>VDFB02000158.1:0-26106 GCA_007258455.2 Sequoia sempervirens | reverse complement strand
ATCAGTCAATGAGGTCCAATTATTTATTTCCTAGTTTATTTTATTCTTGTAATGGTTATGGGCATAAAGCAAGTTTTTGTAAAAGAAGGTATAAAAGGAGTAAATATGCATTCTCTAGGAATATGAATTTAATATGTTATAAATGTCACAACCATGGTCATGTTGCAAAGTACTGCAAAAGTAGGTTTGTGAAATAGGAGAGAAGAAATGATTTTTTACATAAGAAAAATACAAAGCCACAAGCATCTGGTGACAATAAGAAACCAAAGAAGAAGGTTTGAATAAGGAAACAACATAAATAAAAAGAAGAATCTAAGCTTGTGCATACGACACAAGTGACATCTATTAGTGCATAAAAACAACATGAATTGAGGGGGAGCTAATGTTTGTGTTTCATACAAACCCCTTTGATAACAACAAAGAGGTTGTTGAAGTTTATTAGTGATTTTCATTAATTTGAAAAAGCTACTTCACAGAGGTGTTTAATAGTGATTGAAGTGTTGTTTCAGTAATGGTATTTTGGTGATGTTGTTCATGGTGTTTCATGGGTTACAATGCCTGATGGCTACTAAGTATGATTTTATGCACAAGTAATAGTCTCTCCTTGTCCAAGAATCTATATGTTGTGTAGTTCTTTCAATGGGACGAAAATATTCCTTTTAGTGATCCCAGTATAGTTACTTTTGGTTTGATCATTTGATAGCAGGAAGTTTGAAGAGCTATTCATTAGTTTTAGATTGGATGGCCATGCATAGTATTGTCTAACGTGTTGATGATATTTTCTTGAGCCTCTCAAAAAAAAAATAACAATCTTATTTTGATGATTCTATGTGATACTTCTCACCTCATAGTGGTTTATATCAGTAGTGGATGATAAGTTTCTCACGGTCTGATAAGAATGCCTACAGTGTGTTAACCAAACAAGTATGCATGCCTAGTAATCTCACTCATACAATGAAAATGGATCAGTCACTTGCAAAGTAATCTTTGATAGTGGTTTATTTACAAAGTGAAAAGGTGAAAAATGGGGAATGGAGCTTTCTTTCACTTCTAGGGTTTTGGACCTAAAAGGAGAAAGACCAAAAACCACTTTTCAACACTTCACTCAAGAACAAACCCTTGAGATTTAAATGCAAAGGAGATTGAAATATGACAAAGGGAAGGTTCTAGGGAAATGATAACAACAAATGAGGGTTCACCACCAAGTGTAAACTTTAAAAATACAAAATGTTAGAAAACACAGTGTGATATGCAAACCAATGTTAAAGGATCTAAAAAATGCTCTAGAAATGCAACTAAAACATAACAGAAAGGTAAGAATGCAAATGGTGTACACCTAGAAACCTTAGGGAGACTGGAAATAGGTCTGAAATTTTGGAAATATGGACCTTTTATGCTATTGGGACTACTCATTCGCCAACCTGGGTGAATCAGTCCTAGATCCTGCTTTCTGCACAAGAGTTTGTTTAAGGGAAAAGGGTATAAGAATTTGCAAACAGATCTGACAGACAGTTGCAGTGGGACTCATATGTCACTCTTGGTGAATCAGTCTAGTTTCACTTTTCTAAAAACTAAAGCTTTTGTTCTACACTTTAACACCTACCCTTTCCTTCCAATCTCAGTTTTGGGTCCAAGTCTGCGAAAAAAACCTACAAAACGGAGTTCAAATAGATTTTCTAATGGGGGGTTTTCCTCGATCAAACCCCTATTTTGGTAATTAAACCTTGGTAGAAATGAAGAAATGTGCATAAAAACCCTAGCCTTAAATGTGTTAAAGACTAGGAAATCTAGAACATGATGCAATCCTATTCTAATGTGCAAGAATATGGTGCAATAATGGAAATGCAAATAGGAACAAATCACTTGTGATGATCTACAATCACCCCAAGTAAACTCTAATGATGCTTGTACCTTCCTTAGGCTGAATGTAGAGTGACAATGGAAGATGGAATCACTTAGGAAACAAGTCTTTAGGATTGGTTTGGTGGCTAGTTGCATCTTCCTAACCTAGAATCCATCACGATTCACCATAGGCATCCACAATCAAACCATTGGAAATGCTAGATCTTGATAGAAAGTGAGCTTGAAGACCAAAAAAATACTCTAATGTTGCTCCAATGCGTCAACTTTCCTTGCTTTTGGAATTAGAATGCTCTTGTGGAATATTTCTTGAAGACTTTTAATGCTTGATGCTTGCTCAAAGTGCTTAGAAATATGCTTAGATTGTGAAAAATGATTTTGGAGCTTGCTTTTATAGGCATTATCACCTAATTGACCATTATTTAGATCTCAAAGGCTGACATTTACCAAAAATATGAATTAAATTGATGAATTCCCACTTAAATTTGAAAAAGGCCCCAAATAGGACTTATTCGCCACACTTGACAAATGCGTTCCACCTAAGGGGACTCATTCACCCAAGGTGACGAATGAGTCCCACCTTAGATTTTTGAGGTGGGTTTTAGGGATTTTCAAGGATTTGAATGACTTTATGTGATTTTATATGATTTTTGAGTGAAATGAGCCTCGAGATCAAAAATAATGGGTCCTAGGGGCCTATAAATGATGATTTTTAAAGGGGAATTAATGCAAGGGTGCCAAAATAGGTCTAAATTAAGTGTGAAATTGCCTCTTTCTTCAAGAGTTCCAATTTTCTACACTACACAAAGTAATAATAATTTGTTCCTTGAATGCACAAGTGACTTAATGTCATTAGTCTTCCATTGTATCATATGTCCAAAGATTCTTGACATTACTAGATGGATCTCCTCTTGACAGAGGATGGTGATTCATGCAAAGTTGTGTTTATTCTTTCTTGTCCATCTCATGATAGAGTTGCTTCATTTGAATCATAGTAGTAACATTTGTGTGTTTGTGGAGAGAAAAGTAACTGTGAGTTCTTGATGAGTCCTGTTGGAAGATAGTGTTTAAGTCAGCACACAAAAAGCTGAAATAGTACACAAATAGTTGGAAGAGGGACAATATACAATATAGTTTTTTTTTTGTTTGATTTTTTTCCTTATGTCTTGTGTATTTGTTGAAGGGATATGCATGCTACAAAGATAACACCTTCAATACAATTCTTGTGATTCAAATCCTGATTTGTGGTCAAAATTGTTTGTAGTATGAAGCTTATGTGATTTGTGAATTAGTTCATGATGATAGTACCCTTTCATGATAAATTTGCATATGGTTTTATGACTATTCTCTTTGGACATCTCTTGAAGAAAATGGTACAATATTTATTTCATTTTTCCAATGGATTTTTTGTGGCTCAAAGAATTGAATGCTAATTGTTTTAATTTCTATGTTCTTGGTTCATGTGCTATACTTTATTGCAGTGATGCTTCAAGATAGTTATTTGAGTATATAGTGATATGGTGTTTAGATGAGTTGCAGAGGTTTATAGTTGTATGGTGATATTGGGGAGTATACATCTAATTCATTATGGTTCCCTTGAGGATAGTGAAGAAAATCATCCAAAGTAGATGATATGACATACAAGTGCCAGTACTAATGGTTCCTAGTTTGATGTTGCAAGTATTCTATGAATGCTAGTCTTGAAAACATTGACAGTTTGGTATGCAGATGCTACGCTAGTGCTTTAACTATGTCTTTTCATTTTGAAAGGATAGTGTGCTTCTTTAAAGGACACTTGCATGTACCTCTATGTTTTTGTGTAACAATATTTGATGATATTCTTGTGGAACAACGGTTCAACTCTTGTAGTTTGGACAATGGTTTTTGACATTCTTAGTTGGTCATTCTTCAGTTGACTCTGGGGGAGACAAGTTTGATATTTGTTGTAGTTGTTATGTAGTTGATCTCTCATACAATTTCTATTTTCAGTTTGATATACTTCTCTCTATTTATAAGTCGATACATGGTTCATTTGCACAGGTTCAGTAGTTGGTATTTGTTTTCCTTTGGTAACATGTTGCTTTACTAGTGGTTTTTGACTATTGGTTATTTTCTTCAGTTGGTGTTGGTTGATATGCATTATGTTGGTACTTGATGTTTGATACTCTTCAGTTGGTAATATTGTTGGTGGTTCATTTTCCTAATATTCACACATTATTGTTGGTAATTTTTCCATTGATTCTTTGACAGTATTCAGTGTTGTGGGATTTCTATGATGCAACCAGTTTGAGTTCATAGTGATTACTTGGAAACTCAACCATTTTCTTGAAATTTTGACCTTGCTTGTTGAGAATGATCTTGAGTATAATCTTTCAAGATACACTGATCTTGACTATTTTTTTCATATTTCCATCTCAAATCAAGTTTGTTGTACTATTCTCAGTCATAATTTGATCTTACTAACAAGGGTCTTGTCAAATTGATGTGTGATATATTTGCAGTGGTATATTATGGAGTGGAGCACTTGGTATAAATTTATTATGGTATAATTTTTTTGTGAGAACTCAAGATGATAGTTTGCAGATGTCTATTTGATGATCTCAATGGACAACCTCAAAGTCAAGGGTGAATTTGCAAGTTACAAATTTTGTTGTTATTTATGGTGTTGATTTAGATATACCTATATTTTGTTCAATTCCATCTTAATATGAAAATACAATACAAGATAATAGTACATTTGTCTTGTTCATGATTGGTAGTTTGCATTGATGGTAAGTTATAGCGCTCATATATGATATACATTTTTTTCTTGAACAATTCATGATTTACTGTGGTATTTTGCATGCTCATTGGAATTGAAAAATGCACAGTGTTTTCTGTATGTGATTTGATAGCGAACTTTGAACAACATATAGTATTTATCATTACATCCTAGCCCATGTTTTTGGTGGCAGCGACACTATTTTCATGGATAATTGCATGTGTTTATAATGTTCATCTTCCTTGTTCAAGACTTATGGAATTGTGGTTTATTACCTCATGCACAGGTATGACAGTGGCATATCATTCTACAGAGTGATCTTATTGCAGTGCTATGATCTTTATGCAAGTGTTATTGGTTTTCTTATCTTTGTCAAGTTCCTTGATAACAATCTAGCATGCTTGGAACTTTATGGATTGATGGTGATTAATGACAATGAGTGACTAGGGAAATGGGTACTTGGATTAGTGACTTGAGATTATTATGGCAGCCTTGTCTTTTGTTCCTTTGGCATTATTGTCAAAGGGGGAGAAGAACATGACATGGCAACAAGTGCATTCAATGATTTTAGGTTTGATTGCGAGACAATATACATACAGCTGATTTTGACATGGTAGCAAATATATTGTAGGAGGAGAAAAGTTGAAGTATTGACATCAATGCCAAAGGGGGAGTTTGTTGACCCTTTTTACCTTTGGAATTGTGTTTATTTGGCATTGATGACAATTTGGGTATTCATCTTGGTTATCATTAAAATTAGATAATGTTGTTTGACTAAGGATGACATTGATAGTGTTTTGGAATAGATGTCAAACAATCTTCTACAAGGTTGTTTTGTTGCTCATCATTATGTTGGATTCAATTGAAAGGTCAAACACCATGAGTTGATTATTTGCACAAACACCATGAGGAATAATGAAGTTCATATTATTGCAATGGAAAAAAGAAATAATAAAGTGTTTAGTATTAGATGGTGTTTATATTATTAAAGTTATCAAAGTAATTTTATCGAGCTCATCATTATATGTATTATAATGTTTCATTCATTATCATAAGGAAGGTTCTCAAGCTTATTTTTTTGGGAATATGATTATGTTTTGTTCATTATAACACATAGCGATGTGATAGGGCACAAAGAATTTGACAGTGTAAGTTAGGGTTTGAAGACATTATGGTTTTGATGTGACAATGATGGTGGTATGGTGGCTGATAGACTTTGGTTTCAAGAAGTGGGTTTGTGTTTCCAGCTTCACCAGTCAACTATGAATTGTATATCTCGACTTGTCTTTCTTACATTATTGGCTATATTGTTTCAAAAGTCTCGAAGGGTTTTGAAAACTATATTTCAAAGGTTTAATAGGTCAATTCCATGTTTCTATGGCTTTAATCTATCGAAAACACCTTGGGTGTCTTGAACTAGCAAGGATTGAAGTGTATCTTGCAATGGACTTGATCTTCAGTGGTAGGTATCTTTATGGTGGTTATCACCATTTGGTGATACATTCAATTATGAGCAAGTTTACAGTTTATAAATTGTTCTCAGGAAGCTTTGTTCGATTGGTTGATTATTATGTTGAAATCACTTGACCATATGGTATGAATGCATATATGTGATAATATACTCTGTTAAGATTCATTACTATTGAACAAAAAATTGAAACATGATTTGTAATATGCAAAAACAGTGAAGAGATAAAATTAATATGTTTTGTGTTTTCTAGGTTTCAATCAATGAAATCTATAAGACATAAAATGTGTTAATGCAGAAATTTGTAACGAACTATAGTGAAACAGAGAAACCCTTTGTCTTTTATTCTTTCAAGATTTACAAAATGTTGTAAGGTCATGTCAATGATACAAAAATTTTCCTAAGTGTTTTTTTATCCCTATGAGGGTTTTCCACTCATAAAGCACTGTGTTATGGTTTCTCATTTTTGTGGTCTACTTGGTTTGCATGTTCAAACATTTAGTTTTGTGTATCTTTCAACATTTGAGTTTCTATGGTGTCTTCAACTTTTATGATTTTCTTATGTTCTTTATGTTCAATCAAGCTTGATAGATTTACATGCATGATGCAACACATGATAGTTGAACTATTATGAAACTTGCATTTTATATGTTCAAAGTTGTGAAAGATTAATTCAAGTTCATTTTAAATTGGTATACCACTAATTCACCCCCCCCTCTCAGTGGTATTATACTCCAACAAGGACATCAAGTGTTGCCAAGTTGATCAACCACCACCAATCTCCAACATTATTACCCATTGATCAAAACTTATATATGCCTATAATATTGATTCCCAACAAAATTCACTCACTTTTGATTAGGACTTATAAATTCTCTAAGTAATTTAATCATTATCATTTAGCATTTGATATTTTTTCCACCCACACTATGATTTTTATTTGCATACAAGTTTAATTTTCCAATAGAAATATTTCATTAGTTTGAATACAAGTTTAATTTTCCAACAAAAATATTTCATTCATTTGAATACAAGTTTAATTCACCAACAAAAATATTTTATTGGTTTGAATACATTTCTAATTTTCCAACATAAAAGTTTTATTGGTTTGAATACAAGTTTAAATCACCAACATAAATATTTATGAGTTTTAATATAGGTGTAATTCACCAATGAAAATATTTTATTGGTTTGAAAATAGGTTTAATTTGCTAATGAAAATATTTTATTGGTTTCAATAAAAGTATAATTCACCAAGATTGTCTACAAACTTCTAGTGATTATAAAAGCTTCACCAATTGAATTTATATTTCTCCCAATAAAATGCCAATAAAATTAATATTTTTTTCAAGAATAATACAAGATTCTCCAAGTTTTTATACCTTTTCCCAAGGGGTTTTCTTAAATTTATCATTGGTTGTTAGCACTCCTCCCATCCACACCATAAAATATCATTCATAAATCCTTCAACCCACTATTTGAGACCAACAATAACAAAAAAATTACAAAGAAAAAAATCAAAATCTGAAATTTGAAGCTAATGAATCCAAAAATCAAAGTGGACACATGAAGTCAAAATGGATCCTAAATCAAATTGGATCAAGAAAAGTATTAACTCTAAATTCAATAGTCAATAAAATTGTGGAGCCACATGGAAAAAGGTCACCCACCAATCAAGGGTGTTTACCTCCAAAATTTTCTTCAATCCCAACACATGTAAGGAATATAAAACTATTGGTCCCAATCACACTCCAAATTCAATATCCAAACTCCATTTCCCACAATCCCAAGTTTGGAAAATAAAAAATCCATCTAAAATGCTAAATCATCCATCTATATCTCATATCTCCCATTACCATATTCCATCTCTCTTAAAATCCATAAATCCTAACACACAAATTCAACTTGTCCTAGTAGGAAAACTTTCTCATAAGGATTCTACTATAAATCTATTGTGATGTGCACATTTAGATAAGGCCAACCATAGTATCAACAAGGATCATAATAAAATCCATGGGCTATATACACGTTCCATCATCCTAGAAAGGTAACTCCTCAAGACAAGTCACTATTAACATATCATGAAAATAGTTTCTACATCAACACCATTAGGTAGTCTAGCATAGTTGATGGTCATTTAAAAAAATCAATAAAAAAAGAGAAAATATATAGATAAATAATTCATTCAATAGTGAAAACTATTTTTGTGGCACTTTGGACAAGTACCATGTTGAAAACCCATTTGCGACTGTTATGCATAAAATTAATTATCTATGTGTATCATTCTAGTTGGGAACTTTTTGTCTCATCCATCATATTATTTTTCATAGCATCACTAGCAATCTAATCCATACCATTTCCATCTAGCTTCCCTATCCATTTTGATCTTAATGAATACTAGTGGGACTAACTTCAAAGCATGCTTTTGGAAAACTCTTGACATGGCCATCCTTTTTTTTACCACATACCATCTAATATCATTTCATCACCTACATATTCCTATCCAACCCTTAGCCTAGCTAAAACATGTTATCCCGTTATGAGATAGTCCTTGGAAGTCAAATCCCTTATCTTCATCCTATTCAATAAATGGCTATCCTTCGCATAACTCACTAATCCAATTCCATAAAACTAGTCCATTCATCCATTTATAGTGTCCCATACCTTGTTCAACACTAGGGGAAAGTGATTACATCCTTCTTTGGCATAAATATTGATATATGTCTTCTCTAGATCACTTAGTCATTTGGATACCTTCCATGAAAATAAAATTTTGAGCATTTTCCATCATATCATGCATATATTTTTCTATCAAACTATCCTCCATCACCCACAATAAATACATTCCCCATCAATCTTATCTTTCCATGCAATCCAACTTGATATCAAAACCATCTAACATTTTTTGTTCCTTGCCTTGCTATAAATCTTGATCCTTTTTATCCAAACTATCATCATCAAGATATATCCTTCCCAATAATCATGTTGTTCTTATAATTAACAATAAAATTCTCACATTTTTTTAATCATTAATAATGCTATCATTATCATCAATCAATGAATAAATTAGTTTTATCTTGGCTATAAACAAAATATTAAGTGGTCCTTTGGTATCCATTCAACACTCATCACTATCACTATCATCATCTTAATCATTTCATCATTATAATTCCATAATCATCACCATTGTATCATCCCTTGTCTACTAATCCAAATTTCATCATTACTATTGTCATAATATTTCCTCCATCAATAAACCAATTAAAAAACAAACCCTCATATCCACAAACATACAAACTTGAAACATCATGCTTTTATTGTCAAATCAAGAAATAAATGTCAATATTGATAACATATAGTCATATAATTTGTCAAACATAAAAATTTCTTATTTCATCTACCCTTTTCCTTCACAATATGCATCCTTACCCATATCAAGCATCATCATCATCATCCATTTATCCTAATATCACCTTGGAAAATGGTTATATTGATGTATATTTCTTGATAGTTGATTGTTTACTTCTTTGATTGATATTTTATCCATCTTTTCATATTTTTTATTTATCTATTTATTTATTATATATATATTGAGGGAATTTTTATTTATTTTTGTTTTCCCTAGTTGATGGATGTTCTCTCATATGACCCACCAAGGTAGACCACCTTGACATATGATGGAAACTCTCCATATCGAATGATTGTATCCACATGTACCCATCAAGTACATCAAAAACCTTGAGAGTGTTGGGGTGTCATATTATTTATTTTCTTCTTAAGTGTCTATCCATGCATTGGATACATTGTCACCTTGATCTTTTATACCCTAGTACATAAAATCCATTATTACATCAAAATAAGGTTGCTCTTCATATGCCAACAAATAAAGAATTCTTAATAGAAATTTCTCCATATCTCAATATATGTTGTATTCCCTCCATCTCATCACTTTCTATTTTTCAATTTTCTTAAATTCACCTCTTCATATTATTTCATCATTGGTTGTTTCATTATTCATCATTCAAGGGATCACTTGAGTAGATCTTTGCACAACTAACCTCTTGATGGGGCATCATCATATTTTCATTCAATCTTTCATCATTCCATCAACATGACTAGGGCATATCATCACTTTATTATAATCCATTTCTTCACCCATCATTTTCTCCACATGACTAGGAAATATCATCACTTTCTTAATATCTCATGATCCATCTCATTGTAGATACTTTTATTTTCTTTGAAACAATGTTACTTTGAACATTGTCTCAAAGTGGGGTAAAATTTTGACACCTAAAATATTTCATCTTCACCTAATCATTTTTTATCTAACCATCACCTAATTAATTCATTCATCTCCTAGAACCTTATTATCTAATCATCCTATCACATCACCTAATTCATTCATTCATAACCTAGGTCTCGATTTCATCCAATTATCATCTAATTTATTCATTCATCATGCCATCTCCTAGGACACACAAATTATCATTTTGTCACTTATGACTCTTAATGCTTAATAATTTAATTAGAAAATTCCTAATTTTTTTAATTAAATTGGACTATCATTAGTCATCTATTTAATAAACTACTTATTCATAAGTAGCCATATTTTTATGCATTTAATTATTCATTTATTCACACATTATCCATTAATAAATTAGCTTAATATTAATTTCCATTTCATGTCACAAATAATTTAATTAATTAATTAATTTATTTATTTATTAATTCCACCTCATCTATATGACTACATAATCTAATCAATCCTTTCAAACTTACTTTCAATCCCACTCATCAATGAAATACACTTCACTCATTCATGCAATCCATTAAAAATTCTATGCAATAGTCCACTGCCCTTGATTCTCTCATGCACTTAGTTAACTCCTCCATGCATGCAGTTGACTAACCAACCAAATCTATTAACTTCCCAATCATATTGATTTGAGAAATATTATTTTCATTAAGAATTAAGAGAATGAGAAACTCCCCCCAAATCAAGAATCAAATATTAGGTTCTATATTCAATCGTAGAAAGTCATCAAATCCTTTAAAAAATATATAAATCAAAATCATTTCACATCATCAAAAGATAAATCTTCAAGAATTCATATTGTACCCAAGTTCTATCAATTTCATATCTAGAGAAAGCTAATGTCATGTTGGTGAATCAAGCACCCACATCACAAATGAGATTTTTTTACATTTATCTCAATAAGAGGTTTGCATGTGTTTGATTTAAGTGTTGAATTGGTTTTAATTTGATGCTAATTTGTTCATTTCATTTGAATGCATAAATTTTGGTGAACCTGGTGTGAAACTTACGTATCTAATGCTTGTGCATCTAAGTTTTTATGAGTCTAAATTTGTATGTGAGAATTTTTCAAAGGGGGTATTAAAGATCATCTTTTTATAAGATTTGTGTATCATGAAACTAACCACACGATTAGATTTGGGAGGCCAAAAAATGGATTTTGACATATAATTCAATATTTTGCATTACAATGAAATTTTGTAAAAGAAATCTAGGCCTCTGAAGGCCTATAGTATGGAAATCCATATGACTATATGGAATTTTATATGCCTGTGGAAATTTATACCCTTGTGTTGTATTACACAAAGATTGATAGCCTTTTGTTTGATTTCATAGGTTACAAGGAGGTATACACATATTATTAGCATACACATGGTTACTAAGGATATATACACATAAATTATCACTAATATATACACACATAGTATATCTGTTATCAAATTTTTACCACAGCTCAAATTGATAGAGCTGGTTAATTAAGGTTCATTTTAAGGTGAAGAGTTTCAGTTTATTTTTGTAGTTGCTTTAACCATTGCATATATTTAAGTTTTGAGTTGTTGAAGTGCAATGTCTTTCAGTTTTCCATTCATGATTTGCAACATTAAATATTGCATGAAATGTAAAAGAGAGTGCTTTCATTCTATATTCAAACATTCATTACACAATGTTTCATACATTTTTTGCAAAAGAGAAGTACAAAATTGAATAAGAATTGTAAAAAATGTTGTTTTGTATTCATTGGGATGAAAAGGAGAATCAAGTGTCCCACACAAGCCATGGGAATAGCTGAAACAATGAATCATAAGGAGTGCACTACACTATTGAAGATAAAGAAGGAAAAGAGCACATAAGAGGGAACATAGCCGTCATTTCCTAAATGTGTCTTCGAGTTTCCTCCAATATTGTGCATCCCTCTTTGCTTCTTCCCTCCAAGTAAACCTGCAAGTGATTGTAATGTTTTGTTAGAGCTCAGGTTATGAATTCTCATGCATGATCTATCAATAATAATGTAGAACATTGCTTATGGTGCATTGAATCAATTGGGAGAAGACAAGAAGTGTGAAGGAGGATGCAAGGGAGGAAACACCATAAGAAACTTGGAACTTATTATTTTTTAATCTAACATTGTTTGTTTCTTGTGCAGGTATAGGAAAAGCCATGTTGCTGATTTTTTTTGAAGATTTATAGCATTTGGTGTAAAACGGGCTCCCACAAGGGTTGAGCTCAGCATGCTACCCCTTAACATTCAAGAGAGGGGTTGAGAAAAGAAACAATTCAATATTGCTCAAAAGAGATATGCATCTAAAGGAGTACATCACAAGTGTCATAAGAACTCAAGCAATTGATGATTTAGGGCGATCAACTCTGAAAATGCAATGAGTTGAAGATCATAAATGATCAATTTCTCAAGTAGATCATCATAAGAAGTGCATCATCACAAAATGTGATAGTGAATACACATACATAATGCCAATCAATAGTGGCCACTAAAGAAAATGAAGAAGCTTCAGAACACCATCATCAGGTGTTTGTATTTCAAAATTTTCTATGCATAGATAAAGTTTCATATCAACATTTGTTGCCTAAGAGAAATAAAAATGCATGAAGAGTACAGAAGGAGGCCTTTCTCCATCAAGAAACAGAATTACAAGTGGTTGCAGATGAAGTATGAAAGACAAAGGATGAAGGAAAGAGAAGCATTGTTGAATGTAGGCACAATACACTAAGTGTTTGAGTTGAATGCAACTTAAAACATCATTAATGTCAATGGACTGCAAAGGGAATCAAGGTTGGTTTTAATATGATTGATGCTATAAATGTAAAGGAGGATCTCATTGCATTGTCTCATGAAGCTATGGTAAAAGAGAAACTGGAAGTGCATTTTTCTGAAACATTCAAGTGCATAGAATGTATGATAATGAACAACAAGTAACCTATAGAAAATACCATGATGGTTGAATGCAATCTTGCAAACCATGCTAAACAGTGAATAAAATTTCATGGAGGATGATCTAGGTGGATCTAGAAGACCTCAATTTCACAATCTTAGAATCTAATGAAACTAGCATCATTATAAAGAGCTCGCCGACACAATCCTGAGGCAGCTTGAATCACGTCAAAAGGAGATCATGCGTACGAGTTATGCTCGGTCAAAATTTTGGTCAAAATGGTACCTAAGGCCGTTAGGAAGGCAAAAAAAATGATCGTCTCAAAATTTTTCAAAAATGGCATCTAATCGAAGAGCTCATCGAGACGTTTCCAACAACATTCATTTCTTAAAAAATGGAGCTCATACGTGCGAGATATGGCCGGTCAAAGTTATCAGTTGACTCAGTTGACCAGATGGTACAGGTAATAATGTCAACATGACGTCAACAAGCTGACTAGGTAGATAGTATCATATGGATGATGATGTGGACCAATTAGTGAGTGACATGTGGCATTCATACACCAATCAACAAGTGACACATGGCAGCCATACATCGAGTCAGTAGTCCAGTCAGTGAGTAGGTGTCCTCGTTGCACTAACGTGTCATTGATGGTGAATTAGCTATTGACACATGGTAGTTCCTGGGAGCACCACGTGTCATCCCCTATCAGTGCACTCCTTCAGCCGTTGAAATGGTCTAGAAAAACAAATATGTATCAGTGGGGGTCGAACCCCCCACCTGTCAATTCCCAACAATCTGCCTTAATCACTAAGTCACCACCCGCATCCTTAACTACTATGGTTGATGGGTTCCTTTTTTTATGTTACATTTTCAGTATGAGTTCAAAATTGGAGGCTAGGGGGGTTTCGAACCAGTGACCCGCCGCCAACCAAAATAGTAGCCCACCACTAGATCGTTGAATTCTTTAGTGACATATATGGGTGGTGTTCTATTTAAGGGATGTTTAAAGATGAATCCTCAACAAATTAACTTATATGGTTAAACTAACACCCCAAAAAGTGCATAATTCCAATAAGGGGGTTGAAAACAAATGTTGAAGAAAGGTATCTTGTTGTAAAGGGGGTTTTATGTTGTATTTTTGTAATTATGATGGTTAAGCCTTATTAGGCTCATTTTTATGTATAAAAGGGGGTGTAGGTGTGAGTTTTCAAGGAGGTGATGTGATAGATATTTTTGACAAGAAATTCCCTTGAAGAGATTTAGTCAATTGGGAGGATTTTTCCAGGCACAAAGACATTGTAATTTGTAATACTTTCTCTTTGTAATCGGGTTATGAGGCAATTAAAGCCTAACCTAAGCAGAAGAGTATGAGGGTGTCTTTAGGTGCAAGAAGAGACTATGAGAGTTTTTATTGTAGGGGCTAAATCTTGGGTGATGTACAAAAGTGTCATTGTTTGGTGTCATTAATAAAGTGGTTCCTTGCTGAGAAGCGGACTCGGAGACGTAGCTCTAATTGAGCAAACTCCATTATCAAGCTCATGATCTCTCTTCTTCTCTTTTGTCTTATAATTATCTTTAGTATTTTTTTCTTAAGTTTCCTAATTACGTTTTTTTAAGTGATTAGTTTATGTTCATTGATTTGGATAAAGAACAAGTGAATGCTAGTTTCCATAATTTCAATAGTTAAACAACATAGTCATGCAATTTTTGTTGGATCGGGGAAAAAATATGTAATTAGGAGTTAAGTGCAAATTATTTTGTAAACTTCTAACTTCAAATCAAGTGGTATCAGATTAGTTTAACAAGAAAATTGCAAGTGATGAATGTTAACCAGGTTGAAATTGAAACAAGGAGAAGGTGCACTGGAAGAATTCAATCCAGAGATCGAAAAATGAAAGACCTTTCCACCAAAGATGTCAGAGAGTTTAACTAAGCATGAAGCTCTAGAACTCGATCCGAAAGCTTTTCAACAAGATTTTCTTGAGATGAAGTCAATGGTGGAGTTCTTTTTGAGAGAAGCAAGAACGAAAGAAGAGAAAGGAAGGCAAGGCTAGGAAGAAGGATGAAGTTGAATCCTCATTGAAAGAAGACAAAGGTAAAGGAGTAGGAGGTGGTGGTGACCCTCCTGAACCTCCATCCCCATCCTCTACATCCTCTTCATCCTCTTCTTCTTCGTCTAACTCTTCTAAAAAGAAACAACCTATGCAAACTAATATACCTTTGTTGAAACTGGATGTTAAATTTGATTTTCCAATCTATAATGGAGAATTGGATGCAGAGAAACTCAAAAATTGGATCAAACAAGTTGAAGTTTATTGCAGGGTTCAAAAGTTCACTGATGATGCTTCAAATATCTAGTTAGCCACTCTTCACCTAGGAGGAACAATATTAATCTGGTGGGAGAGTAAGACTCAAAAAGATATGAGCTGATACGGTAAAATCATTTCTTCTTGGTTTGAGTTTACAACTGCACTTAAAAAACAATTTTATCCATTAGGACACATGCAAAAAGCAGTAATGAATTGGTAATCATTAAGGCAAGAGAAAGGACAAAGTGTTCAAGAATATACATAGGAGTTTAGGAAAAGAGCTTTAATTTTGGGTATTCCTTTATACATGCAAGAAACTTTGTTAAAGTACATAGGTGGATTACGTGAGAGTTTGAAACATACCATACTTATGTTTAATCCAACTAACATTGATGAAGTTAGTGTGCAAGCTATCCATTTGGAAACAAGCTCAAGGAATAGCCATCTATTGATGGAATCCAATAAGTAGAAAGGAAGCAAGAAAGGGAAAGAGAAATCATAGCGAACAACTACTATAAAGAAAGAGGACAAAAATCCTTATTGCTCACACTACAAAAAGGAAGGGCATGAAGATGCAAAGTGTTGGAAATTGCATCTTGATCAAAAGCCAAAGTGGTTCAAGGATCAAAAGGGTAAGCAGAAGTCCAAACTATTGTGCATGATCTTGGATCAAGTTATGATGATGAAACCAAAATTTCAGTTGTGGGTATCAAAGGTAATACTCCTGCTATCAGTACTTATGCTTCTTCTCTAAGCTGTAATGAAGTACCTGTTGAAAGTAAAAGGAATGACCTATTTTATTTAAGGGTTATCGCTAAACAAACTAAGATTGATACATTAATAGACAGTGGGTCACAAGTTAATCTTATCTCAGAATAAGTTGTTAAGCAATTGGGATTAAAAACAACACCTCATCCTAAACCATATCCATTGGTTTGGGTGCATGATAATGCTCGGTTACAAGTGTCAAGGAAATGTAAACTCCGATTTGCAATCACATCCAAGTTTGTAGATGAGGTAGAGTTAGATGTGTAGACACCTAAAAATGGTCTGGAGAAATCTAATTAATTAAATATGATTTATTTGATTAATTAATCCTAAATTCATCTACTTAGTAAATAAATAGAAATATTTATTTATATTAAGTTCACTTTAATATTCTTCTATTTTATCATATTATTTTCCTCTTAATTAAAAATAAACAAAATTAAATACTTTGTTTCATTTAATTATTATCATTATTATTTCTTCTATACTTTATCCATCAATTCTATCCTAAAATTAAATACACGGCTTCAATAGTTGGTATTATTTAATTATCTCATCACATTTCTTCTTAATTAAATAAAGATATCCTAAAATCTTTAATTTAATTATCATATTCTTTCTATTTTAATTTAATGAACAAATTCTATAGTTTGTTTTATTAAATTATTTATCTCTCTTTTTCTAATTTAAATAAACCAAAAATATTTAAATAAAAGCATAACTCTAATCCCTCTAATCACTTCACCAATAAAATTAGATTTTTCAAATCTAATTAATGCAACTAGCATTCACAGAAGAGCCTCGTGGAAAACTTGCGTGAAATCCTCTCAATCTTCTCGGGCCTCAAATCTTTCCTCTCATCTTTCCTGTGTTTTCATGGGGAGGAACAATCCTCCATGATCAGCCCCACCTTCTCATCTCATACCATTCAAAATCTCCAAATTTAATCTCAGCCTCTGTTGTATTACCCCTGTGCAAAACTATTGCTAGAAATCTATATATACAACCTTCTGAAGCATCAAAATCATCCGAGAATTATCATCTTTTATGCAAACTTACTCTGCAAGAATACAACCAAGCAATCAATCAAGCATTAGCATTAGCATTTTAGTATCATCATAGCATCGTGGCATTATTAGATTTCATATCACGACAACATCATTAGCTTTTACTGTAGCTTCCATTTAGCAAGTTTCATGCCAGGATAGTTTACAGTAGCATCATATCACTTAGAATTCATTAGCAATCATCACATCATTGCATTTAGCATCCATTCCATTCTCTAGATAGGCATTTTAAACAATTACGGTGCTTACAAATCTAAGAGCTTCTGTAATTTGATAAATCTTTGGAGATAGGAGACAATGAGACACTTTCAATCTTTTCAATGTTTTAAATTAGTTTAATTCATGTTTAATCTTGATACAATGTTTTATTAAGAGGTGTATTTAATTATATTTAGTTTACATTTTCCACACTTACAAGATGTAATTCCTCTTGACATCTGTGGGATGGTTTTAGGCAGTCCTTATTTGTATGACATAAAAGAAATTTTCTACAAGGAACATAACAAGTATCATTTGTTTAAGGATGGAATTGAGTACATGGTAAAATCTCATTGCATGAAGAATAACAAATTTCTTGTAAACACATGGCATTTGAAGATGATTATAAATGCAAGCAATACTTTAACCCTTATGTCTGTAACAACTAATGATACTAAGCATGGTGATTCTAATCATGATAAGGTGTCATGGATAGCACAGTGTGAGGATTAGTTGCAAGAAGAGTCAAGCCTTCAGTTAGAGGTGGTAAAAGAGGGTTTGAATGTTTCATTTTCTAATAATGTTCCTCTTCAGAAGATTCATAATGTTGATACTATTTCTTTCACATTAGTGTATTCAACACTATTGCTTGTTATTCTGTTAGTTATTTCTGTGTGGATGATGAATGTGACAATGAATATTGATGAAAATGCAGTTGATTGTATCAACAAAGCTATCTCATACTTCTTTGTGTTTATGATGGGTCAGATGTTCAAAATTTTATTAGGAAGGACATATGATACTGGGTAAGTGGGGTAATATTTCCCTAGCTCAAATTATACATAAAATAGACCTTTTGGAGGTCCAAAAGCTTCTCAATGGGGAGGAATGATCCAGGTGGATCTAGAAGACCTCAAAATTTCATAGTCTCAAAATCCAACGAAACCAACATCATTGGAAAGAGCTCACCAACACGATCTCGACGCAACTTGAATCACGTCAAAAGGAGATCGTACGTGCGAGTTATGATCGATCAAAAGTTTGGTCAAACTGGTACCTGAGGTCATCAGGAAGGAAAAAAATGATCATCTAAGAATTTGTCAAAAATGACATCCAATCGAAGAGCTCGTCGAGAAGTTTCCAACAACGTTCATTTTGTTGAAAATAGAGCTCGTACGCGCGAGATATGGCCGGTCAAAGTTCTTAGTTGACCCAGTTGACCAGATGGTACACATGATGACATCAACATGACGTCAACAAGTTGACTAGGTAGACAATACTGTACAGACGATGATGTGGACCAATCGTCGAGTGACACATGGTGGTCGTACACCAATCAACAAGTGACACGTGGCAGCCGTACATCGAGTTAGCAGTCTAGTCAGTGGGTAGGTGTCCTTGTCAGCACTGACATGTCATTGATGGCGAATCAGCTATTGACACATGGCAGCTCTTGGGAGCGCCACATGTCATCCCCCCATCAGCGCACTCCTTTGACTGTTGAAACGGTATAACAAAAAAAATATGTATCGATGGGGGTCGAGCCCCCCACCTGTAAATTCCCAATGGTCCACCTTAACCACTAAGCCATCGCCCACATCCTTAACTACTACGGCTGATGGGTTCCTTTTGTTATGTTACATTTTTGGTATGAGTTCAAAATTGGAGGTTGGTGGGGGTCAAACCTGTGACCCGCCGCCAACCAAAATTGTAGCCCACCGTTAGACCGCCGAATTCTTTAGTGACATAAATGGGTGGTGTTTTATTTAAGGGATGTTTAAAGCCAAATCCTCAACAAATTAACTTATATGGTTAAACTAACACCCCAACAAGTGCATAATGCCAATCAGGGGGTTGAAAACAAATGTTGAAGAAGGGTATCTTGTTGTAAAGGAGGTTTTATGTTGTATTTTTGTAATTATGATGGTTAAGCCTTATTAGGCTCATTTTTATGTATAAAAGGGGGTGTAGGTGTGAGTTTTCAAGGAGGTGATGTGATAGATATTTTTGACAAGAAATTCCCTTGAAGAGATTTAGTCAATTGGGAGGATTTTTCCAAGCACAAACACATTGTAATTTGTAATACTTTCTCTTTGTAATCGGGTTATGAGGCAATTGAAGCCTAACCTAAGCAAAAGAGTATGAGGGTGTCTTTAGGTGCAAGAAGAGACTATGAGATTTTTTATTGCAGGGGATAAAGCTTGGGTGATGTACAAAAGCGTCTTTGTTTGGCGTCATTAATAAAGTAGTTCCTTATTGAGAAGCAGACCCAGAGACATAGCTCCAATTGAGCGAACTCCGTTATCAAGCTCGTGATCTCTCTTCTTCTCTTTTGTCTTATAATTCTCTTCAGCATTTATTTCTTGAGTTTCCTATTTACATTTTTTTTAAGTGATTATTTTATGTTCATTGATTTGGATAAAGAACAAGTGAATGCTAGTTTCCATAATTTCAATGGTTAAACAACATAGTCACACAATTCTATTAGATCAGGAAAATATGTAATTAGGAGTTAAGTGCAAATTATTTTGTAAACTTCTAACTTCATATCATAGGATGTGAGAAAAACATGATAAGCAACTTAAAGGTACCAAATAAAGTTGAACTTCATTGTGCTTATGCATTTCAAGAAAAACTAAAAGCAAGTAATTGCTAATAACATTTGCAATGAAAAGAAAGATTACAAATGGCATTGGAACAACATGTCTTTCAAGAAAATAGTGAAAAGAAAATAGCTTGTTCCACTAAGAATAATTTCTGAAGTTAAGTAAATTTGCATTCTAAGAGCAATCAAGTGAAGCTACAGTAGTTTGCACTTGGAAAAATGAAAGCATTGTTGCTTTTCAAAAAAAGTGAGACAAAGTCAAACAAGCTAGGGTTTTGAAGTGGAAACAAATGCAATGGTACCCAGTTCGAGCTTTTAGGAGGAAACCCACATGGGTTTATGTTTTAAGACTTCAAAATGTAGAGATAATGGTAGTTAGAGCTCTTACATGAATGCAAATAAACCCAGTTGAACTCTCATGGCTATGGCTCGAGAGGGAGTTTTCCTTCGCAAATAAGCATACCTGCTTAGGGTTTTGTGTTACAAATGCAAATACAGAGGGAAATGACTATGGTTCGAGCTCATGCAAGCATTGGAGCTCTCGTAAAATGAAGATATTGAAGCTAATGGCCATGACCATGATGAGTTTTGCAAACCCAGAAAATGGAAAGCATAGATACAAAGAGTTCCCTCATTCAACAAGTAACACTATTGCACATCATGGGTTGAGCCCAAAAGAGTCTATTTTTGCAGAAATAAGAGAAGCACATATGGTGTGGACGTGACCATACAATGGTCAAACTCAGGAAAAATATTTTATTCTTCACTTGTTTTGTTAAATGAGCTCAAATCGAGCCTTTTAAAGAAGGAATTGCACTATATATGAAAGAAATGGAGCTTACCATGGCTGGGAGTGAAGAAAACCAGTCCAAGTCTACGGCCAAGCCTTCTCAAAAATCTCAAACAAAACCCTCTTATGGCGTCCAAGTGAACAAGGAAACAACAGAAACACAAAAAAATGTAACAATGCATCAAAAACCAATCATGGTCGCAGCCTATATGCCCGATTTCTCTTTCAAATGAAGTAAAAAAGACATCAAAATTCCAACAAAAGTCTTACCATCAAATGCAAAATAAGATTCAACAAGAATGAAAGTGAAAGCAACTTGAATGGTGGAGTTCTAGCCTCAAAACCCTAACTTCCATGGCGGCCAAGTGCAGAGCCCTCTTCTCCAAAGTCGGCCAAGTCAAATGATGAGAAAATTTAGGGCATCATTTTGGTTTTGATGCTAGGGCTTTCCCCATGCCCTAAGTTGAATGTGATTTTTATCACATTCCTTTTAAAAAAATAAAATTCCTTTAATCATATATGCCTTGCCTTAGTGAATGGTCATGCTAGGTCGAGCATAGCATTAATCTTTTTCTTTGATTTTCATAGAAAATCACATATGCCTTAACCATTTTAGGTGATCCCTCTTGAAACCTTGAGATATATTTAATGCATTATTTGAAAAACAAGACAATGACCTTAGGGGTTTGAAGTATTTCCTAAGTCTTGAACATTTTAGGGCTTCCCTTGGAGTTTTGATAAATATATCTGATGAGTGCCCAAGATTTTTATGATTTTTTGTAGAAAAATAAAGTAAATAGGAGCCTTGTTTTAAATATTTTGATTTTTGCAAAGTATGAAATTTTACTCAGAATTGCAAAAATTAGAATATTTGAGTTCAAATTGCAAAAAAAATCAAAGTAATTGAATCAAGTTGGCATCGGAAATGAATGTAATAGGGGTTTCTATTTTGAAACTGCAAATTGTAAAACATTAATTAAGCAACATTCTTATGAATTGCTTAATTAATTGTTATTTAAAGGCAGTACTTGAGTCCTCACTGAAAGTTTCCATTTTAATTTGAGTTTACTTGGTCGAATTTGGAGAAAAAGAGGCAAACTAAAGTTTCCATTTTTAGTTTCTAGTTGTTTGCACCTAATTTTGTGGACTTTTTGGATCAACCCCTTGGAGGTGGAAATTTTCTATCTTTTTGGTGCTATTTGGAGTAGTTCATGACACAATTTTTTAGGATTTTTTCCTGAGCTCGAAAATGGGGAAAAGTTGGTATTCTCAAATGCAGTGAAGCTGATTTTTGGCTATTTTCGCTATGGTGACACTTGGAGGCTATAAGTTTGGAAAAATTCTGATTTTTTAGGAGTTTATATTGATGGTTTCTTGCTCTCCTATCCATTGAGAGAGTTTTGTAAACTTATTCATGTACTTCTATTTTGAGATTGTCACTCCTTCAGTTCAATAAAACAACAAAGTTTGTTTCCCATCTACTTGTTCAAATTTACAGTTACAATCTGATGTTAGTTGTGATTCAAATGCAAAATCCTTCTTTTTTTTTTGTCATTGTAGGCTTGTTTGCAAGGGTTCCATGTGATTCAGGTTGCATTCTATGTTATGTTTGATTAACCTCTATGCAAATCACTTTTGAATTATATGTTTAGGGTGGGATTGTGAAAATCAGAGTTTTAGAGATATTGTTGTGAGTGGGAAAAATTGTTAGAATCTTCTTATTGCTAGTGAATCACCTTAGTTTAGGATCTCTATTTGTTTCAATTTTTCCTCCTACCCCTTTTCCCTGAAGGTCTAGTAGATTAGGTGTTTCACTGGGGGAACCAACCCACTCTGGAGATTCACTCTCACCTACAGATTTACCCACAAATATGAGAGCGTTTCCATGTTGCAATAGGATAGGCAAGTATGACTTGGCTAAGGGTGCAATCCTGATTTCCAACAATATCTATCATAGTTTGAATCAACTTGGACTAATTAGGAATTTTTGAACACACCAGAATACTAAGAGGGGGTGAATCAGTATTCCATCAAATCTCAAACCTTCTAGAAAAATCATATACTTTAACCTCTACCGCATAAGAAATAACATGAAAGATGAATTCAAAGCACAACACAACACAACACCAAATATATGTGGAAAAACCAAGGTGAGAAAAGCTGCTAGGAGCTACTATCCTAATCCAACCTACAATATAAACAATATTTACAACCTTTTTTTTAGGGAAACAACCCAAGGAAGCTACAAATCCCCAATTTTAGCACACACTCAGGAATGATTATAGAATGATATTCCTTCCACTATCTAAAATTAAAAATTAAGATCAATCCTTTTGATGATTGAAATTCTTCTTTGCAACCTCTACAAGTGTCTTCTCAGCTACCTATTATCTCACTTCTTTCAACAATTAAGAAGTTCTACCTTTGAGTCACTACCTATAGAAAAAAATCAAGCACACTTATTCACTTCCCTTCTGTCACAAAAATATGATCAAGATGAAACTGGATAAGATCTACAACAATTGCTCTTTCTCTTTTAGTCACTTACATATTTATCATCATTTTACACTACTTCTTAACCCTACATCAACTAGGTTTATAATTTATACATGATATTAAATTGAGTACATTTCACATGTTGGCCTACAACAAGGAATATTACATATGTAAGTTAGCCAAAATAAAGAAAACAACACGAAATGTGTAGAGGGTAAGACCCAAAAGATGACACACAACACCAGGAGGAGGAACATGCCTTTCAAATTCCAACACACTCTTAACCTAGTCCTAAAAAATATTCACACATTCTATCTTCTATGAACATCATATGCACGCTTTGAACATATAAATTAGGTTGGCCATAAACAATAGAATGTATCCTGTAACATGTCGGCCTTCACATCCAATGGTGGTACACAACAATGATAAATTAATATTTGCATCTCTTTTAGATGATTCAACATGACCCATACAAAACCTTCAAGCACTCCATAAGCTCTTATCACACTTGAACTTGTGGCACACATCATCAACATGTTGTAGTAAGCCTCATCAGAAGCATATCTTCACAAAATGACTCAAAACATCTGTGTGGTACTAGAAACAAGAAAGATATTTATATATTTCAAACCTTAGACACTATTAGACACATGGAGTGTCCACAAAAACTCACACAATTGAAATTCACAACCTTCAGCTGGCACAAGTAGACAAACATTAAAACTAGTCACCGAACAACATAGTCCTATACACTGCACTTATAACTTTCTTTTGGGAAGGAATATTGACATGAAACTTTGGATATAATACCTTCACATATCAAATAAATTGACTTATGAACCTTATAACCATATCTACAAATATAGAGATGTGTAGAGACAACCTTTTCACCTTTGAGAACATACACATATAATCAACATAGACTTTAGTCTATCACTCTTAAAAAAAACTTTATGGTAACCCAAAAGACTTAAAACTTGGATCACAAATTCTGTGACATAACATGAGGTTTTCCTCCAAATCATAGGAGAAAAAAAACATAAGTTTAGAAATTCAATTCATTTCTCAGAGATTCTATCAACCAAACAACTAGATTGCAATACTCTCCATAGAAATTTTAACATGAATGACAACCAAACCACAACAATATCCCCCTTTGGAATTGATGGAAAAACCAACCAAATTTCTTTGTTTGGTGCACAATCTCTCCCCTTTTTACATCAAGGACAAAGGGAAAACATATAGGCTCCTCCTGTTAGAAAAAAAAACTACCTACTCCCCCTGAGAGGTAGGCTACCTCATCATTCGAGGGATAAAGATATAACTTGAATTACTTCCTATGGATAGATGCACCAACTATGCATCTAGCAAGGAGGAAAAATTAACCCTAACTTCTATATGAGATATTCAAGTGTATCCTTTGCAAGTGCCTTTGTGAAAATGTCTGCAACCTGATCCTTTGTAGATACATACTCCAACTTCACTTCTTTATCTACAACCTTCTCCGTTAGAAAGTGATACTAGATTGGTATGTGCTTGGTTATAGAATGCATCACTAGACTCTTGAAAATATTGATATCACTTGTATTATCACATAGAATAAGAATGGGCTCATCATACTTTATCTTGATATCGTTCAATGTTTGCTTCATCCACAATACTTGAGTACAACAAGATGCTACAATAATATACTCTACTTCTATTGTAGATAAGGATACTAAATCTTTCTTCTTACTATGCCATGAAACCAACCTATTTCCTAGAAAGAAATCACCACCACTGGTACTCCATTTAGCATCAACACAACCAACTCAATCATCATCAGTGTATGTACTCAAATCAAAGTCATTACCTTTTGAATACCATAATTCATAATCCAAAGTGCTCTTCAATTATTTAAAGGTTCTCTTGATTTCCTTCACTTGAGTTTCTTTAGGATTAGCTTGAAATTTTGCAACAAAGCATACCACATGCATAATATCAAGTCTTGAAGCAATTAAGTGCATTAGGCTTCCAATCATATATTTGTATAGAGTTTGATCAGCCAAGGGAGACTCATCATATTTTCTCAAATGACAACTAGTTACCCTAGGAGTAATCACAATTTTGCAATCTTCCATACCAAAATTCTTCAGCATCTCTTTGACATAATTGGCTTGAGAAATAAAAATACCATCATCTAGCTAAGAAATTTTAAGACCAATAAAGAAGGATAACTCACCTATTATAGACATTTCAAATTCCTTCTACATTTCTTCAGCAAATTTCTTGCACATTTCATCGTTTACAAAAAAGATTATATCATCGACATATACAAAAACTATCAAAATTATTTCATCCTCAATCTTGAAGTAAAGATTGCTATCTGCGGTACCTTTCTTGAAACCTTGCTAAAGCAAGTACTTGTCCAACCTTGCATACCAGTCCCTAGGAGCTTGTTTGAGACCATACAATTCCTTTTTGTGTTTGCATACCATGTTTGGGTCTTCTGATAACCGAAATCCATGAGGCTATTCTATTTAGAATTCTTCTTCCAAATATCCATTTAGGAAGGTTGATTTGACATCCATTT
>VDFB02000155.1:0-12765 GCA_007258455.2 Sequoia sempervirens | reverse complement strand
TGGGTAATCAAAGACCATGTACCACCTATCATAAAAATAGTTCCTAATCTATTGGTGGTGGCACCAATGAATAGGAAACTTCTTCGCATTGAGGGTAAGATTTTGATTCGTGTGTGGGTCAGTGAATAATGAGCACAAATAACCTTTTGTAATTTTTAAATACTTTACATCTTTATATGATATTTTATCTGCATAATAAGCCCTAGTCATTGCCTCCTATCTTTCCATCCAGTTATTTGTTTGCTAATTGAATCTACATTTTTTAACATATCTTTCAATGAACTTGCTAGGGTCATTATTTTTGCGGTTGAACCATTTGGATCACTCAACCTACTAATTAAATCCTCAATTTTCTTTTTGTTGTTCTCAATTTCACTCATTAAATTTCGTTGAGTGTCAGGAGGGTGTTGAGTGATTGGTGGAGGAAGTTGTTGTTGTGGTTGATTTTGTTCTTGAGGATTTTGTTCTTGAGGATTTGGTTGCTCTTCTTGTTGAGAATTTTGAGGATTTGCAAGTTGATTTGCATCTCCTACAAATTCAAAACAATATATATCAAATACAACCTAAAACTAACAAATTCAAAACAAAAAGCAAACAATCCTTACCTCTCACACCTCCTCCTCGTCGTGGTGCCATCCTTGCGAAGGAAGAGCAACCGTTGGTGAATATTTTTGAATAATGCCTCCTCCTAGAACGTGAGCACGAAAAAATGAGGGTTTTGGCCACAGGCACAACAAAAAACACAGTCGAAATGAAGAATGAATGAGTTTCACTTTTTTTTTCTTTTAACATGTCATAATGCGAGCGCATTATAACGCACTCACTTTATGGGCTCGTTTTGCCCGAGCCTCAAGCTCGGCCCACCAAGCCATAAGGCGAGTGTGTTATAACGCGCTCGTGTTATGACTTTTCAAAACTTTTTTTTGAAAGTGGTCACAAATTGGCTACCCATCTCCATGCACCCGCGCAACTATTATAACTCTTTCCAGTGAACTATGATATGTTTTTGATATAATTTTGGTGTTTGTTTTGGGTTGTTATAGCTAATGTTACCACCCCAGTCACATGCATATTGTAACCTGACTTTCTTGCTTTTAATATAATTAGTATCTGAATTCCAACTTAAAAAATAAAAATAAAATCATTCCTAATCATCCCCTTTTCTTGAATCCTATATTTATCTTTCCTCTGATAGAATACTAGACTCTATCTTACCAACATTATTTCCCTCTATAACCTAACTTCCAACCCTTTAAACTAATTTACCTTTCATAGTTGGACTTTCAAGCATCCTCTTACCAAAGTGTTATTTCCTTTTCACCCCAAAAGTATAATCCCTAATACTTTTCATTGTGTCCCCTTATTAGGATCATGAGCCAAATGGACTTGTCCTTATTTGGGTACCTCATAAGAAGCAATACCAATTCCTGAATCCTTGATCCTTTACACTAAGTTACCCTTCAAAGTTAATTTTTGTATCCTTTTACCCAAATAACTCTTGCTTAGATAGAATTTCCTTACACATCTTTTTTATAGCTAGATTTTCATCTAGCCTTTACCTAGTATCTTTTCCTTAGTATCTTGAATCCTTGAATTTTGACATTTTCCTATGTAAAAAAATTCAAAATCAAAGATGTATGAATACTCCTAATGTTGCACATTGTGTGTGATTTCCAAAAACTCCAATCCCTAACACTTTTCACTACACCATATAATTGGGATTAGGGGTTTAGATGTATCTTTACTTGGGCACCTTATTAAAGGTATCATTGTCTCCCCAATATTTGTATGAGTTATGAGCCACCTTTGATCCCTAACACTTTGCATTGTTCACCTTTTTAGGAACATGAGATTGGACTTACCCCAAATTTCATACCTTAAGGAATGAGTTCCTTGGTAACTTTGATTCCCTACACTCGATAACTTTCTTCATGTTTCCTTTGAAATTGGAGATGTGGATATACTCTTACCTATTTATTTTACTTATAAAGCATGACTTACTCCTAATTCTCAATCCATGACAGTGGTATGGGTTATGAGGTATTCCTAACCCTCGATACTTACAACTTTTAAAATCATATATTTTACATTATTTACTCCCACCTACCTCCCTACACAACCCAAAATACCATTAATGACTAGATTTGATATTGTAATTACTCCAAAATGGTTTTTCCCACCAAAAAATATTCATTCAAAAGTACTTTCAATGGTGGAGATGAAAACACTATGTGATTTTGAATGTGATGACTATGTTCATGACACAAATAATTTTCACCAAAACTTAAGGCTACCATTTAAGTAGATTTAGTGGGATATTAGTTTGTTTTACACAAAGCATTAATGATATTTGATACTAAAATTATCCCCCACATTAATGATATCCAATCCTCACTAGATTTGCTACATGGATCCAGGCGACCACATGAATTGATATAAATATAGGTTCGCTCAACATAAAAAAATGGTTGTTCTTTTTTATTCTTTAAGTAAGATTTGAAATGTTGAGGCTAATATAGGTCATTCTATAGACATACATTATATTTATCTCTAATTAATATAAAATAATCTCATTTGGTGTCAAACTTCTATGATAACTTTATAATTATTTTAAATAAATTAATATAAGACATTATTTCTATTGCCATTTTACATGTTTTCTCCACTTTAATATGAATCTTTAAGGGATTCAATGAATTACTAGGTTCACATTTATTAATCTTTATATCAAGTTTTAGCTATTTTTCATTTAAAGGGTGCAATAAAAATATCATAATTGTGTACTTATATGATAAAATATGAATAAATTCAAGAGTGATATGTTGGACATTTAAATTTGTTATGGATCACAAAGAATAGGTGTATTTCTGGGGATGGTAGGGTAGTTAAGGGTATAAGCTTTGTAGGATAAAAACAAGTAAATTAGGCTCATCTAAGAGGTGTGATTTACTGTCATATTTTTTTGTCTAGGTTCAACTCT
The DNA here is from genome assembly GCA_007258455.2 of Sequoia sempervirens. Classification (NCBI taxonomy): domain Eukaryota; kingdom Viridiplantae; phylum Streptophyta; class Pinopsida; order Cupressales; family Cupressaceae; genus Sequoia; species Sequoia sempervirens. Next base: position 9,785 of record VDFB02000155.1, on the reverse strand, counting down.
ATTACTAAAGGAATTATCACCATTTTGGTAGTTGAAGTTAATCTTGCATATTTTTTTAAACTAAAAACCATATTTTATTGCTAATAAATTATTTAAAATTTAATTTCCAACCATTATGTACAATCCAATCATACAAATATTTGTAAAACCCCTTGTTAACTTGTAATGAGTTAAAAATACTGGTATATTTGTGTATAATATTATGCCCTTGCCCCTCTAGTGTGTATAGTGTAATGAGTAGTTGGCTTGTGGTTACCTTAATTGGACTAATTAAGTCTTATCATTATTATATTTTTATTTTGTTACTTAAAGTCAGCCTAATGTTTATATAGGGTTATCTAGGTTGGTTTAGGTGATACCCTAGGCATAAGTATGGTATATATAGGAGGTATAGGTAAGTTATTATCATGTTGAGTATTGTGTTCTTGTTGAAGACTATTGGAGGTATCCCCCTCAAAGTGGATTAGAAGGTTGCCCCCTCAAAGTGGCATATTGTTATCAAGTATTTGTGGAATATTCCTATTGTATTCTTCTATTGTTCAAGTTATTTCATAACAAGTGGTATCAAAGCATGATCTTGGCACTATCATGACAAGGTATTTTTTCAATTTTGGAGGTCATTTTGTGAAACTCATATCTCCCATATTTTGGTGAATTTTTATTGATTTTTAAAAGGTTTTTGAAGAGCAGATACAATCCAAAGTTCAAAATAATTGGAGCATATTTGAGTGATTTATTGCAAAATTAGGGTTTCTTCCTAATTTATTTGCAAAGTACATATCTTTTAAATCCTACTAGATTTATTCCTAATTTTTAGTGGGTTGTTTATTCCATAAGAGAGGACCCTACAGTAAAAAAATTTAGATTAATTGGAGGATAATTAAGTTATTTATAACAAAATTATGGTTTCAAAGAACTTTGCTTCAAAACATCTAGTTTTTGGGAGATTTTTCTAGGAATGTGCAAACTAAGCCTTGGTAAGTTACATAAACATTTTTAGAATAGTTTGACTTCATTTGTGTGATTTAATGCAAAATTATTTTTCTAGAACTTCTTCACGACAAAAGGTAGCCACAAAAAATAAAAGTATAAAAAGAAAAAAAGCAAGAGCAAGAACAAGAACAAGAACAAGGATAAGAGCAAGAATAAAAGCAGGAACAAGAAGAAGAACAAGAAGCAACAGTAGAAGAACTCCTCAACCAAAGAGTAATTAAGGGAATCCTCCACCACAGTTTGAGCATCAAGCCCACTCACAAGGGTAACATTCACTAAAGGCCCAATAGACACCACTTGAGAACCTCCAACACCCTAGGAGCCCCAACTAGAACAACAGGTTTCTGAAGATCAGTTGCCACACCTAGCTCAAAAAGGTTTCTAGGTGAGGGGAGTAAAAACCCCCTCATTAGAACACTCCCAAGGTGCCCAGTCACAGACCCAAACAAAGGCAGCCTCCCAAAAGACAATTGTACCTACAACACAGATCTTTGTGCCTCCAACCACTACTCCATAAGGGACTCATCATCATCATCCTAATACGAGACAAACCACTCATCTAAGTCTAGCTCGTCTTTATCATCATCGTCATCCCTTTCATCCACTCAAAACTTGCTCTCATTCTGTGCCTAGTTCAAAAACAAAATTCAACATTACACACCATCCCTTAATACCATTGTAGTTATGCCTCTGACATAATAATTGTATAATTAACTCTTCACTAAATAAGATCACTCTTAAATAAAAGTAAAATAAAATAATTCTAAATGTTTTTTTTTAAATAAATATACTTAAAATATTTATACAACTATATCACATGTCATTGAAAGCACTCAAAATATCAACCCACAAGAATTTTTTAGTCATCAAAACTATTCTCTTTTCTTCTACACGAAAAAATAATCAACCAAAGATCACGACGACCAAATGCAACAAACAAGCCAAATGTACTACAAATGAAATGACTTATTACCTAACAATTCAAGCATGCATGATAGTCAAACAAGAAATAAACATGATTACACGCTAAAAAAGTAAGACATTATCAAACAAGCAACATGCATGTGTTAGTGCATCCCTCTCAATGCCACCATCCAACCTTTAAATGTTCCTTGTTCCATTATACTATTGTCTATCCAGCCCCAAGAATGCACATTTGACCATATTTATTGAATAAGAAAATCATAATACAAAAGATTTTTTATTTTCAATTAATTAATAAATACGGTCAAAGGTGCATTCTAGGGACTAGATAGACGTTTCCCTCCATTATAGCTTCCTCAAATGCAACCTGTGAGATGCCCCTACACACAGAAGCACGACAAAAATAGTCACCACCTATCATAAAAGAAAAAAAGAAAAAAAGCAAATAATCAAATCAGTAAGTGCTATAATTAACATTAATTAAAATATTATATTCATCATTTCACATTTGATAAACAAAGGAAATAAAACTTTTATTAATTATTAAATTTAAAGCACGATGTACAAAATCGGTGAGATAAACCTCGAATATTTACTAGCAAAAGACACAAAATAAGCATCCAATCCAAATGCTTTCTGATGAGCAATCTCTGTGCTTCTTGTTGCTTAGGAGGAGGTTTAGTGACATCTTAGTCACATAAGGAAAACTAAAGACACAAAAAAAGCATCCAATCCAAATGCTTTCTGATGAGCAATCTCTGTGCTTCTTGTTGCTTAGGAGGAGGTTTAGCGACATCTTAGTCACATAAGGAAAACTATCTGTCACGGGATAATATTCCCGTTATCCTTCTGGAGTCTCTGTACAAAGTTTGTATCCCATCTGTTTAGCTCTTGAGCTAAAGCATGGAAAAACTTAGTGTTGGAAAATCCTTGTTTAATACATCGAGCTTTAGATATTTGCAGCCAGTAGAATTTTTCTTTTCTAGAAGAGAAGTTGAATTGAAAATGAGATCTTGATCCTCCTTTAATAGTCATTTGTTGTACCCTTTGTCGTGATTTGGCTTTGCATTTGTACTAATTTCTCTTTGAATTTCCATATTGTGAGAGATATTTCCAAAGTCAATTCCCTGTCACTATTTCATTTTGCTTTATAGGAATTTCAGGTTTTCAACAGACCTATACAACTGTGATCTTGATTTGTTCAGTCACTGCTTACGCTAGTCTTTAATTCATTTGTGAAAACTTAAGTGAGTTATCACGGCTTTCTTTGAGGGAACTTATGGGCAACTTCCAATGTAGGGGCCGGTTATCTGATAGAATCAAATCAAAAACCCTGGCATCTATTTGCATGATTTTGCTTGTGTCAATATTTAGATAAGAAGGTTCTGTCCAATTTTTTAGTTCTGTAAATCTGACTTTTTCTTTGATCTATACATGGAAATAGTCCTTGTGAAAATTCATACTCCACAGAGTGGGTTTTGATATCCATCCTGTTAAAAGAGTTTCAATTGGTCCTTGATTGAAACCAACCTCTCTTTTTCTTTGATATTGTTGATGTCTCCTATTTGAATCGACTCTGCACTAGATGATTTACCATATGAATTTATTTATTGCCATGCGGAGAGATATACAGATTGATGAGTTACATTCACAAAAAAGCATCAAAGGAGATTCAGGGGAAACTCTGCATGGTTAACAGGTCTACCCTGATAGGTTCCAATGAAAAGGGTTCTTGTCTTGCTGAAACATGCATAAATTCTATTTTGTTTTAATTTTTATTGTATTGAAAGCTAGATGGATTTGAACTTAGCACCAAGTGCCTACAAATCACAGTTGTAGGATGCTACACCTAACGCCTTTCCATGACACATTGATGATTAACCCATTGCAAAAATATTGTGCTCTGTTTTACTAGGCCTTTGACAAAGCACACCTATACTAACGATATTCCAAGAGAGAATCCGCATTAAGTGGTTAACAAAGGTTTGATGTCTTCCTCTAATGTGTCACGAAAGATATTTTTGCCACCCATATTTGCATCACATTTTCACTTGTAGTTTCTTGACATGTCGTTTTATATTGTGCTCTGTTATACTAAGGCCTTTGACAAAGCACACCTATACTAACGATATTCCAAGAGAGAATCCGCATTAAGTGGTTAACAAAGGTTTGATGTCTTCCTCTAATGTGTCACGAAAGATATTTTTGCCACCCATATTTGCATCACATTTTCACTTGTAGTTTCTTGGCATGTCGTTTTCATTTTATTATGTTTATGGCTTCCACTTTTCTTTGCCACATTATCACTCCTCAGCTCCCAAAATTAAGTCATACAGATTAGGTTCTCTTGCGGTTTTTAGAAGAGATCGCTTCAGGCATAAATTACATTGAAATAGGAGAACTGCCTTCTTGTGATGTATTGGCCACAAATGGTCTAAAGCATTTTTCTCCTTGTTTCTGGAGAGGGGAATGATCTTCCTCAAATGCCTAAACTTCATGTGTCCATAACCAAGTTCAGCTAGTGCAGCAAAGGCGTTGTCTTATAAAAAAAATGTTTCTTGGCCAGAAAGCCCTTCATGTTTTATTTGAATGCCTTCTGTGTTCCAGGGATTTTTTAATATGTTACTAATGTGTTTTTTATTTGTTCTGTTCTTGTAATCCAAAGATAACTGTGTTAATTAGGTTGAATAGTGAGATAACCGTTCAATTCCTTTGGAGGTTGAGTAGGCAGAGCACGTGGACAGAATCTTGTCACATGTCAATGCTCATGGCAAAGTCTACATATAAATGAGATATTCTCATAATTGAATTCTTGTTCCCATCCAACTCACTCCACTTCAAAAATAATTCTATCTGGGGAGGTTTGTCGAGAACAATTTTATCTAAAATCCTTATGGTCGGACTCAGAATTTTTCTTTAGATCAATGATACATTCCTTCAATTTTGTTTATATTTTGATGAAAGCTTGCTTCGTGCCAATGTTTGCATGGAATGAATGGGTGTCAAAAATCTATACGAGTACAATAATATGGCGCTCCTTAATAGGGTTGAATGCAAGGGACCAGTGTTCGTGAATATTCTAAATTTTTCCATGCACCAAGGGCCACCTTCAAAAGCTCTCTTATTTGGAAGAGAATACAATTCTTTTGGGCAGCATTAATATCTTAATTAAGGATTTATTGTTCCGGCCATGAAGTAATCTTTGGGCATCACTAATATCTTAATCAACCTGACGAATTTCCAGATGTAGCAGTAACCTTTGGGCATCATAATCTCAATTGACCTGAAGAATTCTCTGTTTTCTTGAACTCAATTCTAAGTATTTTGGGACTTGGTATACTCCCATGAAAATGCATAACATCATCACCTTTGACTGACTAGATTCTTTTATCCATTTCTTCAATGCTAAAAGAAACCACAAAGTTCTTGGAAGCATCTGTGTAGTTCTTATACGATCCAAGATGGGAAGTACACAAAATCCTAAAACCATGGCTACAAATACAATTATGAGAAGCATAATAGATATGGAACTTTCTTACAACAAATTATATCCTTATGTTTAAACTAACAACTGAAAAATAAGATAAAACTGTTGGACAAACTTTCTAGCCTTAATCCCATGTTTTTCTTTAACACGTACCTGTCACCATCCCTGCGTGTAAAAATGAAATCGTTTTGCAGTATATAAATAATATATAAAACACAAGCTTCAAATTTTATCTGCAACGAAACACTATTGTACACATTTGACAAAAAGCTCCATATTGCCATGAAATGCGGGCAAATGAAAGCACCTTAAATGAGTCCCGTCCACAAGCGCCTGCATTTACGTTAACATACATTTGATGCTGAAGTGATCAAATTCGGCAAACATAATTTCTTTTGATGGCTAAATCATCAAATTAGAAAACTTAAACATATACTTGACTCTGCCTTCAAGTTTAGATAGCTTCAGATGGTAGTGAACCCTTCAGGTATACCTTATTCTTAAACGAATTCACATGATGTTCTACAGAGAACACTTCATACCACACCTTGAACTTTTGCATCTACAAAGTTAAGGCTTATACAAACTTCAGCATGCTCCTGGAACCAGTTTAGAATCTGAAAAGTGATGAAGTAGTCCATCTCTTATACCTCAATCGAATTGGAAATATAACTAAAACAAACAGATGACCAAGAATGAAAGTGGAGGAAAATGAAGTTTGCAGGGATGGTAGCAATGAACTACAACCCATAAAGCAGTGGCTTAAAATAATATTGGCAAGAGAAACTAGAGCATATATAAGAGCAGAAATTAAGTTTCATAACAGCACACATAAGAAAAAATAACTTCTATTACTGAGATCAAAAAACTCACGCTTCATGAATGAAGTTGTTCTAAAACTCAACCTATTTCTATAGGGATAATCTTATGATCCCCATCAGAAATTGAAAGGTTAACATACTTTATTCACCAATCTATAGGGATCAGAATCTTATGATCCCCATCAGAAATTGAAAGGTTAACATACTTTAAGATTGTCATATGTTGTAGACCCAATGCTTAATGAAAAGCTATGCCCTTTATGGATACACATAAATCAAACTGCAACATGCCCGTGAGACAAAAATGGCAACTTGCCAAACCTAAGTCATAATCATGTCGATTAATAATTTTACTGTACCTATAGCCCCAGGCAACCACAACTCATTTCCTCAATTTTTTCAAATAATTTACAAATGAGATATATCAGCTTCTTCGAATTTTTAACACGTTCAAAAGTTTTACATGGCTGATATATCAGCTTATGCAATCTGAGTATCAATTCACACCATCTCTTAGGATAATACCAGTTCATTGAGATGAGACAGTTATTCTATGCAATAATTTAATGTTACAGAATCAGATGTTTCCCCAGATGAAAGTGTTGATTTATATAGAAATTGGACATCCATCAAACGATGATTCTCTTGGGAGCGAGTCATGGTGAAAGTTCCTTCTAGGAAATCCCCTCCACTTACTCGTGTAGGAGGATTGAACAAAAACACCTGTGTTTAGCGAGTAATGGTAAGTGTGTATCTAAGCAAATTACCAAAGGAAAGCTGATAATATCAGAAACACATATTATCATATCAAAAACAAGCAAGATAACTTCCAAACCTGCTGACCCCAGTGAGTTGGATTGTCTATGCTAGGAGCAGTTGTTAACTCAACTACACGAGTTGCTGGACTGGAATCGCTTCCCTGGTGAGGCAAAAGCCATAAATTTGGTCATACAAAAAGCCAAATCTAATTGTAATACAAACTGCTTAAAATGAACCAATCAAATGGAAAAAATACAGCATTTTTAATTCAAAGGAAAAAAAATCATCCTGCGTACTCGAAAATGAACATCAAACCATCCAGCAAATCCACTGAATCTCCCCTGCTCGACCGTAAAGGGAATTGTATAGTCTGACTGTACATTAGAAATTTGATCTACGGTAGCACTCAGACAATCCATTTTTTTCACAATGGCAGGGGTGCCAATAATTTGATGCGGATGAAGATTGTTCCATAGAGAGGTCTGCAGAGAATTGTTTTGAAAAATGAGAGCAAAAACCAGTTAAAACTTTAACTTGACAGAAAAGAAAAAATCCACTTGCTACATTTCAAGAATATTTTGCCTGTGTAAAGCAAGGAATAGATATAACATATGGCACCTAACTACATAAGTCATTTCATCATCAACGCACCAAGAAACAAATGCAAAACCCTAATATTTTGATTCAAAAGCCAAAATAATTCTTAAGGAAATGAATCCTTGGCATTTATCTTTAAAATATCCATCGGAGATTTCTCTAAAAAGATACCATAACTAGACAACTCCATTTGCACATACACTTCACAATCTCTAACTAAAAGCTTCAAACCGCATGCCAAGACCTTTTTGAAGGTAACATTCAAGACATAAGTGTGCAAACAGTGGCTACCTTTAAAGAAAGGATAGTTACAACTTCAAAGCAAACTTCAATAATGAATCAATTTGCAAAAAAATGTTTTATGCTCTGTGAGATATGTCAAGATGTGCCAATCCTGTAGCAATGGAAATGCTGAGGTGAGGCATGGTACCTTTATATTAATAAAAGTAGTTGAATTGACCGAAAAAACAAAATACAATTCACAGGAAACAGTAAGTACTAAGAACTGATAAATCGGGTGGTATCTATTAGTAGCAAAAATGGTATAAAATAGAAAATTAAAAAATTTAAAGCAATTTTTTGAGTAGTTCTGCAAATCCAGATCACAAAGAATTTTTTGCACTTTATACCAGTTATTTATGGGGAACAGTTCTCCACAGAAATGCAACAAAATATCATAAAGTTAATCATCCCTATAGAAAAATCTGGTTTTCTATAAAGATAACAATATGTTCCATCCCATTTCTTAGATGTATGCTGCTTGAATTGAATGAACTAAATCAGCTATTAGTCACCTGTAGATAATATTTCTTTTGCTCTTCACAGTAGGGCTGTGTTAGGATGCTCATATCAACACCATAAAAGTCATTGGTATCCTCTATAAAGTTATTCCAGTCCGTCACAGCATTTTCATAATCTAGCAACTTTTGTTCTCCTTGACCAGATCTGATTGGTGCTAACCACATTCGTGCATGGCTGGGATACCTGCAGGATGCAAGAATTCTATTATTTATAGATTATGTTCTTAGATGGGAGAAGGATTCTAAATGTTTTGGAATATGTCATAACACGAGACAATTTCCCCATTGCAATGACAATCAAGTATCATATAACACCGATTCTCCAATTTGTTGAACAATGACTACAGCAAAAATGAGAGACAGATTATGGAAATGTCAGATAGATATCAAGAATGCAAATTTTCTCAAAGATAAAATGCAGGGTTGCATTATTAGTAATTTCAGGAAGATTTTAAGATTGTCAACAAAAGAAAATATAGAAATTCAACGCAATTTCCAAGACAGACAGTGGTAGCTAGGAAACTAACAAGAATTAACGTGCTGCATGATATTACACTGAATAGAAAAGGACAAAAATAAGGAACAAAAAGAAATAGATGAAAACCTGCTAATGCCCATTCCATGACTAGCAGACAACTGACAGAAGGCAAACCAGTCGTTGACTGAAAAAATAGTGATAGTTATACACAATGAAATGAGTAATGTGTTTACTAATTCATATGTTACAAGCAAACCTGGAGCATTCACTCAAAATCTCAGCTGCCCTTGTAACAACTGAGGACCAAATATCAAAGGTACTCATATCTACACTAGTATCTAATAGGCCAAAATTAATCTCTCCACAAATCTGCTCTGTCAATGCTAAGAGATGCCACATTTGGTTCATAGACTAAAATAACTTGTACAGAGTTCTTAAGAATGGAGAGTACCAACAAAAAAAATACAGAGTATAAGATCTTATACCCTGATATTTATATCAAGTGTTGTGTCAAATAAGCAAAGGCTGAAAGTAAAACATGCCAGGATTTTGTATAATGCATTAGAATTCTATACAGAAGATATTACAAGTGTGAATGGAACTGGCAAAATTCTAACGCATTATGCAAAATCCTGGCATGTTTCACGAACTTGAACTTATACTTATGGATCATCGAGTTACTTGACAGTTCCTTCCTTCCTTCAACAATTAAAGGGCATGTGAGGCTTCAGATGCAGTATGACTGGTAAATGAAGCCACTTCACAGCTTCAAGCAAAGTTAAGATTGCTTTGGCTAACTCAATGAGGATATATAGGGAGGCTAGTCTTAAGTTTTTAACCTAAATTTCAGTGTAGAAAACACTCTCGTTTTCCTATTTAAGTTGTGCTTTGGAGTAAGCAATGACAATAGCTTATGCTCACAGTTC
>VDFB02000153.1:0-34133 GCA_007258455.2 Sequoia sempervirens | reverse complement strand
TTGGTTGAGGAGGAGAACTCATAAGTGAAAAGTGAGGATGGTAATGGTGACGATGAAAAGGCGGTGGAGTCGCAACATGAGATGGCTTGGGAGATGGAGGAAGGAAATGTTATGGAAAATCAAGAGAAGGAAGAAAAAATTGGCAAAGAGGAAGACAAGTATGAGGATGATGGGAATGAGAGGTTTAAAAGACTGGAGGAGAGGATGCAAGTCCTAGAAAAAAGGATACATGAGAAGGTGGAGGGCAGAAAACTTCAAGCCCTTGAAAATGTGGTGATGAGTATAATTAAGGAAAGACTGCAGGTATTGGAGAAAGGTATACAAGAACAAGGAAATGACAATAGAATTCAAACCCTAGAAGAAGTAGTAAAGAGTGTGTGCTTGGTGGTCGATGTGGTCATGAAGAAAGCTATTATGGCTACTGTTTCTGGGATGGGTAAAATAAAAAAATAGCAAAATAAAAAAGCAGTGAGTGATGGCGTAGATTTGGTAGGCAAGATGGAGCTGAAGGCAACAGTTGATCCGGTGGATATTTTCAGTGAAAATTGAAGTGTCTCATTTCTCTCCATAATCAGCACCATCAGAAAGATCTCGGCGTCCTGATTCCAACGCAACTCGAACGGAGTGAAAAGGAGTTCGTTTGCACAAGTTATGGCCAGTCAAACCTTGGGTCAAACTGGGATCAGAGGGCGTCCAAAAGGTGAAAAAAATGATCATCTCAGGAATTGATGGAAGCAGCATCAAGTCGAAGAGCTCGTCGAAACAATTTTGACGGCGTTCGTTTCATCGAAATCCGACATCGTATGCTCAAATTATCAGCAGTCAAAGTTGGGTTGACTTTGCTGACATCAGCACGACACAGTCAGCATGGTACGGCGCACAGTCAGCGGCCTGAGCCAATCACAGGATGACACGTGGCATCTATATGCCACATCAACATCATACACGTCACCAACCCAGTCAGCTTCTGCCACGTCATCCTCAGCTACGTCATCACTTTTAGTGAATCGGGTTTTGCCACGTGGCACCTCCTCGGCATGCCACGTGGCCTCTCAATCTTTCCCGGTGGGTGTAAAATCTGTTATTTGTCAAAAAAAGTAAGGAAGGGGATTTGATCCCACGACCACTCGCTATGTGCCGGACGTAAATTAAATATAGAAACGGGTTGATTTTGTTATGTGCCGGACGTAAATTTGCTATTAAAAGCCAGTGGCCAGGGTTGAACCCCCGACCGCCGGCTTACCAAAATACCAAGCCACCAACATGCCATTGTATGCGTTGGCTAGAATAGCGGTAGTGGTTGCTTTTATTGATTAGTTAGGCCCGATGCTTAACTAAATAACCTTAAAGGGTTATATTTAAGTTTTAAAAAAATACAAAACCCCTAAAATTGTTATATAAGATAAAACAAAACCATGTAAGCCCGAAAAATAATATATATTAAAGGGCCTAACTTATCAAAAAGAGATACATGATATTTTTAGATTGTATAGCCTAAAATTATAAAGGCTAATAGATTATTCATGGTTGTTTTATAAATTTATCTATGTAATTAGGGGATTTTGGGAGATATTGTGAATCAATTGGTTGAAGGCCAATTTGGGTAAATTTGATTCATTTTTTTTGTATAAAAAGGGGTGTGAGGTGAGAGTGAAGGAGGCATTTTTTTCTTTTAGGTGAAGTATTGATGAAGTATTGAAGCTGAGGTGACAAGTGAATAGAGGTCTTGAGGAGATTATTTTGAGTCATTCTTGCACGTCAGAGCGTCGTTACGCTGCCGAAGTGCTTGAAGAATGGTTGTGGTGCATTTGTAATTGATTTTTGGAGTTAATCGGATCGGTCTCTCTATTGGAGCGGACCCGGAGACGTAGTCACATTTGTGACGAACTCCGTAATCAAACGCTATTTGCACTTCTCTTCTTTTCTCTCACCTTCTCTCAGTTTGTTAATTCCTTCATTTTGTTATTTCCTTAAGTTAATTTTGATTTAATTAACTTGGAATAATCATTGTAAGAGTTTAAGCATTCAATACTGCATATAGTCTAGATCCTATACAGATCAACAGTGAACGAAACTGTTGAAGACCTGATGAATACATGGAGGCTGATTGAGGAAGCATAACATGGTTGCTTCGCTGTGCTATTTTTTCTTTTTGTTCTGATGGTTATTTCAGTTGTGTTTTGTAGGATTGTTATTACTGGTTATGGCTGCTAGTGCCAGAACTTAAATATTTGTAATGCTATTTATATTTTAAGTAGGGACTCTATGATAGATGTTAATATGTATTTTAGATGGATAGGGGAGGATGATACTGATGTTAGGATAAGGTTTTTTGATTCTTGTGATAGAACTACTATGTTTAATCATATGGAAATTGGTTTAAAAGAATTTTTTTTGTGGGAGGGGGGAAGTTTGGTGGGCTTCTTGTTTTCGCTATTTCTTACCACCTACTGTTCTTATCATGTTGTACTAAATTTTTTGGGTCAGGGCCCTTTTCCCTGCTTAACCAATCAAAAAAATTAATGAATTTTTTTTAGACCAATTCCCTCAGTAAGGGTCATATAGGAAAGGTTTTCCTCTTTCCCTTGCTTTGATTGTGATAGCCTTAGATGCTATTTCCTACATTCTAAGGGATACTAGCTTGTAACTTAAAGTAAAAGGCCTATATCTCCACAATGGAGATGAAATTTTAAACATTCAATTTGTAGATGATATTGTAATTTTTGTTAACCTTGAAGAGATAAATGTGGATTATATTATTCATAAAATTAATTTATTTTGTAAAGCCTTCGAAGCCAAATATCTAAAGAAAAAACTACAGTGCTTGGTTGGGACAAGTACCTCCCAAACTGGTTTAGTAACTTTGAGTTTCAATAGGGATGGCATAACAATTAAGTTAGGTACCTTGGCATTAATTTTTATATTAACCCCTATCTGAAAGATATATGAGACTAGGTTAAAAGTAAAATAGATAAAAAACTCTTCCATTGGAACAAAAAATATCTACCTTAGGTTGGTAGGTTTCAAGTGTGTCAATTTTTTTATCATCTTATAGCTTGTTTTACTCCCCATTCTGATTGTTTAGTATCTACTAGAGAAATGAAATTCAAAACAAGATTAGGTAGTTCCTTTGGTCAAATGGGAAGGGTAATAAGAAAAAGCATGTTGTTAAATGGGAGTGGTGTTTCTTAAACAAATTGGAAGGAGGCTTAGGATTGAAAGACCTCAAAAATTATGGCATCTCCTTGCCTAGTAAGTGGATCTTTAAAGCCTTAAATGGAAATGAACCTTAGAATGTTTTCATATTGAACAAAATCCAATCAACTATTCCAAAAGAAACAAAAATTTGGAAACAACTCCCCATAAATGACATTCTATTTGGGAACTTTCTAGCAATACTTATTAGATCAAATATGTTCAAGAGTATATGCAAAGCTTGGGAGATCATTAGAAGTTAAATTATAAACTATGAATTTTTGAATAAAAATAGGGGTACCGTGTACCCTGATAGGTCAATTTGGTGGAACCTTTCTAAAAAATACAAACCTCTTTCTTTATTGCAAGGTTGCTGAGCTAAAACTTGGCATTTAAAAGGTATTAGATGCTTTAAGGATATAATATGTAATAACTAGATAAAGTCATGGATTGATCTGAGTATTGAATTCAAAATCCCTCCATCACATTAGAGAACCTAATCTATTCTTAGGGAGACCCTCAAAATCATTCAAATTCTTGTTTTCAAAGTAAGAGACAATGAATTTCTTGAAAATATAACTTAGGTAGATGAATCTAACATTCTAACTTAAAACCTAAAATAATTTATTGATATAATGCGATTTTGAGCATTGTGTCAAAGAATAATCAAGAAAATTCAACTCAAAACCTACCCTAGTATGCCCCGACATGCCCCAGTTAAAGTAAGATAGGATGATGCCCCCTTGAGAAAATTGATGAATTTTTAAAAAATTCCAAAAAATTTGGCAAGTTTATCGACAGGTCAATTAAATAATGGCAACAAAAAAATAGGCTTAAAGGTCAATTTCAAGCTTGATATAGGCATTCAAAGGAAAATTTTGATGTGTCCAATTATGAAGTAGGGGCCCCTTTTAGGTCAAAAAGGTTATAAATAGGCTTAGTGGGTCCAAAATAGGTCATTTGCGCACTTTGAGTTTAGGATTTCAGGAGCTCTAGAGTGAGAGGTGGATTTGAGGCAGTAGAGCTATGCCACCTGTACCAATCATAATGCATCATAGATACAAAGTTTGATGATTTGGGTGTGCAAAGGGGTTAGGCAGTCCAATATGCAACCTATCCTTTCTTTGTGATTTTATCATTTTTTGTTAGATTTTAGGGCTCAAAGAAGAGAAAACAAATGTAGTGTAGTTTCTGCACCACATGTGTTATCCATTCATTGTATGTTTGGTGTTGTGCACCACATGTGTGATGTGCGACATAATTGTGAAATAGATCTACATGTTAGGTCGATTGCAAATGTTAGGTGCATCGCATGTGTGTTGGTGCACCACAACTACAGGCTAGAATGATGCATGTGAAATTTAGCACCACAACTATTGGATGGTGTGATGCATGTGGAAAAGTGCTACACATATGCATGATAGAGAAACACATGTGTAAAGTTAGGGCTCGATATTGAAAAGTGCACCACAAAGGTTTGACACATATGATAGATTGTGCGACACATCTAACTGATAGGAAAATTTAAGTAGTTTTTGAAAAAAAAAAAGAATATGTAATAGGTCTAATAGGTTAACTTAGGTGTCATGATTAACATGGTGTGCTTTTCATGAATGTAGGTAATACTTACACCTATTTATATGTGAGAGAGCCAACCAACATCATTCAGGTTACAAGATCATCTCGGTGATGAGGAGCGAGATACTTTGCATGTGCTAGGGCTATACCATGTGACCTTTATTCCCATTATTCAGGCTAACAAGGGGCTATTGATGATGCTAGCAAAGAGATGGAACTAAGAGATGAGTTCATTTCACCTTTCGACTAGAGAGGTGACAGTCACTCTAGAGGTTGGGTGGAGGATACTATGGTTGCCAATTCATGGAGAGCGAGTTATGTATGATCCTGACTAGGGGATTGTTGCTATCAGGAGGGTATTTGAGAATGATGACCTAGCTTAGCTCAGTGTCAAGGACTATGAGGTCAGGTGGGATACCTTAGTAGACATGTATGATAGGTTGATAGTGGTGATCTACACTATGATTGGAGGTGTTGTGATTCTTGATCGAAGGGGCCATAGATTCCTGGTGGGATGGGGAGAGATGCTAGAGTGTATGATGGAGAAGGTGACAATGTATGCTTGGGGGCCGCTATGTTATACTTTTAGTTGCATGATGTGGGTTATAGAGATGTGTAGTCGATCATTTGTGAGATGAACTTGCTCATGGTATGGGATTGGGAGCATATAGCTATGTTCCAACCATTGGTGGATAGGTACTCAACATCAGGACTGCCATATGTTTATATCTATGGAGTAGTGACTCAAATATGTATTGGAGACGTGGGATACTTTAAACATGGGATTGATCTTCTAGATGGGTTTACTTGGAGGTTGTATAGAGATTGTGTACCACAAGATGATGACCACAAGTACCTTTGTATTGCAAACACACCATGGATGTACTATTACCATGGGATGATGACCACAAGTACCTTTCGTATTGGATGCACTATGCTTACCCAACATTACTGAGAGGCACCTACCAGAGAGGGTCCTTTGATAGTTTGGAGAGAGGCAGGGTGTACCAGTTGGGATTGTAGACTATGCTCGGTCAGCCTGAGAGGTTTCATAGTGGGGCTTGATGATTAGTGCATAGGTGGTAGTGCAGGAGCTAGCAAGATTGTAGCCTATCCAATGGGGTACAGTAGTAGATGTGACCAATGTAGGCCATGAAACTTTGTGCAGGAGCACCTAAAAACATGTAATTGCAAAGTGAATTCTATGAGGGTTAGTCTAGGAGTTAGTGATAGTATGAGTAATTTTTATGTTAAATAAGGTCTTTGAGACTATTAATGATGTAATTAGGGGTCTCATTGGTAAAAAGTTGGTTTCCAATGTCCAACTAATTAAAATTCCAGTTGGAGGATGTTTGTAAGGGTGGTTAGATGTTAAATAAGCCTCTCATGGTTGAGGTATGGTTGTTGAATCATTTTTTTTGAAGTTATAATGAAAAAAAGGCTGCTTTCTGGAAATTTCTGTGTGTAAATTTGCTGCTAAAACATGTGGCACGACCTTTGTACGACCTGTACAGGCTCAAACCTATTATTGTTGGAAAGAGGAGAGTGTCAGCTTTCATTTGAAAGTGGTTTGGTGAATTTTCATTAAGTTTAGAGGGTTTTATTGACGTTTTACTGAAACTGCCATGTTTTGGTGTAAATTGGTGATTTGAGAGTATTAAAGTGAGTTTTTAGGGCATTCCACCTACTGTAGCAATTGTAACTCGGTGGAATGGCCCCATTTGTTGTAAAATAGGTTTCCAAATTATTTGCAAGTCAGAGGAAGTGTGTTTGTGGGTTTTGGGTGTTGCCCTAGGTTGAATTTGGGTGATTTTCCTTATGAAAGTGAGGAACTAAATGATGGTTTATGAGTTTTCTGGAAGAAATAACCTATGTGATGAAGTTTAAAGCTTTTTCAAGCATAATTATGCGTGTTTGAATAGGTGGCAGAGTCTGGAAAGGTCTGGAGGTATGATTTACAATAAACCCTCCTTTTGAAGGCCTAGAATCAAGGGTTTTAGGCTGTGCTATGTTGGAAGAGTGATTTCTAGAAACTAGTGGTGGATTTAGTAGTTTTTGGCCATTTTAATTGCTGCCCCAAGGTTTCATAAAGTTTTTTGGAGTTTGAAGTGTACTTTCTTTGTAAAAGTGGGCTAATCCACTAGCCTTTTCCATGGCAGGAGTATTGGATCTTTGAGTTCATCCAAAAGAGTTGATATTGGTTTTCCTGTATGTTTTATAACTTGCAAAAGGGTATCTTAATCATCCTTGAGTTTTTTAGGTGTTTTGGAAAATGTTGGTGAAAATGCCTAAACTTGGTTTGCACTAAAACTGGGGTTTAGGAGTGAAATTGGGAAATTGTGCTTCTGATGATTGTAGAACTTGTAAGGCTGGTTGAATTACTTTATGTGGTCATTTTAATCTTTCTGGATACTTCTTGAAGGCAGGTTTCCAAGTTGATTAAGGTTGAGCCTCCGGACTCTGCATCAAAACTAGAGTATTATTATTGGTGGGCTATGTATATGCTCACCGCCTTCATAGATCCAGATCAACTAGTGCCAATAGAGCGGTTGGGAAAGGGTCCTAGAGGAAAATTATGAGGGAAAGGATAGGGGAGGGGAGGTGATGATGGTTAAGGTGGTTGAGGTGGTTGAGATGATGGCAGTGATGGAGGTGGAGGATGAGGAGATTGTACTTGAGGTAGAGGGAGGGATGATAGGGGTTGACGGGGCAGAGATGGTCTACTATTGAGAGGACCATAGAGGATGCCACCCATCCTTGAGGAGAGGAAGTAGGAGCATAGAGTTTCATAGATGGAGGTGGATGTTGGAGAGGTGAGAGTGGAGGAGGTAGTGGGAGGTTTCAGTGAGGAGGCACTAGTGGGTGAGTTTGTGGTGGAAGAGATGGATGATGATGTTGTATCAGAGGAGAAGGAAACTAGGGATATTACAATTGAGGAGGAGGGTTTGGAGGATATTCCCATTAGGGAGGTGATCATGAATGTGGTTGGGGAGGATGTAGAGGATGCAGGGAAGGGTCCTTAGGCCCAAATTCAGGCACTACAGGTGAAAGTTTAGATTCTATAGAAATAGGTAGCCTAGATGCTAGCATTACAAGGATAGGTGGCACAACTAATGGTAGAGAGGGATATGGAAGTGATCTACATGCAGAAGGCCAAGCAACGGTCCATCGAGTTCATTTCTCCTGTTAGTGGTTCCACCATAGATCTAGCACAAACCTTGTCTAAGCCAACAAGGAGGCTCAATATTATAGAGATTTATATGAGAGGGAAGTTACAGCGATCGAGAGAGCACCTAGCTTTTAGAGCCAGAGTCAGAGCAGTACACATTCTCAAAGACATAGAGTAGTGGTGGTGTTTCTCAATGTAGGAGGGCATCCCCATATGATAGGCCATTAGGATCGAGACATAGGGATGATAGACCAACACCATCAGAGCCATCTCCTTTAGGTGATGGGGAAAACACAGGATAGGCCTATTTTTAGATATTGGTCACATATTTTTTATCGAGCCCGTGAGCTCTATTTTTGATAGTTATCTTGATATTTTACTGTGACACATTATTATTTTGATATATATGAGATGCATAATTTTGTGGTAACTATATGATGTTTATGATTCTATATGTATGCTTCCTTATGTCATGGATTTATATATGATGTGATGTTATGATATGCATTCTATGGTTATGTGATGTGATGATATGATGTGGATTATGGATTTATAATGTATGCTTTATTCTTATACATATTATTATGTATGGATAAATGCACATGATTTTATTTTATGCTTATGTATGTTATGATGTATGGATGGATGCACATGATATGATGAGCTTAATATATTGATGTGATCTATATGCAAGGTGATACTATGTATTTGTGACATGTGTTATGTGATATTTATGTGGATAATGATTCTACATGATGTAATGCTATGTATATTTTTGTATTTTCTAATGCAATATGGATGATCTAACATGTGCATGATGCTGATATCTATGATGTCCTAACATGATTATGCATGTAGGATTATGTGACTAATGCATTTATTTTTTTGTGTTATATCACACCATTAGGATGACTATAGGGATGGATGAATGGAATGTTAGCGTGAAGAGAAGATTAGTAAGAAACGAAAAAAGAATGAGATGGATGAAATGGGATGATATCTTGAGATATTGCTAAATAAATGTTGAGTTTTTATTTTATTGCATGATTATCATCATAAAGCATTTATTATGGCAATGAACAAAAAACACCCAAGTATGACATAGATTGAGGTGTGATATGTTATCCCTTGCAAAATAGACACATGATAGACAAGGAGTGCCATGCTGTTGACTAGTAACCATAGAACCTTGTTAGAAAATGTGAGGAAGTAACCACAAAGCATGTTAGTCTTGATGTAATAAAGAATTAGATGACCTTTAACTTGCATAGGATATTTTGATTATTCCAAATGGAACCCCAATCACACACAAGGAACCTAGTTTCCCCAGTCATATTGCCAAGACAAACCACAAAAAAAAATCAAAGAGAAAAAGGTCATGATCCATCATCACTCCTCTCATCACTTGTATAATTCCTTGAGGTTCATAGTAACATGACCAAAGATAAATCAAATAAAATATAAGACAAACTAGACAAAAAAAGTCAACAACCATTTAGATCTTCTTGTCAATGATAAGTGTTTGTATGATAGGATTTTGGATAAAGTATGGTTTTATGAGATGAAGCATGTCATCTAAGACATAAAGTTTGGTTTCAACAATGAAACATCCTGTATAAGACAAATTATAGGATGGCTTCTAGCTTCAGGAAGTATACACCTCGTATAAGACGTCAAGTCTGGTTTCAAGGATTCAACAACTAGTATACGACAAATGATATATGATGGATAAATTCTGGTTTTAGAAAATGAAGCATGCCATATAAGATGTCAAGTTTGGTTTTGATGATGCAACATTCTATATAATACTATTTTATAGTTGATAGGTACTTGTGATTAGGTAATTGATTGATGAGGATTGAAAACTGGGTGATAGTTCGTCTGTTGTTTTGAGATTTGGGAGGATCAATTCTCTGTATGATAACCTGTTTGTGTCTGATCAAAGTGTTGATGTTAACAAGGGAAAATTTATTATGAGATAAATGATGATGGAAAATACCTAAGGGACAAAATGAAGCCTTGGGGGCTCATCAATGATGGCCTTTCCTATGTGAAGTCACAAGGGAAATGTAGTTCAACTGACTTTTGCAATGGATGGTTTATTATGGAAAGAAGATTGTGAAAGATAGAAAGTCTACAATGGAAGACCCTAAAGGACTGACCTAAGCCTTAGGGGTTCATCGATGATGGAATTTCATATGTGAAGTCACAAAAGAAACATAGTTCGACAAACCTGTATTGATATCAACACTATTGTTGAAGTTTTCTAATTTTTTTGGAGTTTTGATTTTTTTTGATTTTTGGAATGTTTTGATTTTTTTTGGATTTTTGGAATGTTTTGAATGATTCCCTTTGATACCATGTCTAGGATCCCACACAAAAACCTAATTCAAGGAATTTCCCCTAGTCAAGTAGAAAACCATTTATTATGGATGAAAATGGATGGGCGATAAGCATTATTATGGTTGGATAGGAAAGTGAGAGATGCTAAACATCAACAATTATTAGGCCATGAGAAGGGTGAATAAGATTTATGATGGGTTGGTGGAAAAATTGGATTTTATTATGAAGAAGGATATGTTTGGGTTATTATAGGTGGAGTGGAAAATCAGATAAAGTGATGGTAGATAATGGAGCAAAGATTGACTACACATGACGCTTGTTTGCCAAGTTTTCACCATGGTACTTATCCAAAGCGCCACCAAAGTGGTTTTCACTATTAGATGGATTATTTCTCTTATTTTTTTGATTTTTCTATTTTTTTTGTGTCATGCAAGGTGCTTGTTTGCTTGGTTTTCATTAGGGTGACAATTTTTTGATTTTTTTGTATTTTTTGATGGGATTCTTTAAAGACTAAGTATAGTACTTGCAAATGTGCATGCTATTGATAGGATTTGGTAGTAGTTCACCTTTAGGAGTAGCAAGTTGATAAGCACCAGATCCATATGCTACAATTGTGATGTAAGGAACCAACCAGTTAGGCTCAAAATTTTTGAGCTTCTCTCTATCCATTTGATTCTTCAAATTTTCCTTTAAGACCAAGTAACCAATATCAAAATTTCCAACTTGAACCCCCTTATTGTAGCTACAATGGAGACAATTCTGATAAGATTGTAGATGGACCAATGCAGTTTGTCATCTCATCAAATAATTCTAGCTCATGCAATCAGGATACACAATACTCCTCATCATCAACAAACTATTGCAAAGATACTCTCAATGACGATAACTTGACCTCGATGGGAAGAATAGATTCAGATCTGAAGAAGAGGAATATGAAGTGGCTCCAGTAGGTGTACAAATACTGGTTCGATGAGCCCATAAGGTAGGATTAAGTTGGATATGGTAGTCACGACCGGCGTCATCAACAGTCTTCTTTAGGATTTTGATAATGGTTTTGTTAGATTCCTTAGCTTGACCATTACCTTGAGGGTAATATAGAGTAGGAAAATGGTGGTGGATATGGAATCTCTCGCATAGTTCATAGACATCCTAATTTTTGAAAGAATGACCATTATCTATAACAATAGATTGTGGAACACCATACCAACATATGATGTAATTAAGGATGAACTTAACTATTTTCTTACCAATAATATAGGTCATGGGGATGGCTTAAATCCATTTTATAAAATATTCAATTGTAGTGAGAATGAATTTATGGCCATTGGCGATTGTAGGGTGAATTTTTTCCACAAGTTCAAGTACCCATTGAGAGAATGAACATGGTGATGTAATTGGATGAATTTTTTGAGCAAGTGCATGCACAAGATCTCCATGTATTTGTCATTGTTAGTACTTCTTAACAAAATGATATGTGTCACATTCCATAGTAGGTTAGTAGTATCTAGTTTGCATAAGCTTCTTGGATAAGGTGGGACCACTAGAGTGAGCTTCACATATACTGTCATGTACCTCATGCAAATATTTTTGTGCTTCATAAAAGTTGAGACATCTAAGGAGAGTGATATCAAAGCCTCAATAGTAAAGGGTATCATTGATGATAACATATCTAGATGTTTGGTGAATAAAGTATTTTTGTTGATTGGAAGATAGGTCTAGGGGAATGATTTGGTCATGTAGGTAATCATAAATGTCTTTATACCATAGGGAATTAGGACCAAAAATTTCACATACGAGCTTAGATTCAGGGATATCAAATGTGGGGACCAAAAGTTGTTCCACCAAGAACTCATATTGAGGCACATTGTTAGGTATATCCAAGAGAGATCTTATGGTGGCCATTGCATCAATTGCTTTATTTTGAATTTTAAAAATTTGATTGAAGATAATGGCATTGAAGTATTGCTTGAAACTATTGACCATTCTCTTGTAGGGAATAATATTTTCATATTTTGTGTCATAATCATCATTGACTTGATGAATTTCCAAAATTTTAATCACCATAGACCTGAAGATTCTTGATTTTCCATTTAATAGCCATTCAAAGTCTTGTGAGTAACGCTTCATATTCAACCTTGTTATTGGTACAAGAGAAGGCTATCTTGTATGACTTAGGTATTGAGTCTCCTTGAGGTGTGATGAAGAGAATTCCAGCTCTAGAACCATGATTCATGAAAGATCCATTAAAATATATTTTCCATGTATTAGAAGTCTCAATTATGAAAATGGACTCATCAGGAAAATCAAACACCAAAGGATGATCTATTATTGTGGGAGTGTCTACAAGTTTTTCGGCTATCAGTTGTCCTTTTTTACCTTTCGATCAACATATTCTATATCGAACTCACTCAAGATCATTACCCACTTTTCTAGTAAACCAGTGAGGGTTACTTTGTTGAGTAGATATTTCAAGGGATCTATTTTTGCTACCAATTTTGTTTGATGATTTAGCATATAATGTCAAATATTTTGAGTGGAAAAGACAATTACAATACATGCTCATTCAATAGGGTTGTAATTAAGATCATACCCTAGAAGTGTGTGACTAATATTGTATATGACTCATTCTTTTTCATCTTCATCATCTTGTGCCAAAAGGGCCCCTAATACTGATGGTGTTGCTGATATGTATAGAATTAGGGGTTTACCATCAATAGGCAACATGAGAAATGGAAGGGATAATATATAATCCTTGATTTGTTGAAAAACCTCTTGACAATGATCACTCCATATGAAAGGGACTCCCTTATGAAGCAAGTGTTGGAATAGTTGAAATTTATTAGCTAACTGAGCTATGAATTTGTGGATTGGTTGTAGCTTTCCTTGTAAATTACATAATTGTGTACTGTAGGAAAAAGTATCCCTTTTCACACTTAATTTGGGAATAATTAATAATAAAACAAGCTTAATGTTGCCTTAATTTAGTGTTGTAATATGTTTTTCATATTCACATTAAGTTTAGGGCCCTTTTAAATTAAATGGACTTAATTGTGCCTTATTTAGGGTGTTGTAAGGTATACCTTTACACTTTCACACTAATCTAGGGATTTATTAATTGATCAAGGTTAATTTTATTTAATTGGCCCCTTTAATTCAAATCCAAGCCTAATTAAATATAATTTTTGAGGGATAAAACCCGACATTCAAAAATTCCATTTCACAACACTCAACTTTGGAAGATGTGTGTCCTAGGTAAGTGACCTAGGACACATTTTATATAGGGAAAATGGGTCCTCACTTAGACCTATGACCTTGATTTTGCATAATATTTAACATTATCCGATGTGTGTCCTAGGTAAGTGGCCTAGGACCCATTCACCCTATAGCAAATGGGTCCTCACTTAGACCTAGGAACCCCCTTTGGAATATGTTTTTGATAGTATTTTAATGATTTCAAATCCATAATTCAATGTCAGCTTGTGATATTTTAATTTTGGGAATTAATGTTAAGTTATGTATAAATAAGAGGTTATTTCACTAAGTTTCATCCTAAGACTTTCAAGAAATCAAGTAATTTTCACAAGAGCATTATTGAGAGCATTCAAGAGCATTTTCAAGGCATTCAAGGGCAGATTTATAGAAGATTATTGCAGCAATCAAGATTCCTTTCATCATGTCAAAGATGTATTGCATCATGCATGTTTTTTGAGCTAATATGTTGATGTAGTGTTCAAGATCAATTCAAGCATATCAAAGGCATTATTTCACATCAAGTTTCATGATCAAGATCTACATTCATTGAAGCCACTTCATGCTAGTTTGCAGATTTGTTATCGAAGGTTTCAAATAAGGTTTGGTGAGTTGTGACATTACTTTGTTCATTCATCATTCCTTCATGTTTCATTATTTCATTTCAAGGTTTGATTACCAAAACATGGTTTGACCAAGGCAAACCCCTATTCCCTAAGAAACAACACTTTTCTCTCTTTGATGTGTGATTGCAAATTTTAGGTTGAAGATCCTTTGAAGAGAAAAATTGAAGAATGACATAATATTTTCATTTATTCATAAGGATTTCAATATCCTTTCTTTTACATATAATGACTATTTAAATAGTCAAGAGGAGAGTATCCATCGGATTCACTCTTAGATACATAACTACATGGGATGTAACCCTCTAATTTTTGCTCAACTCTATCCCAAAAAAGGGTAGTATCCCTCATATTTATCTTCTGATACATAGCTTTGGGGAATATATCCCTCTGATTCACCACTAGAGGCTATAACAATAACTTTTTCCATAGGTATAACTTGAGGGTCCCTAAATATCAATGCTAGATTGAAACTACATTTCGAAGGAATATCCCTGGAAAGTGGTAGTGAGTCTGACTTGGTTGGAGAAATAGATGGTAAGTAGTTGAAGTTGGCATAATCTTTCATCCTTCTCTTCTCTTGAATAATTTGCAAAATGGAATGATTGATAGTCTCAATATCACTTAGAAAATGGCGTTGTCATGTTTGGTTCCCTCAATGGTACAAATAAGGGCTTCTCTTTCCTTCTTGGCCCGTAGGTAGCACTCATTTTTTATTACTGACTTTCTTGCAGTTAACCTAAGACACACCATCCTAGCACAAGAATTTCCAAACATTAGACTCATAATTTTGGAGGGGAAAACATAGTGAGCACATAGGTTCCAGAGTTGAATGCAATAGCTATGATACCACATGTAACATGCCCATTGTTCTACTTAGTAAATTTCCTATGTTTTAACCTCAAGTGAATATAAAACGGTGACAACACTTTAAGAAATACATTTTTTTCTTTTCAAATATAAATGTAGCTTGCACATTTGAAATAAACATCTTTCTAAACTTTCTCATTGCATTATATTAAGTATTACAAATTTCCAATGTATTGATTGAACATAGTACATAATTTCATGATAACATTTCTCTTTTACAAATTTTCCATAGTAATGGATACAAAACATACAAGTCTCCATTTGAGCTTATTAGAAATAGATATATGAATGGTTTAGGTGCCATCCTTCAAATCTTGGTCACCAACTAATGAGGAGAAGCATCACTCAAGCACTTTTCCATAAACCATGGAATTAATTATGGTCCCCCACACATCTACCAAACTTGGTAGGATGGCCTTACCATTTGACGAAGAGATTGGTTTGGTAACTTCATAATAATAATGACCTTTCTTGAGCTTGGTGTTGTGTCCTACATATCTATATCTATCACATAGTGGCTACAACCTACCATATGACATTACTTGCCTAGTATGTAAACCAAGATCATAATGAATTGATAGTGTAAATAGTGACAACTTACACTACTTTGGCCAAAGTATTCATCAACCCTAATTCAGGATAGAAATCACACACTCACCCACCTTCCTAGCTTGATTTGTATTTGGCCATTCATATTCTATGCATAGGCTACCCCCTTTCACCATGGATTATTCTAACCCTAGGAACAACCTATTAACTCTTACATTTACTATGACACATCTACTTGGTAAATCAAAGTAACTTCAAAAATTCTCCATGACTAAACTTCACATACTAAGCTTTAGCTATTTTAAGCTTATCTTAAATAGTACACAATACTAATAGCACACTCATTCCTTATTATGCAATATATAATTACACTCAAATAATAAAGATCCCTAGACTAGGTACATCAAGAATCTTTCACTTTCAAATAAGAAGAGAATAACCTTTCCATAATAAAAAATTTAAACACATTTCCCAACTATGGAGCATTTTTTCTCTAAGTGTTTATTTCTCTTTGTTTTGTTCTTTCAACCTCGAGGTCCTCATCTCTTTTGGATCGTATTTTTTTCTTGTCACTTGTCACTTCGATACATCTTTTTGGAGGTCGCGAGATGTTTTTGATGAAAAGGTGCACAATTGCGCCACATAATGGATGCACTACCTTTTCAGGATTTTCTTTCTCTTCGGGCCTGAACCTGTACACACGGTCGCCCCATGGGTGTTTTCCTCCAAATTTCTCTCCCATTTTTTGAAGAATTCTTGCCCACTTTCCATGTCGTTAGCCTTTTGTTGGGTTTCTCTTCACCGTTAGAGCAATGCTTTCACAAATGTTGTTGGGTGGAAATTTTTTTTGTTTCCTCTATCGCTTCTGGAGTCAACCTATTTTGGAATCACCATTATCACCTACAATAGATCAAATCAGATAGAGGAAAGCATTTAAGGCTATATCTTCCTTCTGACATGGAGACCTACATCAAGCTTGGTGGAAATTTGAGTCATTGAGCTATTACACCTATTGCCATTATGAAAGCAACTCAATTTTTATTATCACATCAAATCTGATTTTTAATCATATTTTGAGGTTGTTTGGTGGTGACACCTGTTAGGGTTTTCAACTTTGGCGGCAGAGAGTACTTGGTACTTGTGTGCTTCCCTTTTCTTCTAAAAGGGAAATTTTCCTAGAGGAGAAAAAAAAGAAAGATCAATCGATAGATATATAGATTATCAATAACTTAGTAGAATAGGATATACTAGAATTCTTGTAGAGCTTTAATCACTCTTTTGTAATTGATGTCAAGACAATTATTCAATTATTTTACCTTAGCATTTTATTATTCAGTAATATCAAGAACAAAGTTGTATCAGACTGTGCTTATGTGGCCTTTGTTTTATGCTTTATTCTCTGTCATATATATATTGAATGTCCTGTGTCTATTTATTTTTGTATACGAGTCTTGATAATCAATTTTCAATTGTTAAGCTTTTATGATCTTTGATCCTCAAATTTCAGGAATTGAATCATGTTATAATAATATTTCAATCTCCTATTAAAGTTTTTTGCAATTTCATACTATGATGTTAAGTGGAATAGGTTTGTAAGAATCTAGAATATCTTATTTGAATTTGGGTTTCCTTTTTCTGTTTGAACCTTAATGGGTGCTTCCCACAGGACTGAATGTCTACTTTGTGCCTACACCAGCCTTAGTTGTTCATTCTCTTTCCAACAATGAAGGGTCTGTGGCATTCTGTGTTCACTTTATCAGAAACTAGAGCTATTAGGGGTCTTTGAAATATTGTAAAATATTTGACGCATCACCACATTTAGTTTGCTTTCTGCATTTCCTTCTCCCTTTTCCCAATACCCAAAGAAGAGCTAAATTTCTTTAAAAATATTAGAGTCTATTCAATAAGGCGCAAGTAGATCCCCCACTCGCTGAATTTCCCATAAGGCTATTCGGGAGAAGCAAAAGTTTTTAACATCAACACCAACCAAGGCAACAAAGGCACACAATCTTTTTAAATACATATAAAGCATAAAAGAGTAGAAATCAACATGCCTATTTATGCAAAGTTCCAATTGATCAAACTAGATTCCTAGCTCAACCTTCCCAAAATTTTCAAGCAATTCCCAACTATATCTCTTCCACTCACCAAAAAATTACTCTCAAAAACCTCTCACAAACTCTAAAAAACCTTTCTCAAACTCTCAAACTCAGAAAGTCAAAATAACAACTTAGAAAATAAGCATCAAGAGTGCATAATGTGTCCCATTTGAGGGATAAAGAACCTCTATTTATACACATATGTGAGCAACTATAGGCTAGAAACAAGCTATCAAAGATGACACTTATCAATCAAAAAGGTTCAACTCAGCAAGAAGAAGAAAATGTGGCAGCTAAAATAATTGCATAGTAAACACATGCACAACCATATTTCACCATAAAGAATGAGTCGCTCATAATAAAGGAAAACAAGAATAACATTCAGAAATGCAAGGTTATTATTTCCATAGGTTGACTCATTTTGGCCAGCTTCTCATTTGACTATTTCTCACATTTTAATTTACTACATATGCTAGAATTTGTATTGTAGATTAGACTTCTATCTAGTTCACACTATTCATAGTTTGGCTCCACCAAAACATCACGTGCCCTATTCTTTTGGATTGCTATTTGGAAAAGACTAGGTCAAAGTTTCCTATGCGTTGAGTATTCACTTTGCCTTCATGTTTTGACTTAGTCTTGATAGATTTATCTCACATTGGTTTGCTTTGATCCCTTGCACTTTATTCTAGCGCTTCCTATGTTTTATCTTACTCAACATTTAAATACTTAATACAATGCTTAATGTTTATGCGTAGCCTTCTAACTTAAGCGCTATTCCTTTTATTTCTACGCCATATACTATATGTATATGCTACACTTTATACATAGTACATGCTATGCTTTATATGTTATGTGCTTAATAAACATTTTAGCACTATTTGAAACCATTAAAATATATTTAATATATATTATATTTATGTATATATACATAACATAATATGTATATATGTATATATATATCTCAACTTATAAGTTTATAAAATACATTATTCGATATTCAAATACACATACACACATTTTCATATTTTTTATATTGATGCATGCATATATATACATATACATATGTGCATATATATTAATATACTCATATGGATGTTTCAATTTACGTCAATACATACATGCACATTAATACTTATATATACATCATTGCCTCGATAGTAAAACACATATATTCACAATCCCATCGATCAACATATATACACAAAGTATAAATATGTATATATATGTCACCTTTTTCTGATCGATATTCCCATGCATATGGGTTATCCATCCATGAGAATGCATAGATATGTCTATGTATACTCATGCATGTATTTAATCATGTGTATGAGTTTATCATTGACACATACATATATACATATATATATTTTATGTATATATCCCATCGATTAAATATATACACATAAAGAAGAAATCACACATCACAAAGAGACTCAACACTTTTAACCCCCAGACAAGAACATTCATAAATAAAATCATAACCTCTTTTAATCATACTCAAACAAAACTAAAGGCAACTTACTATTTCCCAAGCAATTGTCCTGACTCAACCAAACTAGAAGTGAGTGTGTGAAAGTTCAATTTGGATCTTATTAAAGGTTACTAGACCAAGTTCTTCTCTTGAGTGATACTCCCCCTCTCTTCCAAAGGCTTGATTCTATTCCTACATATAGCTTAGTACAATGCAATAGTAGTTAGTTGAAAATAATACATTCTTTTGCATCATATATTTCACAATCACAATCATTATATAACATCAAATTGAATCAAACATTTAATCATCATATTTCCAAAATACATAAAGCATAAATACATTCATTTAAATCATTTTCACCCAAATAGGTAAAAAATAAATAAGTAGTAACACAACGCGGTGTAACAATGCATGATTAATTGACTTAGGTGCATCTTTCCATAGACCTCTAATATAAATTGTTTCCTAAATATGAAGAATTTGATGGAGGTAATGCATACTTGGGTGTTTATTCTTGTTTAAATATTGTTGGCCATGGTAAAGTTAGAATTATGTTTCCTGATGGTAGAATAAAAATGATTAATGGTGTGTTTCATATCCCTGGATTAGCACAATTTTTTTATCTATGAGAAAACTAGTAGGTGCGAGTGTGCAGGTAGTATTTTCTTATGCAGGATGCAAGATGGTTAGAGGAGCTATGGTGATTGCTAGAGGTGTCAAATTTGGTGCAATGTATAAGCTTGATGCATACACTATTAAATGCAATAGCACTTCTGTGAAAATAAAGTTTGTGGCGACTTCGTTGGATGAGGTGAGAGTTTCATCTTTAGCAGATGGTCATGGATTTTGGGTATCCAAGGGTGCTCTTTATTTATAATCAAAGTTACCTGTAGAGAAGACTATGTTACGCCACCAAATACTTAGCCACATTGGAGAAAAGGGTCTAACGACCTAGAAAAATTAAAACCTTACTGAAGGGTTGACTGATTGTAATCTTGAATTTGATTTCTATGAGCACTGTATTTATAAAAAAGAAAACCACATTTAGTTTTACTTGAGTTATCATAAATCTTGTGGTGTATTGGATATTATTCATTCTAGTGTGTTTGGTCCTATAAATGTTCCTTCAATTGGAAAACCACATATTATGTTTCATTTATTGATGATTATAGTAGAAGGACATGGGCACATTTTCTAAAGAGTAAATTTGAAGTTCTCCATCATTTTAAATAATTTAAAGCAATGGTTGAGTTGTAGACTAGAAAGAAAATAAAATGTTTGAGGACTAATAAAGGTGGTGAATTTTCTCTAATGATGTTGATATATTCTATAAGAACTACAACATTTTAAGACAAAATAGAACTCTGTATTCTCCACAGTAAAATAGAGTTACAGAAAGAATGAACATGGCATTGATGGAGAAGGCTAGGAGTATGATGAGTGGTGTTAGTCTAGAAAAAATGGTTTTGGGATAAAGTTGTTGCCATTTATTTTTTCTTGATTAGCAGGTGATCTCCTACATTAGCTCTTGTTGATAAGACACCTATAGAGGCATGGTCAAGTCAAAAGCCTTCATTGAGACATCTTAGAGTTTTTGGTTGTGAGGCATATGCACATGTGCCAATGGAGAAGTGAACAAAGTTGGAGAAAAAGGATGTAAAATGTATCTTCATTGGATATAGCTATGGTGTGAAAGGATACAAGATTTAAGATCATGTAGCATAAAATTAATATATAGTAGAAGTGTTATTTTTAGAGAAACTAAGCTTTCTTTTATATATTGTAGCCGAAACAAAGTAAAGAGGAAGATGTGATTCAATTTCTTGGAGAAAGTCAAATCGAGGCCCTTGGATAGACAAGTAGTTGATGAGGGTTCGTGTAGCTTTGAATCCTTAGAATAGGAGGAAGAACCTCCAACTCATCTTGTTCGAAGGTCCACAAGGCATAAACAACCATATGAAAGGTATTCACCTGATGATTGGAGATGCATTTTTTCTTTGAATACTAACATAGATGATCCCGAATTTGTAGAAGAGACATTAGGTATGAATGATGAAAAATATTGGAAGATTTCTATGGATGAAGAAATGACAACTTTGAAAATAATGATACATGTGATCTAGTACCATTAGGTCTAAAGGACGAAAAAATGTTGGTTGTAAATGATTGTTCAAAAAAAAAGATTGGTTCAGATGGAGGTATTGAGAAGTACAAATTAAGGTTGGTTGTGAAATGTTGCTCTCAAGTTGAGGGTGTTTATTATGGTGAGATATTTTCTCTTATTACAAAAATAACATCCATTAGAATTATTCTCTCTATTGCTATTGTTTATGATTTATAATTTTAGGAAATCGATGTGAAAACAACTTTCCTTCATGGTGACCTGGAAGAGAATATTTATATGACACAACTAGAGCACTATGTGGTGAAAGGTAAAAGTAAATTTGCAAATTGAAGAACTCTTTGTATGGCCTAAAACAAAGTCCTAGGATGTGGTACCATAAATTTGATACATATGTGTTGAGTTTGGGATTTGAGTGTTCTAAATTAGATCATTGTGTTTATTATAAAACTAATGGTGATCATTTTCTATTTATTGCATTATATGTTAATGATATGTTATTTATTGGTAAAGGGAAAGGTATGATTTTAAAACTAAAGTCTCAACTTGCACCTAAATTTGAAATGAAATATCTTGGTGTAGCTAGACACATTCTTGGGATGGAAATTAGAAGAGATGGAGTGAACATAAAGCTATGGATTGGCCAAATAAAATATGTTAATTCAATTCTATTAAGGTTTAACAAGCAAGATTGTAGAACATTGTGTGTTCCTTTTTCAGCTAGAACGGAGTTATATATTTTAGATTGTCCAACATGCCTATCAAAGATGGAAGACATGAGCAGAGTGCCTTACTAGAGTGTAGTTGGAAGTTTGATGTATGTTGTGGTTTGTACTAGACTAGACATTTCCCAAGTAGTTGGAGTTATTTCCATATATATGTCTAATCCTAGTAGAGTTCATTGGGATGCAGTTAAAAGATTATTTAGATATTTGTGGGGTACCTTAGAGTATTCCTCATGTTATCATAGTAATTTGATACAAGACATGAGATTTCCCTTGACATTCATGGTTATGTGGATTCAAGATATGTAGATTATGTTGATAGCAGATGATCAACCAGTGCTTATGTGTTTAATTTATTTAGTGGTGTAATTAGTTGGATTAGTAAGTGATAGGTTGTGGTTTCTTTGTCCACTACTGAAGATGAGTAAATGACAACTACTCATGCTTGTAAATACACCATTTGTCTTAAGAGATTGTTCAAATATTCAAATAAAACAAGGTGTAGTGACAATTTATTGTGACAATTAGAGCATGCAATTTGCCTAGTAAAAACATAACATTTCATACCAAGACCAAGCACATTGATGTATAGTATCATTTTTTTAGAAATATGGTCAAAGAGGGCAAGGTGAATCTGGTTAACATAGAGGCTTTGATGAATGTTTTTGATTCTTTAATTAAGCCTGTGAGCATAGAGAAGTTCAGATGGTGTTCAGAGTCTACGAGCCTTTTGGACCTTGGCAATTAAGAGATGATGTTTATGCTCTCTCTCATTTCTCTTACAATGTGTTTGACATGTGAGAGATTTATTGAGAAAATGTGTCTCAACCTTGCAATTACAAAATGTTTACTATTGATAGGTGAGCGTAGGGGGGCATGGGGGTAGCCCCTCCTGTGAGGTCTGGAGGGCTTATCCCACTAGCAAGGGGTCTTAGGGCCACATTCCTTGGTAGGGGTTAAAGGGTAGCACCCCCAAAAGCCACATTTTATGTATATTTTTGTAAACGGTGATTTTGGATTGCCCTCACAATGCTTTGCTCCTAGGGTTTTTCACCTAAAAGGAGAAAGCAGATTGGATGGGTCCAAAATGCAAGGGTTGACACTCAAAGTATATGAACATGAAATGTATTATGCTTAATTAAGATGTTCTAATGCTCTAATATGAAAATGAAGTGATCTAATGATGCAAAATTTAGAAAATGTAAAGTGCTGGAAAACACAGTGTGATATGAAGAAATGCCTAAAAATGCAACTAAATGATAAAATAACATAACATAATGAAAGAGGAGCACCTGGAATCTAAAGCTTGATGTTGGGAAATTCTGGAATCCTAAAAAATTGACTGAAAATGCTGATTGGGACACTTACGCTAGGTGGGGTGACTTAGTCCCAGTTTCAAAAAACTTTGCCGAAATGAGAATCTACTAAATGGGCATCTAGAAATGTCAAAATCAATTTTCAGTCCTGGAAGTAGGACTAATTCACCACTAGTGGCAACTTAGTCATCCTACAAATCTTGGGAAATTTAGGACAAAATTTGGAAGTCTCAGGTCTGCATTCAACACCTAATTACTTGATAAATCTACATACAAAAGTTTGCAAACACACATGCAAAAGGGGAAAAATGGTTAAGAGTTAGAGAATAGGGGTTTTCCTTGGTCAAACCCCACTTTTTTAATCAAACTCTAAACAATGAAATGAAATGAAAAGAGTATGATAAATAGATAACATGCAATTATCATAAACTTACCACACCTTTGATGCTCAAAATCTGAAGATATGCAATGAAGTGCTCCAATAGATTGACTTGATAATGCTTGATTGCTTGAGTACTTATGATTAACTTGATGAATTCTTGAGTTCTTGTGAATTAGGAGAGTATATGAGGAGTTGTAGGAGATGTAAAATGAGGAGGAAAAACACTTATTTATACCTAATTTTATTAAAATTTCTCGAAAGTAACACATCACAGGCCGACCTCAAGGGTTAGAGGAAAAATTCCTGCTAGAATTTTAAAATTATTTTAAGTTTTGTGCCAAAAAGGACTAAGTCGTCCCTATTGATGACTTAATCCCACTTAAGCAAATTAAGTGGGTGTTGAGAATTTCGGGGCATTAAAAGTTTTCCAATGGGAATATTCTCAAAAACACACTTGAAAATAGTCAGAAAGTACATTAAGGGGTCTAATAAAGCATAAGAAAGGTGTAAATAGTGAAATTAAGCCTAAAAATGTGTGAAATCTTGTTACAAGACTTTAAAAACTTCAAAATAGGACTTAATAAGTGATGGAAAGGTGATTTTTAGGTGAATTGTAATGAATAGAGTCTAGAAAAGTGTAGAAATGTTTTACAATACTTCACAACACCTTCACAAGATTCCATAATTTGAATGTTTAGGACCTAATGTGAATGTTTTGATTACATTACAACATTAAACCCAGGAAAAATCAAGCCAAATTCCATTAGAAAGACTCAAGTGAGTGTAAAAATGTCAACTATACATTTTTTGGTGACACATTAAGCCCCCACTTTAGTGAGAGTATGAACTTGCTTCAAACTCTCACTAAAGTAGCCCAACATGCATATCGAGAGGGACCCCAATGTACTCATGTTGGTAAGATGAAACAACAATAATCAAGAGGGATGATCAAGCCCCTAGGATTAAGATCTCATGGAAAACCAAACATAAGAACAAAGGGAGCACACGTGATGAAAAAAAGGAATGAAAGCTTCGATCGTCTATCTAGCTCGTTGTGGATTAGATCTAGGCTAGTTGTTTGAAATAAGAGATGTGAAATCACTCTAGGGTGATGAAACTTATGGCTGTCCACCGAGTGAGAAGTCCCAAGTATACTCACTCTGGGGCCACGAAACTTCTGGTTGTCTGCGGGGTGAGAAATCCCAAAAGGGGAGATACATACGCTAGTTGATATGCACTCACAAACACATAGGTGGCTATGGGGAAAGTCCTGCCACTGAGTGGGCTTCCCGCTCAACCATATCAAAGTTATACCTCCTAATAAATTTAACAAGGTGCCACAAATGGAAATGTTGGTTCATGCTTCATGAGACAAGAAAAGCTTCATATGCTTGGGACTCATGGACAAAGAGGATAGTACCATGGGCATGCAAGTTGCGTTATGCAAGGTGGTAAAGATGTAAAAGGTAAAATGAAAAAATGTAATGTAAAATGCAAAAGATGTTCAAAGGAGTCTTGTTAAGTTCATGCAAGGTCTATCACTTAGGGAACATTGTGTCTAATGTCTTCAAGAGAGGACCAATCAAAGAATAGTATATTCACATCTGATGGGATGCAGTGTGTCA
Organism: Sequoia sempervirens; assembly: GCA_007258455.2. Taxonomy (NCBI): domain Eukaryota; kingdom Viridiplantae; phylum Streptophyta; class Pinopsida; order Cupressales; family Cupressaceae; genus Sequoia; species Sequoia sempervirens. The sequence goes on along the minus strand of VDFB02000153.1, from coordinate 8,811 downwards.
CATCAGGCCACTAAGAGGAATGTAATATGCTAAGATAGATCACACTTATGAAGCAAATCACTCCCATTTTCATCCATAAAGTGACTAGCACATTGTATGAAGTGGTGAGGCTACACTAAGAACCAAGAATGCAAATGAAATGATGCCAATGTATACCCCCCACTTTAAAGGAATTGCTACACACTGCTCTGTGAGCAATTACTTAAAAGTAATGAAGGAGAAATGAAAAAAGAAAATAAGACATGAGAGCCAACTTGGAAATCCTTATGCCAGGTCATATGTTTCTAAGTTAGGCTGCTTCATGTAAAAAAAAAAGAGAAACAAAAGAAAAGGAGGTTGCCCCCCAGAAAGGAACACACCAAACACATAAGGGATATATGGATTTGGGATCAGTATGTTTGTTGCTGCAATGTTTTTGATTAAAGAGCTCAGAACTGTCATCATTCCCCAAAGCACATAGAACTGGAAGAATGACACAAAGAGAGCAAAAACAAAAGAAAAACAAAGTCTGTTTTGGGTCAACATGGAAGAGATAGTGCGGTCTCAACACTTTGCATCATCTTCAAAAGGCAAACACAAGCGAAAAGAAAACAAAAAGGAAAACGAAAAGAAAAATATTTTGGGTCAACATGAAGTAGACATTTCGGTTTGAATGCCTTGCATCATCCCCAAAAGGAAAAACACAAGAAAAGATAAAAAGGAATAGAAAAAGGGACCTTTTGGGTCAACATGGAAGACATAGGGTGTCTCAATGCTTTGCATCATCCCCAAAAGGAGAATACAAAAGAAAAAAAGGAAAAAGGACCTTTTGGGTCAACATGGAAGAGACATAGGGCATCTCAACGCTTTGCATCATCCTCAAAAGGAAAACACAAGAAAAAGGAAAACAAAAAGAAAAATATTTCGGGTCAACATGAAGGAGACATTTCGGTCTCAATGCCTTGCATCATCCCCAAAAGGAAAAACACAAGAAAAGATAAAAAGGAAAAGAAAAAAGGACCTTTTGGGTCAACATGGAAGAGACATAAGGCATCTCAACACTTTGTGTCATCCCCAAAAGGAGAACACAAAAGAAAAAAAAAGGAAAAAGTACCTTTTGGGTCAACATGGAAGAGACATAGGGCGTCTCAACACTTTGCGTCATCCCCAAAAGGAGAACACAAAAACAAAAAAGGAAAAAGGAAAAGATAAAGTATGACATAAAAGAATAGAGGTACAAATAGAGGAAGTGTACAAAGAGAGAGACCATCAAACACACGGTACGTGGGAACACGATACACACAAAGGAAAATGTGAAAAGGGGCTAGTAATAGAAATGCGAGTCAACCATTAATTGAGTTATTGGCTTCACAATATCGATTAGTATAAGCGGAAGGGAAATAACGCAATTAAGGGACAAGGACAGATGCATTACTAGGATAAATCTAGAAACCTCTTGCTCCCCACAAAGTGTAGGGAAAGAGTGAGCCGAGGTGGGTGATGAGAAAGGATCGGGTAATAGTGAGAATAGAGAATTCTACAACTATGGAATGATAAAGGGATTTAGTTTTTAAGGGATGATGGGAAAGTAGTCAGTATCAGTGAAGTGATACTTGTTCAATATGTCATTCAATGTCTAACATTCTTTAGTTTGATGTCCAAGAACATGATGATATTTGCAAAATGGTATGTTAGAATCTTTAGGATAGATGACCAACCTATTCATAGGTGGTAAGAGTATAAGGCCCTTGTTTAAAAGAATATGAAGTCTCCTTTCACATTTAGGTGGAGGATGAGTAGGAAACTTGAGCTTTTTCAATTTGTAAGGTCATTTTCATTTGCTAGATTCTCCTTTTTCATGAATGGAAGGAGGAAGAGGCCCTTGGGGATCCTAGCATCCTTGTCATCAAAAGTAGGTAATGTCATTCACGTGGAAGGAGAATGTTCAAGCTAGGAGGAGAATCAAATATCACTATACCATCATCTTGAAGTCTCCAATATTGAAAAGGAGAATTATTGTTATTAAGAGGATATTAATATCCTAATCTTGTTGTGTTGTCTTCTTGTGGTTTTTGTTCAAAAAGTTGGTAAATGTTATGTTCTATTGTTGTATTGCAACCTTGTTTACTTAAAATAGCAAAGCCCTTGCCATAGGTTTCTTCAAGGTTAATGGGAGTTTTTGTAACTTTGTTATCATAAAATGGGTGAAGGTGTGGTTGTGTAGAGGAACTAGGTCCACATGATGGAGGGAACTTAGGTCCTTCATTAGTTTCAGGGTGAAGATAGCCAAATGTATCAGGGGGTGCAATAGTAGGGAGGTTTGTGACCTCATGGATGGGTAAAAGGCTGCATTGGCTTCAAGGTTATCAATACATTCATTTAAGAACTTGTTCATGCTATTGTCATCTTCTCCAATGATGTCTCAATAACAAGGAGGACAATCATGAGGAGTTGAAGGAGCATTAGGAAGTTCAAGATCATTAGGATCATAGCCGAAGGCAAAATTGGACATGTCTACTAAGGATTTCAAGGAATTCCAAAACTTATTAAAGGAAAAGGCCATGATGCAAGAAAAATGAGATGCAAGAAATAGCAATTCTAGAAAGTATGACAGATTACAGTAACAGAAAACAAAAGAACAAAAAATACACATAAATTACCAAAAAATACAATGCAAAATATGCAAAAGGACTAAGTCACCTAGGGTGGCGATTTAGTCCCACTGATGATTTGTTTGTAATTTTTTAGAATTTTTAAATGAAATTATATGCCTTTCAGATGCACAAAGGGAACTATAGTATGTAAATGTAAATTTTTTGTGTTTTGTAATGCAAAAACGATGCAATAATGCAATCTAAGTAAGCTTTTCACTAATGCAATGTTAAAACCCTAGGATGCAATTTAATCAATGCGAGATGAAATACAAATGAAACCTAGGATGCACTTTTCAAATTAGAAAGGAATATATTCAAATGACAGGTTCACCAAGACGTAAACAGTGATTTTGGATTGCCCTCACAATGCTTTGCTCCTCCTAGGGTTTTTCACCTAAAAGGAGAAAGGGGATTGGATGGGGTCCAAAATGCAAGGGTTTACAATAAAATTATATGTAAATGAAATTTATTATGCCTAATTAAGATGTTCTAATGCTCTAATCTGAAAATGAAGTGATCTAATGATGCAAAACTTAGAAAATGTAAAGTGCTAGAAAACATAATGTGATATGCATAAATGCCTAAAAATGCAACTAAATGATGAAATAACAGAACATAATGAAAGAGGAGCACCTGGAATCTAAAGCTTGATATTGGGAAGTTCTAGAATCCTAAAAAATTGACTGAAAATGCTGACTGGGACACTTACGCCAGGTGGGGCGACTTACTCCCAGTTTGGGGAAGCTTTGCCAGAACATGAATATGTTAAATGGGTATCTAGAAATGTTAAAATTAGTTTTCAAGCCTGAAAGTGGGACTAACTCACCACCGGTGGTGACTTAGTCCTCCTACAAATCTTGGGAAATTTGGGACAAAATCTGGAAGTCTTAGGTGTACACTTTCTTTTCTGACAGGTGTCCATACTTGATTCTGTAGAAAATGGGGTTGAAAGCCTCTCTAAGCTTGAACTAGGGTTGTGTTGACTTGATTGACTTTATAGACTTGTTGACCACCTTTCAACACCTAATTGCTTTATAAATATGCATACAATAGTCTGCAAACACACATGCAAAATGGGAAAAATGGTTGAGGGTTAGAGAATAGGGGTTTTCCTTGGTCAAACCCCACTTTGGTAATCAAACCCTAAAAAATGAAATGAAAAGAGTATGTTAAATAGATAACATGCAATTGTCATAAACTTACCACACCTTTGATGCTCAAAATATGAAGATATGCAATGAAGTGATCCAATAGATTGACTTGATAATGCTTGATTGCTTGAGTACTTATGAATAACTTGATGAATGCTTGAGTGCTTGTGAATTAGAAGAGTATATGAGGAGATTGTAGGAGATGTAAAATGAGGAGAAAACACTTATTTATACCTGATTTTATTAAAATTTCCTGAAAGTAACACATCACAAGTCGACCTCAAGGGTTAGAGGAAAAATTCTCACTAGAATTTTAAAATTATTTTGAGTTTTATGCCAAAAAGGACTAAGTCGCACCTATTGGCGACTTAGTCCCACTTAAGAAAATTAAGTGGGTGTCAAGAATTTTGGGGCATTAAAAGTTGTCCAATGGGAATATTCTCAAAAACACACTTGAAAACAGTCAGAAAGTACATTAAGTGGTTTAATAAATCATAAGAAAGGTGTAAATAGTGAAATTAAGCCTAGAAAAGTGTGAAATCTTGTTACAAGTCTTTACAACACTTCAAAATAGGACTAAATAAGTGATGGAAAGGTGATTTTTAGGTGAATTGTAATGAATAGAGTCTAAAAAAGTGTAGAAATGTTTTACAACACTTCACAATGTAGACACCTAAAAATGACCTAGGCCTGCAAGCTTCATTTTTACCACCTTCGTCCTAGCATAATTATGACCTTGGTCCACATTCGACTATTGATTAAATAATTCATAATTATTTAATTAATTCATGTCAGTTATTCTTCATGATTATTAAATAAATAAATTTCATTTATTTATTAAATACATCATTAATTGTCTAAATATTCCCTTAATTAAATAAATTTCTTAATTTATTTAATTTCCCTTTCTGCATTTAATTCTTCCTGATTATTAAATAAATGAATTACATTTATTTATTTAATACGTCACTAATTGTCATAATTAAATGAATTTATTAATTTATTTAATTATTAGTCTTATCTGCTAAATTAAATAATTATCTTTAATTATTTAATTGCCAAATTGATATTCCTCTCATTTTAAATAAATTAAATTATTTAAAATATCATCACAATCTTAACTATCAGTCCATTTTGATAAATAATCTGAAAAAGATTATTTATTATCTCACAAAATCATTATTTTGAATTAATTTAATTCAAAATAGTAATTAATCTTCTAAAAATCAAGTAATCGGGCAGATTCTTGATTTTCCAAATCAAATCTTCAATCCAAATCTTATCTTCTTGATTTTTCGAATCTCACAAATCAGGCAATCTTATCTTCTTGATTTTCAAAAATCTTTATTTCTTTAATTAATTTCCTCATTTATTCTCCACCGTCGATTCGATTAGCTAAGACATTATTCTGACTGTTCGATTAAGGATTTTTCCCTAACCCTAATTAGGGATTCTTAGATTTAATCTGGACCTCTCATTTTAAGTTCTCATCATCAATTAATCTCATCCATCCATTCGAAATGACATTTTCTATAAAATGTCATTTTCCTCTCACTTTTCGATTACACACAGACACGCTGACATTTTACATAGACATATTATAGGCATTTATTCACTTGCACATTTAGGCTTCTCATTTCAATTATTGTCTTTCTTTGATCAAATCTTAGTATGTTTAGGCCTTGATAATCATAGTCATAGGCATAGACATTTAGACATTGCATAAATCCTTCAAAGCTTGGTGTAGGACTTAGGCATTTGCAGATTTTCTCGCACGAAAAATCTGAGGGAAAAGTATTATCTAGCAAGCAAGAAGGTATTACAAAAGTGAATCATGGAGGTCTCGGCGATTAGGTATAATCGTTCTTTCGTTTACTTCCTTTGTGTTTTGTAAGATCTTTGGGTTTCATTGTCTTTATGGATTTGTTGCTAACAACTTGAATCTAACCTAAAAGAAATCCCTTGATTACATTGGTGAACCCGACTCCATTTTTTCTGGTTATTTCCGTACGTTTTTTTTTGTGTTTTATGTTGTTTTGCAGGTACAGGTACGGAGCGACGCAACCATCTTTTAAAAAACTCGCGACGCATCAGATGCGTCGCGACTCATCTAACAACAGAAAGGCCGCAATCGCTCTGACAAGTCGCAATCGATATCTTGAACGACACATCTGATTTGTCATGCCGCATTCGAAGTCCTGAACGACGCATATGCTCTGTCACGCCGCATCTGATTGGTAAATATTTTCTTTCATTTTTGACATTCTGATTTTTAGATTTTAGGGTTTTCTGGTTGTTGGTTTCTTTCTGGTTTTTTCTGGTCTTCTGATTTCCTAGTTTTTCATTTCTGCATGTTGGCTAGCTTAGGGTTTTTGTGTTACTAATCTTCATTTGCAGCGTGTGGCGGTTACTATTCATGTGTCGAAGATCATTTAATAAAGCAACTACTAATCTTTTATCTACAGATTCGAATGTCGAAGACGGAATAAAATAAACATTCTGCTTGTTTTTCATAGATTAGCAAACATTTAACTTTGGTGTACATAAAAAGAACATTCATGTCTTCTTTACTTGATTGTGTTTGCAAAATGGTAGGTGAGTATGCTCTCACTTGGTGAAAACCTCGTGATCAAAAAACTAGACCCATTTTTATTTGTTATTACCCTGACTTGGTATATCGGAGTATCCTCTCCCCTTCGCGTGATCTTGGGTGTAAGAAGCGGTTACCAACTCTAGAAATTAAGGCACCCACAGGGTTTCATCACTACGACTCAAACTAACAGAGCAATGGGAACTAAACCCCACCAGGTATATATATAAACCTTAAAACCTAAGGTTAGCGGGATGTTGTCATCAGAGGAGTTTACTCCCTAAACCACAGAAGAACCTCTTTCCGGGTTGGAGTTTCCTTAATGGTGATTAATCTCTTGCCCCATGTATGGCCACTCGAGCGGGGGTCCCTAACTAAAAATCTTGTATAGAAAGCCAAAATCCTTCTATTTGCTAGCGCAGCACCGGTGGTGTGAAGACATTCACACTTTCACAGTTTGTAGTAGAGGTGATCAGCTCACCATGGGAGTTTCATGGGGGTTGGAAGCTTGGTTGGCTTGAGAAGAGAGTGCACTGTAAGGGGGAGCCTGTGCAGCCAAGCTTCTAAATTCACATGCTACAGATATGTGGTTGGGGAAACCCGCGTGGAATCTAGCGAATATTGTTATGGCCTAACCTAGATTGTGCTTATCTGATGTGTGTTTGGTTACTTTTCAAAACATTGTGTTTGTCAAGTGCTTTCTAGTTTCATCACAGCTCCAAACAAAACATTCAACACCAAACATATCAAACTTACAATCAAAACGACAAGAAAATCAATTTGAAACAAAACTGTGTCGCATCTGTCAAACCGCAATTGATTTTCTGAACTGTAATTGCTCTGTTAAACTACAGTTGATACTCAAAACACCACATCTGTAGGCGTCACAACGCATCTGAACACTTCAGAGCCGCATGTGCAAAACTAAAATGCAATTGACTGCCATAGAGTCGCACTTGTCTTTTTCTGAGTCGCATCTGCTAAACTTGAGCCACACTTGCCAAACCACGACGCAACTGATATCTCAAACGATGCATTTGCCTGTCACTGTTTAAAAATTCATCCAAAGTCAAATCTGAAGTCTTCATCTTGTCAACAATCTGTCAAACACTGTTTCCTAGAAGATTCTGTCAGAAACCAAACTTGAAATTGCTCAAAGTCTTGACCACTAGTTTGTATTCATTGCCATAGGTTGCATCCTTCATTATTTTAGTTGCATACATTTGCATTAGGTTGGTCCCTAGGCTTCAAATCATTACATACTTAGGATTAGGCAAATCTTAAGCACACTTTGCAAAATCATTGTTTTTGAAACTAGGCTCTTTTGGACTAAGTTATCAAACCCCTTTTTAGTCACTGTCCTCTTTGTGAGATTTTTTCCAACTCAAAAGTCTAGTTAGGAAAACTCACTAGTCATTTAGACCTTGCCACCTTGTCATTTTCAACAAAGTCCTTTAGGAGCCAAAATCGAAACCAAAGTTTGAGCTTAGAAGTGCTTAGGTACCTTTATCTTAAATTGCATCTTAAAGTCTATACATTGCATATCCTATTCACAAAAATACAAAAACATTAGTCATCCTAGTCGTCATTTGGAATTTAGCCCTTGCATATCATCATTATTAGTTGTCATTCCCATTTGAGCAATCTCATTTATGGTGGAAACTAGACTCCAAAAACAAAAGAGACAAATGGAAAACTTTCGACAAGACCCCACAAACGACCCAAACTGGACCTTTTACGATCCATTTTCCAATTTAGACAATCAACCTCCAATGACAACGCAATCCTCATCAAACAGTCCATTCGAATCATTCTTGCAAAAAGATGAAAATAGCCAACTACTTGAGGAAAACTTAGAGGCACTGGCACAAGACCCAGAGGCCTGTCAGCTCGTTGAAACAATGGTCCGTCATGACAGAGACAGATTCTTAGCTATGCTCTTGAGTGAAGGAGCTAAGTTACCACAAGGATTTGACGTTAACACGCTAAATTTGACACCTCCTGACCCTAATACCAACAACGCACATAACATGTCACATAGTGGTCAACTTCCAAATACTATGAGCAATACTTCCTTTGGGACCACAACGACAGTGCATGCCACTCCCAACGTCCCAAACACCCCCAACAAATATCACGACAGTAAATTCCATGACAGTAAATGCCACAGGGGCATCATCAAGTCACAACAATCCCCCCTTGACAACTCCCTCTCCTACCATGAGCACAACTTCGACATATCTGCTCAGCGGTATTTCACAAAATCCTTCGGGAGGAGCCACAAGACGTGTATTCATCCAAGGACAACAACAAAACATTAACACGACAACACAGTCAAATTTCATTGCCTCCCAAGGTACAAACACAAACATTCCTCTTAGGCAAACTCAACAATTTGTGCAAGGCGGCCAAATAACGCAACCCATGACATCATTAA
>VDFB02000152.1:0-21337 GCA_007258455.2 Sequoia sempervirens | reverse complement strand
AGTAGGTTGACACTCCCCTCTTTTAATGGATTAGGAAAAAGTATTGCATGAACGTGCTTGGGTCCTGTTGATGTGGGTTTTATGACACAACAAACATTCTAGAATAAAGTGTCAAAGACGCTCTATCCCCTCTTGAAAAACTACCTCTTATGCTAAGACTGCAAGAAAGATCATACGGTAATTCCAATGTTTCAGTTAGGTGTGGATGAGCTTTGTGGTTGATGTGATTTGCTGGGGGCACAATAGGGATTTACTTTGGTAAGTTACTCAAGAAAGCAAAGACATGGACACAGTATCATTTTGAAACGTTTTGACTTTGGATAAAAAAGGTGAAAAAAGAGTAAGGGTTTAGAAATCCTATGCTATTCCTATGAAATCAAGAGACGGCTAAGATTGAGTGAAACCAAATAAACAATAGTTTGTTTTGCCACGATAAACGACAACTACACAAAGCAAGTGCAATCTTCTGGGATTTGTGCTTAAAATTTCTTTACCACGAACAATACCATCAATAGAACAACATTAATCAGAGTAAACGTTGAAGCATCCACAATAAAGCTCAGTCTAACTTTACGCATTGAATGAAAAGCATCCACTCAAAGAAAGTATGAGCTAAGTTTCACTAATCTTTGCTATCAATCTGTCATTCTCTTAGCTTACATTCTAATGAAATTCTAATTCAAATCTACCAGACGAGAAGAGACATATGCAACCATGCAACCATTTGACAATGAAAGGATTCAAAGCACCTCATGCATTATGAACTTTATTATCAAGATAGTTTTTCGCAACAATCTCATAAAACTCTCTCTCTTATTCTCTACAATTTCTTCTAATCTCTAATCTCTAATTCTCTATTGATTCTTCTCCTAATGATGATCCTGATAATGAAATGAGAGAGAGGGAGGGGTTTATATAGAGTTCTCAAATTACAATGAATGGCCAAGATCCAAAATGAGATTAACGGCTGAGATTTAAAATAACTCCTAGACATCAATCATATAACTGGAGAGAACTTCATGCACTGGGAGTTGCATCCTTATCCACTCGCAAAGCATTGCGTTCGGTGAACTTGGACACGATTAGGCTGACTTCTTCCATGGAAATGTCCAGTAGCGCATTGACTTTGTATTCCAGCAAATCCAAACTTTCTGGACATTCTGCAAAGGTGATCGTCCATTTTGATTCATGCAGCAATAAAGTATCTCTGACGGTCATAAAGTTGAATGCCTTGATAAAATTTTCCTTCATGATTGGGCCAAAAGTGGTGGAGAAAATTCTTTGAACCTTTTCTTTTAAATTCTTCGGGCTGTGCGTTTCTTTCTCGAATAACACTGGCTGCTATTCGCAACATTCTGGGTAAATTTTACTTCCCACAATCCTTTGCTCCCGCTTCTTCACTTCAGAAAGTGGTTTCACCTTTCTGTAGACTTTTCGTGAAATCGCATAGTACATCAGAATCATATGTGGCCCAAATTGGTCTTGTTGTCAATCTAGATCAACCTCTCCTGCTTTGAACAGTTCTTTAGCTCCCTTTTTAGAAGCGACATGAATACTTCCTAGAATGTCTCTTGGAGACCACCCCATTTCTAAGTATAAGTTCAGAATCCGGTGATAGTAAAAGGAAAGTTTGCTCATACACATACACGCTTCTCATCTTTTCTTTTCCAGCCCATCCAGACAGTTTTCCTCAAGGTCAGAGTCAAGTCCTCTTCAAAAATTTTGACCGGTTCCTGTGAAGAGTTTGGACATGGAGATGTTGATTGGTCACCTTGATTGAGTGGCCTGGTTAAATGTTGGATATATTCTTTTAGACAATCTCTCTTTTATATTCCTTCTTCTTCGCCACTTCTTTCTCTAGCCCAGATTTGATAGTGGCAACAGAATTGTTTAGGTCCTCAACTTCTTGTCCTTTCGTTGTCGGACCCATATCAATAGTTGTGATGGCATATTATCGGCACCCATCTTTGAATTTATCAACGAGGGTAATCGCTATTTCCAGCACCTGCGGCGGTTTCAACCCTCATCCCCTTTGTTGCAGGTGAGAAAATTTCTTGGCTTGCTTTCTTGTGGCAATTTGCTCTAGCCTAGCCAAGAAATCTATGGCATCGTCTTCTTCAGGTACCTCTACTGGCGCCTTTCTCTCTAGTCTTTCTTTTAGCCAATCCGGGATGGTTGACTGTTCAATTCCATCTTCCTGTTGATCCTGGACATCCTGCATATCTTGAACTTCTTGCACATCTTGAATTTCTGGCATATCTTGAATTTCTTGCACTGATGGGTCTTCCTGGATTCCCTTGAGGGCGGAATTTATTCCCTCTTCAAATTCTCTATCCATGATGTCCATGTCATTGTTTGATTCAAGAATTTCCGTGCCTGTAGCAAAAGGCTAATCATCATCTTCCAATTGCATCGGCTCCATATTTCTGATTGGAGAAGGAATTTTGACTTGCTCCCAAGACTCTTCTTCCATGACTTAATATTTCATCTATATTTCTGGATGTGCCTGATTGAAGGGGTTTGGATTTGTGCTTCTTTTGAGAGGGTCCATCTATTGTTTTATTCTTGTCTTGCCTTGCAGAGTTGTCAATCTCTTTTCTCTTTCTCAAGTTGGCGGCATCTATTGGTCCATCTCCACGAGATGCACCGACATTTGAGGAACAGGACTCTGTATCACCCATCAATTCATATGTGAATTGCACATTTCTCTGTCGTAGAACTTGTACTTGCTGGTCTCTCCACCATTGGGAATATTTGAATACAGACCTCATAAACGTTGCTAGGCCACCAAGCTCAGGCTCAAACCATCTGATAGGAGGAAGTGGCTCCCTTTCATCGAAGCCCGGCTGCACATATACTTCATCATCCTCTAGTTGATCAGGTACTCTGAAGATTTCTGTCGCCCTTATCATATTTAGCGGCAATCTTGACCACAGTCTTTTCCTCACATCATATTCATCAGCTGCATTGGCCCAAAAATCTTCTAAGTCTATCCCGTGCTTATATTTTTCTTCGTCTACAGTTCCAATGTGATGGAGTGAGTCAAAGTCATTCCTGGGCTTGTAAGATATGAACGAGTATGTTTGCATCTCTAGTTGAGCACTCTCTGCTGGCGGCAGATGGACATGATTCTTCCATATTGCCGATGAAGAATGGAAAAGTGACAGCTGGTTTCTGTTTCGGCCTTTGGATATTCTGATATGTCTCCAATTGCCTTAGAACTTCCAACAATACCATTTTGTTGGTCGGATAAACGGGCAGTCTGTACGGGCGTCCTATGAATCCTTGGATCCTGATGTAAGTAAACTTGGGATATTGGATGAACCAGGATCCATATCTGCCAATCAAACTTTTGGCCTCATGGGTGAGTCTTTGATGTGTTCCACCTTGGAGAAGTCGAGTGATATACATAAGAAAGGCGTCATGTGCTCGTTTGAAGTGTGACTTCTCCTTCAGCTGCAGCTGCGGATAGCAATCATAGGACTTGAACTGTCCTTCACCATTGCCGACTATACCTTTGCAAATCAGGCCAACATACTTGTAAGTCCTTGCAAGCAAATATATTATGTAAGAGCTCATATGAAAGGTCTTAGTTCTTTCCAAGTTGACCAACTGCTCATGGAGACTGTCATTGATCATTCTAGACCAGTTAAACATCTTCACCTCGGAAATTATTTCATCAACGAAATAATACATCCAGGTTTCAAAAGGCGCACCATGAGGATTGCCTACCATTCTATTTAGCAGCAAGACAATGTCTCCATATTCTTCTTTGAAATCTATTCTGGCCAACTTCTTCGGCATCTTCTTGGCAGTAGGTTTGGGCTTCAGTGACCAGGTCTTGTTTATATTTGACGCACAAAGGTCTTGCTGATCTTGGTAAAGCTTAAGTGCATTATCTTTGGTTCGATAAGATGTCTGGTTGTAGGCTGGAATTCCAAATGTTTCTTGTATGGTTGGCTCGGTCGAATATGCTAGTATTCTTCCATCAAGCGCTTCTATCTGTCTTTCTTGTGCATTATAATGCAATGCACATTCCACCATGAGCTTTGGGCATTCTTTTGCTGGCAGAAATCCAGCTGCATGAACAATACCGTTGCGCATCATCCTTCTGGCAATTGGCGTAGGCAAACTTCCATCACTTCCATACATTCTTTTCTTGAAATCGTCAAAGTCAACATGGCCAAGGTTGGTGTCCACAATGTTCTCCCATTTGGATTTGATCTTTGACTGTTGCTGCGAACCCTTACTGGCGAACTTCATTTTTATTCTCTCAATAATAAATCTGCAAGAAGATACAAAGAGAATATTTAAAATTTAAAATTAAATTACTTGAAAAACATTCCAACTAATTGACAAGTCAAACTTTGTGAAAAATCATGCTAGAAATGGAAGAATTAACGAATTTTATGCCAGAATGAAGTAAAGTAAATAAATCTGACTGGCTCTTTGGACAAACTGAAATGATTAAGATCACAATGCTGGCTGGTATGAATTTACTTTGCTTCAAACTTTCTCAACTCTCTTGCCTTAGCCAAACTTTCTTCTCACAACTTTTCTTTCGAAAATTGAATGATTGCAAAATGAGAAGAGAATTCAATTATAAAGATGAGAAGTTCGACTCATTTAGCAAATTTCAATTGTTTCCATTAAATCGAGTCTGAACTTGGCTTGCACTCAGTTTTTGAATGGCAAATTTTATCCTCAACAATAGTCTCCGGGAAAGTTTCTAAGTCAGGCGCCAGATTAGTGAAGTTCTTTTTGTTTTTTTCCAATTTTGAGAAAATTTCAAACTTATCTCTTTGGGTTGTTGAAAAATAAAAATAAAAATAATAAAAATAATTATTTTATGTGTCGTTTTCAACCCCTTTATTTTATGGCATTTTTTATCTAAGGCAAATTTGATTTTTTTATTTTCTTGCCATTGCCTTAGGCAAATTTTTTCTTCCAATTTTACTTTGCCATAATTTTTTATCCTCCTAAGTCTTAGGCGAATTTTTTTTTAAAGCATATGTGAATGCTAGACTTAGGAAAAATTCTCTTATTTTCTCTAAGTGGTGTGAATTTCTCAAGGTGCCAAGCATATTATTTAATATTCCAATGTCCACACTTAGGCAAAATTTTGATTTTTCTTACTTCTTCTTGGTATGGCGAACTTCTCTTATTGTTAAGCCATGCATCTTATCCAAAGGCGGACTTTTCATTGTCTCAAGCCATTCAATTTTTTCTTAGCCCATGCTCAAGCCATTACTCTTCTCCATATGGCGAACTTGCTAGTCATTTTTTCCATTATACTAATGCCTAGGGCGAACTTTGTTCATGTTTGTGCCATAAAGCTTGGGGCGGACTTTACTTAATTCCATGCCATTACCTCTTTGTGGTGGGCGAACTTCACCTTGGCTCATGCCATAGCAAGGCGGACTTGCTAAGAACTCATGCCATCACCTCTTTATGCTGCTGGGCGGACTTCACCTCCACTTGTGCCATCTTGGAGCGGACTTTGCTTAGCTTCAAGCCATTCTCTCACATGCTGGTTGGACTTTCAGCCTATCTGCCATGCCTCCATGAATTCTTACATCCATACTTAGGCAAATTCACCATGATTTTCAGTCTTTTCTCTAGGTTTTTCCAGAATTTTCAACATTTTTCTGTGATTTTTGGACTGATTTTTCCAGATTTTCATCATGATTTCATGAATTTTTCAAATTGATTTTCTGAGATTTCTATTGATTTTTTGGAACTTTTGAGTGGATTTTCGAAATTCGGGCACTTTCTAAATATAGGAACCTTTACAAAAATAGAAACTTTTCCCAAAATAGCAACTTTCTAAAAATAGCCCTTAAAAAATAGGGAGTCTAACATGGGCTAAAAAGGCCAAAAATGAAGTCCCTAAAAAATAGGAGGTCTAGGGTGGAGACCCCCGTGCAAAAAGAGGTCAGAGATGTCAATTGGATTGGAAAACGAGCTTGATTCTCCGCCTCTGGCCCCTCTAAGCACTTTTGTAGAGGTTTGCACAACAGAGTCTGGCAACCTTTATTTTTCTTGACTCTGGGTGACCATTCAAAAAAAAAACTCAAACTCTTCAGCTTCTTCAAACCCAAACTGAGACCGTAGACAAAAACCCGTAGATGCTGAATCCATAAAACCCTAAAATGCCAAGTAAAATTCCACCTATTTATCCACGCATTTCCAGAATTTGGGGCGATGTGTGAATTAGGTCACAACAGGTCCAAAAGTTGGATGGCTATCTTTCACTTAGCCCTATGTTGGAAGAGGAAGCCATCAAATTTACAATTCTTCATTCAGAGGGTATAGCCCATGAGTGGTGGCATCACGAGATGATCACCCAAGGACATAGTGACATTGTCACCTATGTTGATTTTACATAGAGACTTATTAATAGATTTGATAGGAAGAACCTTGAGATGCATTTCAGGGAGTTGGTCCAATTGAGACAACATGGCATGGTGGATGAGTCTGTAGTGGAATTCCAATGGGTGTCAGTTATGGTTGTAGATGTGATAAAGAGGAGACTCATTGTTTTATTTGTAGAGGGACTAGTCGAGCCACTTAGGCATTTGGTCAAGGCTTATGATCTCGTATCCCTACAAGATGCCAATAAGAGAGTGCTAAATTTTAAGAACAAGTTCTACACTTAAGTGTTCACCTTCAGGACAACATAAGAAACTCTTTCATAAGGTTTTCCTTCAACTTAAGACACCATCTCCTAAGCCAAGCAAGATGAAAGAGTCCAAAATGAGCTTCGAGGGAAAAACTTATACTTTTCTTGTAGAGAGCCATAAGAGCTAGGTCATAGTTGTTTGGGAAAATGACAGGTACACTATGTAGAGGTGATGCCCGATGAGGATTCAAAGGTAGAACACAAGCCCAAGGATGTAGTTGATAAGGTGGTACATGACGACAATGGTTGAGATGAGCCATTAGAGGCACACTTGCCACACTCTTTCGCAGGGCACCCGGGCATCATCCTTTGAACTATAGGGCTTTAAGTAGGCATAGAGTGATGCGTAATCTGATTAATAGTGGGCCACCCACACCTATTTTCTCCGATGAGGGTTTGGTGACTGGGATGGCTCTTTGAGGTTAATTATTTTGGTATTGATGTCAAAGGATCTACCGCTATCCGCACGCCATTACGAAAATGTCTTACAAAATGCAAAATTAAACTCCAAATGCAAACGAATTCAGGGAGTGCGGAGTCTGGAAGTTTATTTCCTCCGAATACGGTAGGATTTGCTAAATGGTTTTGCTGCTGCTGTAATGTTGCTTCACGCCAGCATTCATTTTGCTTTCGCAGAGTCTGACGCAAAGCTTTATAACGCTTCGTTTCTTCCGCTATGACTTTTATTCCGGGCTGCGACTTTGACAATGCTTAGTTCGAGGTATTTCGTATTTGCCATTAAAGCATGGTGTTCCGGTTAAGCATTAGCTACATCGCGTCATTTTGAAAATCTGACTACCCCATTCTGTTTATTTTATTTATCATTGTATGTGATGATGCGATGCGAGGCGCAGCCTTTGAATTTTATGGCTCTCGTTGATTCGTGCCATTCTAACATTTCCGCGCAATGGAGATAATTCCATGAGGAAGTTGAAAAGGTTCTTTCTTGGAGGTTTCAAATTGATTCATTTTCTAGCTGAAGAGTCTATTTAATGAGGCCTTGCTCCTTCATTCTTATATTTTGGAAAATTCATAATGTTATGCTGCTAAATTGAGTTCAGACTTTGCTATGAGAATTGCATATTCTCTAGCTCTTTATACCATTCTTTGGGCCTAAAACTATGGCTTCCTAGATGGTGATTGAAGACTGTGCTTCATACAGAGGTGTAGATAGAGCTTAATCTTGATGGTGATAGCAGATTGTTGTTGTATAATCTGTTATTTCTGATTATTATAGGCAGATTGCTGGTTTATAATCTGTTTATATTACTACTAGAAGTGCTTGGTTGAAGCACATTTCTGCTTGTTGCTTCAACATCATAATTTATTTGGTTCTGAGTATTGGTGCCAATTGTGCAATTGTGGAAGGCGCCCCTATTCCACAGAATTCAGATTTTAATATTGAGTTTTTGATTTTTAAGGTGAGGTTGACCTTCCAAGGATGCTGTACCATTCATCTTGGAAGCATTGGGATTCGTGCCATTGATAGGTGTGAGTTTGAAGGTGTCTTTCTATTGTGTTTTGGACACCTAGCCGCAAGGATTCATTTGCATTCAATTTCATATCAATTGGGCTCCGTTTGGCAAATATATGAGCATATTGGTGATTCTCTTCTTGCTGGTCTAATTTTCTGTACTTACTGTTTTTGATCAGATTTGTTCAATTTTGATATACTGCTGATTTGAGCTACATTTCTATATCATTCTCGTATTGTATTAGTTAGAGGTTTTTACTCTAACTCCTTGTGGCTTTGGAAGAATATCTTTATGTTTTGCAGCTGAAACTCTTTCATTGTAAAGTTGGTTTAGTAGTACTAACAACTGTTTTTATTTATTGCTGCAATTTAAATGTTTGTAATTACTCCCACTGGAGAAGTGGTTGAGTTAAATAATTTACTTTTAGTACTTGTTTAATTTCCCCCCATTGAATAAGTGGCAGAGCGGATTCATGGCCGGCTTGCCGCCTATTAATAATTGTAATTAGTTGCTCCCGCTGAATAAGTGGTTGAGCTTATGGTTGGTTATTCGCCTACATTGTATTTACTTTCATTTCATGGTTGGCTAGCCACCTAGCAGCTTTGTAATTTCATTTCCAATTGCTAACGATCCTCGAATCGTGATGCTCTCACCTCGCCCACATTGGGATCTTGGTGATCAAAAGGTGAAGGGTTATTTTTCAAGCTGGTTATTATTTAGAGCTAACACTAACAGTGGTGTTTGGTGCTGATTAAAATCGAAAAAAATTAAGGTGGAATATTACAACCTATGATTTTGACATTGAGTATGTTAAAGGAAAGAATAATGTTGTGGCTAATGTAGTTTATAGGAAGTCTTATTTGTGTTTCATGATTGATATATCTATTGATTGGAAGGTTTCTATAATAGTTGAATATGACAAGAACACATTTGCTATTGGTATTTTGGATGGCAAGAAACAAGATGATAGGTGCAAGGTGATTAATGAGCTCATCTTTTATAAGGATTGGGTGTATTTTGGCTTAGAATCAAAGATAAAGGAGAAAATCTTGAGGGCATGTCATGACACACCACTAGCTGAAAATTTGGGGTACTACAAGACATACGAGCAAGTAAGAGAGAGTTTCTCATGGAAGGGACTCAAGGGTGATGTTTTGAGGCATGTTCGGAAGTGTTTGGCTTGTCAACAAAACAAATTAGAGCATGTATTTCTAGCAGGTTTGCTATAGCCTTTGCCCATTCCAAATAAAAAATCAGAGCGTTTCTATGGATTTCATCATTGGTTTTCCAAAAATACAAGGCAAGGATTGCATCTTTGTGATAGTAGATGGACTCACCAAGTATGCTCATTTTTATGTTATTTCTTTAGAAAATAAGGCTCCATAGGTGGTTGAATTATTTTTTAGAGAGGTATTTAGATTTCATGGGCTGCCGAGGAATATTGCGAGTGATAGGGACACATATCTATTAATCTATTTTGGCAAGAACTTTTCGGTTGACAAGTACAGAATTAACTCCAAGCACTAGTTATCACTCTCAAATAGATGCAAACATAGATTGTGAACAAATGGGTAGAAGGGTATTTGAGGAATTATGTTACGAGATGACAAACAATATGGATTAAGTGACTTCGCCTTGGGGAGTATTGCTGCAAATCCACTCATCTCATGTCTATTGGTATGATTCCCTTCAAAGTACTCTGTGGTTATGATGTTTTTTCGTTCATAGAGTTGATTACTTCGGATAGTAGAGTTCTTGGAGCTAGAGATTTGGTACAACAAATTTTAGATATTTAAATGCACTCAAGGAGAACCTATAGCAGGCCCAAAACCAATAAAAGTTGTATGCTGATCGCCATTGATTGGAGAGAAATTTTAAGGTGGGAGACATTGTTTTTTTTGCGGTTATTGCCTTATAAGCAATCTTCCCTCAAGGAGAGTGGTGTGGAAAACTTAAGCCACGATTTTATGGACCTTATAAGGTCATATGGAGGATAGGCGAGGTTGCATATGAACTGGAACTTTTGGAAAACAACAAGATTCACAATATTATTTTATGTTTCATGTCTTAAGAAGGCTCTTGGACAGTAGATCAAACCCACTTCAAAGCTACTACCACTTAATGATGAAGGGAAATTGATTTTGAAGCCTGAAGCTATCATTGACATAAGGGAGAAGAAGCTAAGAAACAAGGCCATTCTAGAGTACTTGGTGAAATGGAAGAATCTATTGCTTGAGAATGCTACATGGGAAGGAGTGGAGATTTTTGACCATCCAAACTTGAAATTGCTTGAGGACAAGCAATTTGAGGAGGGGAGGATTGTCATATCCCCTCCCCTAGGTTGATTTTGACACAAGCATCTTGGGTCCTCTAAAACTGTATTAACACTAATAAAATAAAATTAAAAAAAGAAGAGAAAATATAAAATCAAAAATAAATTTAAATTAATATATATAAATAATAAATAAAACAAATTTCAAATTTGGGTGCCAAAATTGGCCATAGGCCTTATTGTGTGAAAAGGTTTATTTATTGATCTATTCTCCATTTTGAGGCATCGATTTGTCATTCTATTTGCTCTTTGAGTTCATAAAATCATGCAACCAAGGACGGATTCCCTTGTTTGCATCATCAGAGGATTGAATGGATCTTGACAACTATCCTTGCTTCTAGGCTGCCCATTGCTAATCACTGTCCTTTTTCCTTGTGTGCCATCTGGAGGAAGATCGCCCAAGTCAGAGTCTACAGACACATCCATGATGAAACACACACTTATATTGAGAGGGGGGGTGAATCAATATAAGACGAAGTTTTCCTTTTTCAAAACTTAACAACCACAACAATATCAATCACACAAGATCTAACAATTATACAACACAAGAACACACGATTTACATGGAAACCCTCATGGGAAAAAACCACTGAAAAATATTGTTTATATAAAACTAATCTTACATTCTTTGTAGGCACAAATCCATTGGAGACACCAATACCCACTTACAAGATTTGCTGGCACCAACCTACTGGAGACAACAATCCCCACTTACAAGATTTGCAAGGTCCAACCTACTAGAGACACCAATCTCTTCTAAATTGGAAGGCACCAACCTCTCCAATGTTTGCTCCAAAACTTCACTTATTTCTGCTCCAATTCAGCCTTAATCTTTGCTCCAAATTTCCCTTATATCTGTGCTCAAGTTCACCTTATATCTTTGCCCCAAATCTGCTTTATATCTCTCCTCCAAAATGGTGCAATTTCTGATCCAAATTCTACTCCAAATCAGGCACAATGTCTGCTATAAATCTGCTCCTTTTCTTAAATATGTTTTGTTAGTGTTGTAGCTGCGGGAGATATTTTTCTCCTTAAATAAATGTTCAAGACAGGTCGGCCTTGATTTACAAATAATATTCTATATTTTCTAGGGGCCGACCTAGAGAAGAGGTCGCCTAACTTTGTATATAAGGAAGGTGAAGACATCACATTTTTATCATCAAATCATTCACTCCAATTCGCATTCCTAGCAGCAGTTTGCCTCTTTTAGCAGTAGATCTGATTCTTTGAAGAAGTATTTTTCATTTGCTCAAGGAGAAGCAGCATTTATTATTGTATAAGTCTTGGCCAAATTCGAGGGCCTGAATTGTATGCAATTTTCTGCTCTTATTCTCTAATATATAAGAAGATATTATTTGCTGGGTTTTTCTCCCTCGAGTAGGAGGGTTTTCCCAGGGTAAAAATGTTGTGTTCATTGTCTCAATTGTGTTTTTCTGCTTATTACATTTCTGTCCTATAAGACTAACATGGTATCAGAGCAAGGTTAAGAGAAGCCGAAGGGAAATGCAAAAGCTTGAGAGGCATTAGACTGTGTTTAAGTATGAACGATACTCATGAGAGTTAGAGACTAGTCGCATATTCTTCATGGGGCGGCTTTGAATTATGATTAGTTTATAATGTCTGAGTTCATCTTCTCCTAGTGTGTGTTGTGGTGTTTAAGACCTTTCAGACCTCCATCTAATATAATCAGAATTCACATCGTGTGAGCAATGCGTGTAAAAAGGGGCTGAAGTATTGAATAGTTGTGAACTTCATAAAGGAGTTTGGGGTTAGGAAGTTTATTTTTACCACCTTTGGGAAAGATTTGAATTGAGCATTCATCATTTGTGCCAATAGTTGAAGGGTGTCGTGGTATTTTTGATGGAGGCATTTTGAATTGATTTCTTATGCATCTACAGGAAGCTGCACTGGTATTAGCAGAGCCGGATGATGATTATTTTTTTAGGTGAAGCCTTGTCTGGAGTTGTGAAACATACACAAGAATCACCTTCATTTGTTAGCTGCTGTATGGACTGCAATATTGGTTGAAATTGATGGTGTTTATTCTGAGGGCCGATTGGTGTAAAGTGTGTGTTGAGTGGTGCAAAATGGAGACTTGAATTGCTTCTGCAGGGGACCATGTATTGCATTTTTCAATTGAGCAGTTTCAGATTGGGTGTTTTGAGCTAGTGTTTGATTTAAGCCTTTGAAGTATATTTCCAAGCTTGCTGAGTAGAGATAGCAAGGATGTTGTTATTATTCCTTGCTCTGTTGAAGGAGAATTAGTGCTATATATGAGCAGATCTAAAGGAAAGATAAGAGTAGACCTGAAGGGGATTTAAGTGTAGCACTTAAGGAGATAAGTTCTATTATTCCTTCAAATTGTTCTATCTAATGATATTTTCCATATGTCTACATGCTTCATTTATATCAGGGATAGTTTGATTTTATGAACTATTATTAATCTCTCTAAAATGCAGGATGGAACGAGGAGCAAAAGGATGATGAGAGATTGCATAAGGAATTCAAAAGGAGGAAGAGCTTGAGGCATCGTATGAGGAAGGCATGCTGGCAAGAGAAATGAACAATCATGGAGTCATAGCTTGCAGCCATAGGACTAAGTTGGTGGCACACAACTTCACTGGAGACATCTATCAAGGGCACAAGGTTGGTCAGCCTTGATGAAGAATTTGTACCAGAAGAAGATTGAGAAAGATTTTGAAGACACTAAACAACGGGAGAACCTATATAGATTGTCACAGACGCTACTTCAAAGAGGAAGAAATGACATCTCGTGAGGGAGCAATTCCAAAACAAGGCACGAAGCCAGAGCATGTCCCGGAAGAGGACCAAGGTTCCTGGTGATCCAACAAATGGAGGGAGAGTTCACCTCAGAGGATTTCTTGCAACTGGTGTGGATCAAGAGGGAGTTCGGGTGACTCACCAAGAAGAAGTGAAGTGTTAGCTAAGGGTTGTAGCGGTTGCAAGGCCAATGCTAAAGTCCCTGGGAAGACCTCTTTAGTCGCAGGGAACAAAATTGCACAAGACAGTCAATCTGGATTTGACATTGGTAGCTCCGCAAACCTATTTAGAATAGGGTGATCTAGGATGAGGTCGAGGAGGACAGTCTTGGACTCTCACAAGTCAATAGTGCCGAAGGTGTGCATTGGAAACTGTTCCTCTAAGGCAAGCATTGTAGGCAATCTTGGACAAGGAGGTCAGGAGGTTGATGCAAGTACTTGGAGCTTCAGAGGGAGTCACATCTTCACAAAGATTTGTTGTAATGTATATTTCTCTTAGATGGAGAAATATGAGGTGAAAGCCCTTGTAATGCATATTTCTCTGAGATGGAGAAATATGAGGTGAAAGCCCTCGTACATCTCTGAGACTGAGATGAGATGTCATGTTGAGAGACTCCATGACGACATCACGTTGAGAGACTCTGTGATGAAACCTTGTTCATCTCTAAGACTGAAATGTGTTTCTTTCCACACATGGGAGTAGCCATTGTGGACGTCATGTTGAGAGACTCTGCCACTCCACATCAATGCTGAGACCCATAATGAAACCTCGTTTCATCTTTGCAGATTGAGATGAGACGCCAGCGTTGAGAGATCTTTACGACGAATAACCACGCTATAGATTCATGGATGAACCTTGTACATCTCCTCAGACCTAGATGTGTTTTCCACACTGAGTAGCCATTGTGGATGTCATGTTGATAGACTCATGACACATCACTGAGAGACCGCATGAACCCGCAGATGTGTTTTCCAAGCAAACGGGTACCATTGTGATTATCATGTTGAGAGACTCCATGATGAACTGAGACTGAGATGTGGTTTTCCACAAATGGGTGTAGCCATTGTGTACGTCATGTTGAGAGACTCCATGATAAGGATATCTGGAAAATATCTCCCTAGCTAAGAGGGAGTGTTAGTGTTGTAGCTGTGGGAGATATTTTTCTCCTTAAATAAATGATCTTCAAGGCAGGTCGGCCTTGATTTACAAATAATATTCTATATTTTCTAGGGGCCGACCTAGAGAAGAGGTCGCCTAACTTTGTATATAAGGAAGGTTAAGACATCACATTTTTATCATCAAATCATTCACTCCAATTTGCATTCCTAGCAGCAGTTCGCCTTTTTTAGCAGCAGATCGGATTCTTTGAAGAAGTATTTTTCATTTGCTCAAGGAGAAGCAACATTTATTATTGTATAAGTCTTGGCCAAATTCGAGGGCCTGAATTGTATGCAGATTTCTGCTCTTATTCTCTAATATATAAGAAGATATTATTTGCTGGATTTTTCTCCCTCAAGTAGGAGGGTTTTCCCAGGGTAAAAATGTTGTGTTCATTGTCTCTGAGTTGTGTTTTTCTGCTTATTACATTTCTGTCTTATAATACTAACATGTTCTTCTTCTCCTAATTTCTACTCTTAAAACTTAAAAGGAACGATTTTGCATTGAAGAACTTGCTTTCTAACCTCCAAAATAACTTGTATTTATATCCAAATCATGCACTTTACCAAAAGTAGGTTGGCTATCTTTGATAAATATTAATTTAATGTGAGGTCAGCCATCCATGGGAGATAACACTTCCCTAAGGGGTTGGCCCCTTTAATTAATATTCTATTTTAATTTCTACCTTTTAAATCTAGTGCTGCCATAAGTAGATGGAGGTTGGCCATAAATAAATTAAATCAAATACTTATTCCTGGTCTTCAATCAATAAACTTTTCATCACGAAAGTCTTCCTTTGACATCAATGATAATAATTCTAACAATCTTGTCCATATGCCTTTGACATCAATGATAATATTTCCAACAATCCATCCAATAGTCTGAGGATCAGGTGAGACATCTAGCTGTTAGCATTGCGATTAGGTGTCAAACCTACTGTTACTGCAATCCCATCAACCCTACAATAGGCTGGGCGATAGGGAACAGCAGATCAGGGATGATGTTGCTATCAAATCACCATTCACAAGGGGACACAACTGATCCGAATTCATCTGTCAAGGCGAACAAGCACAACACGAGTTTCTAATTCCAAAGTCCCATCTGTAGATTTCTCCATACCAGTTCTGATCACTGTAAGGGCATCAGTCCCAAAATGTAATTGGATTTGCAATCTAATGGTCACTTGATTGATATAAGTGAATTGGATCAATGTAATTCTGTTTTTCCCAGCTGAAGCTTGTCACAGCGATAATTTAGTTAAAGTTTCCCATCTTCTGTAATCTGATTTCTTCTCATTGATTAAGATTACAATTTTAGTTGTTCAAGTCAGTAGACCTGTAAACTGTTAGCTGTAGCTTGCTGTGCATGATGTCTGATAGCTGAATCCATAAATTAAAGGTCAGAAAGATAGAAGTTAGTGTCCTACATACCCTGGGACTGGGCATGGACTCATCAGCCAGAGGTAATTGACAAGAAAGTATTTTAAACTAGCAATTGCACCTTAGTGTGCAATGGGTATGCCGAAGATGTGTGGAAAGTCAATTAAGATAGATTTTGATCTATTTGTGTAATATATAAAACCATTTTAATCATTTTATGTAATTAATAGCTTTATTTTAAAATATAATATATAATAATAGGTATAATTAAATTATTTATAATTAAAATATAATCCACATTTCATATAATAATTTAAAAAATTATTAATGATATAAATAAAATCAATTTAAAAAATTATAATGATATAAATAAAAAATCTAAAAAAAAATGAAAGTTAATTTAAAAAATTATTAATGATAAATAAAATCAATATAAAAAAAAAGTTTATAAATAATTCAAATTAATATAATAAGAACATATTAAATACAAACAATATATAACAGAAATTGATCCATACCAACATATTAAAGACAAAATAAAGAAAAAAGAAGAATCTAAAATTCAGCAGAAATTGATCCAATTCCCCGGCCACTTCTTTGTACCTCGTAGGATTTTCTCCGAGGAAAGTTTTGTCCTATTCAACAGATGTGGTGTTTTACTGATGCAGTTGCCTGGTTTCTCCTCACGGCCCAAATTGTTGGAGCCATCAAAAGTCACAAGCTAACCAGCAGAAATTGATCCAATTCCCGTCACTTCTTTGTACTGTAAATTTTCCCAGCAAAAGCCAAAAACTTGTTCAACAGATGCGGCGATTTACTGAAGCAGCCGCCTGGTTTCTCTGCCGTCCGATTGTTGGAGCCATCGAAAAGTCACAAGCGCGTTAACCAACCTAACGAATACCGACTCAGTCAAAAAACATAAATCCGACAGGAAATTAAAGAAAGTAAGATTCTACGTCTCTTACCGTCAACCAAGCCGCCAGCTGTTAGTCTTGAACTCTTCAGCGATATTTTAATTATGTTTGCCAAAAGTGAAAGGACAGCAGCCTTCAGGCTGTTCAAAAAAAACTTTTTAACTTTTAAAATATGAATGGCTGAGATTTGTTTAATGGCCAGCAGATTGATACCAACCATTGATCGGGCAAAATTAGCTTTGTCTTCTTCAAATACGATATGCCTTCGGCGCAAAATATTTGTATGAAAAAATTGTAGAAATTATTTTACATTTCTATTTGATTTTTTTTAATTTTATTTTATTTAAAGGGATTAACACTTTTGCCTGGATCTTTGAACCTCATCTCCAATATTATCGCTCAACAATAAGAAGCCAGCAGGCTTTGAACCTTGATGGCAAGAACAACCACAGCACAACTTAACCATCACACTGTGCTGCTATTGATATTTCTATTTGATTGTATTTAGGAACATTTTCTTGCAATTTTTGAGGAGTTATGAAGGGCAAGAAGAAAATTAGAAGAAAATATGAGATAAAAAACTGTATAGAAAATATTTTACAGTTCTGCTTCATTATTAAAATTTCTACAGCAAATTTTCCTTTTTGGGTCAATCTTTCCCTTAGTAACAGAGGGGTATGATTCCATCAATTTCAACCAAGACTTGTATCTGGCCTTGCCCATTGGAGTATGCTACAGCCAGAAACCTGGATGTGGTGGTTTTGGCCCCTATCAAAGTGGAAATTAAACTGAAATAGTTATATGGATAAAGCTAAAAGGAGGATTAAATTATTTTAAATTGATGATTGTCATAGTTTTTGTTACCTTTTCAGCTCCCAGGTTCTTTTACCCCAGTACTTTTGTATTGTAACTTTACATAAATTTACCCATTGACCTGCTTTTGTTACCTGGCAATTTTAATTATAATTTCTTTCTTTTTATTTGTCCAACATGGACCTTCTAATATTAATGTAGAAATTTCTGGTAAAATCTCAAGTTCTTATGAAATGCCTTTCTGGCTCTTATATAATTTGCAGAAAAGGTCCAGAGTTGGTCCTTCAGATGTGAATAGAACCAATGCAGGTGGTCAGGTTCTATCTGAGTCAGAAGGGGGAACAGATTCTTCTTTCCAGCAAACGCCTCCTTCTAACTTTAACAGTGGGAGAGGGATTCAGAATTCAAATGTGGAGGCTACATTTGATGGTGCCCCTAACTCGTCAGGGAGAGCCCCTGGTGCAAAGGTTAAGGAGACTGGAGCCAAAAGAAAAAGACCCCAAGCTCCTGAAAGAGGACATGATCCAGTGAATGATATGAGTTTAATTGGTATGTAGTATTATAAGAGCGTTAAAAATGTATTATTATGTATACCATTTATTTATTTCAGTTCAGATGTTATTAATGGCGATATTTAGAGATTATTCTGACACTCACAAGTTTTCCTATTTTTTCGTGGACTCACTACAGGCTCACAAGGATAGGGTATGCCATTTAAAAATTTGTTTTCAAAGTTGTTGGAAAAAAAAAATCATAAAAAACTTGAAAAATGCATTGCAAAGTTTTTAAAAAGGTTTCAAAATATTTGATTCCTGAAAATAGCATTCTTTTATTTGGAGCTGCTATTTGCTTTCTCTAATTTATCATGGTTCAGTGGAAAATAGGAGCTTGTCACTGTGACATTGTATTTCATTGAGTCATTGGATATCTTGTTCCAGCATACCAACATTTGGAGAATGTTGTTGATGCTATTTTTCTTTGGAACATATAAAACTGACATCTATTAATTTTTGCATCTGAGTCAGGTCTTACAGGGCTGCTAAGTCTGTTTTAAGAACTATGTTCTAAAGATATCATTAATGTTGTGGTGTCAAAACATGGCTAGTTATTGTTTCCGTAATGCTCCATTGCTATAAACATTGAACATGCTAGTGAAATGGTAGGTGGAATTCTTACATTGCAATTAGGTTCTACATTTTCTAAAGGATTCAGAATTTTTTTTGTTGACATTTTTACTGTCCAACAACTCTAGAAAACTTAGATTTAGAAATCATAAACTAATGCGTATTGCCAACAGAAATGACTGATTTGTTATGCTAGTGATGTTCATTTGTTCTACTGCTTTTTTTCTTTTGTATTCTTCCAATGCAGATTTACACTTTAGTGATTGTGATTTGTTTGGGGCAAGTATTAAAGATTATTATTTTGCTGTTTACAGATGTTGTCAAGTATCATGGAAAGCTTGTTCCTCAGTCTGCTAAGAATTGGGTTGAGAGGTATGAAGTGGATTCGAAAGCTGCCTTGACAGATTTACTAATGATGCTCTTTGAGGTTGGTTCCCAGAAATTGACTTTATTTATCTTCGTTACTTATTTCCATTGAATATATTTATGAATAGTTTATACGAGCATTTTGCATATAGGCATGTGGAGTTCAATATCAAGGTGACGAAGGCCCTGTGGATGAAATTGATGTGGATGATGTGGTTGTTTTCTTAGTAAATCAGGCGAAAGATGTATCCTTTTATATCATTTAATTTTTAATTCTTTCAATAAAACTTTGCAGGTTCTGAGAATTCTGTTTTATGCTTCCTTTTACAAATACTATGTTACACAGGCTTTAATATTCTTTCATTTTAGGGCCTCAATTTAGGTGTAAATCATCTTAACTAACATCAGGGCAATATAGAAGATTATCTTGGATCCAAGCAAAAGGATTTAAAGAATTTCAAAGATAACCTCCTCCAGTTTTGGGACAGTCTTATCATTGAATGCCAGGATGGACCGTTATTTGACCAATTATTTTTGGATAAGTGCATGGATTATGTCATTGCTCTTTCATGGTTTGTTTCTTTCACTAATCATATTTTCACACAGGTGTCTTGTAAAAATATATTGTCATGCTATTCCAACTCTGATTGTTCCGTCTGCTATTTTGTTCAGCACCCCTCCAAGAGTTTTTCGTCGGGTCACGACATTGGTTGGACTGCAGCTTGTGACATCACTTGTTACTGTTGCAAAAACTCTTGGTGGACAGCGAGAGACTACACAACGTCAGTTGAATGCTGAGAAAAAGAAACGGAAAGATGGTCCCCGTGTGGAGTCATTGAATAAGACATTGTCTGTTACTCATGAAAAGATAACCATGGCAGAGGAAATGATGCGTAAAGTATTTACAGGGTTAGAAGTTTTGTATTATTTAAGTTCTTTGTATCCCAACTTATATGCTAGCTTTGGATACATGTATTTGATGAGCTTTTTCTACTTGAAATATAAATGCTTTGTTATCCCTGGCATGTCATTTACTTGCTATGTATTAATTGTTTCTATCAGGCTATTTATGCATCGATACAGAGACGTAGATCCAGATATTCGGATGGCATGTATCAGAGCTATTGGTTCTTGGATTGTCTCTTACCCTTCACTATTTTTGCAAGATTTATATCTGAAATATCTTGGATGGACTTTGAATGATAAGGTAAATTCTAAAATATTATTCTCTTTTGCACAATCCAATAGTTGCCATCACATGAGAGCTTACTCTTTTTAATTTCTTGGGGCTGCAGAATCCTGCTGTCCGGAAAACATCTATTGCTGCACTGCAAAGCCTATATGAGGTAGATGATAATGTACCATCACTTAGCCTTTTTACAGAACGATTCTGCAACCGAATGATTGAGCTTGCGGATGATATTGATGTGACTGTGGCTGTTAGTGCCATAGGACTCTTGAAACAGTTACTGAGGTCATTATCAAGATCTTTATAAATCTCATTCTGTGATTGAAACTATTGAGTAGAAAATTTTATATTTTTTTTTGTCATTTTTGTTGTCATCTGCATTGCAGGCACCAGCTTCTTGTAGACGATGAGCTTGGCACACTGTATGACCTATTGATTGATGAGTCCCCGCTCATTCGCCGTGGTGTGGGAGAATTAGTACACGATCATTTAATTGCCCAGAAATTTAGCACCTCTCAGTCTATGCCAAAAGGTATTCTTGGATTATTCCTTTGTTGAATTTATATTTTTTCAGCAGTTGAGATAGGATTTTCTTAATGACTTCTAATTGACATATCAGGGATGAGCAATGATGCATCTGAAGTTCAAATAGGGAGGCTGTTGCAAATATTGAGGGAATTTTCTGCAGATCCAATTCTCAGTGACTATGTCATTGATGCTGTCTGGGAAGATATGAAGGCAATGAAAGTATGTTGTGAGTTTTTGTAGTGCATTTATGTTTTTTGGGAATATTGAAGGCACCGGAAATGGAAGTGGAAGAAGCAGGGAATTTGTTTACGCTGTTTTATTCATACCTTTGAAAATTTGCTACATGAAATAGCAAGCGCATACTTCTGGTCAATCCAACTTTTAGAGGTTTAATTGTTTGGATTTCTACTTGACAGGACTGGAAATGTATCATTTCTATGCTTCTGGATGATAATCCAAGGATTGAACTTACAGAGAAAGATGCAACAAATCTTGTTCGAGTCTTGTGTGCTTCTGTGAAGAAGGCAGTTGGCGAGAAGATTGTTCCCTCAGCTGATAACCGCAAAGGTTCCCTCACTAAAGCTCAGAAGGTATTT
>VDFB02000150.1:0-29046 GCA_007258455.2 Sequoia sempervirens | reverse complement strand
GGCATCTCCAAAAGAACCAGAGCCAACTTGAAGCGCAAGGTCCCCCCTACTTTGAAGATGATTCAAATCTTTAAAAAGGGTGTCAATGATATGCAAACTTTGGAAGTGGATACGGAGTCTGTCCTCAAGACTCTGAGTTAATGGTTGGGGTTTTTGTTTTTTTTGTACTGGTCTTTTTAGCTTGACCTTTTTGGTCTGTCTCGCTTGGTTGCTACTAATCTTTTCTCAGGCAGCTGGTCTTTTTGGTTGGACTTTTGTGTCCTTTCTTTTTACTTGTAAACATTGTGGTTTCAGGTCCCTATAAAACCCTTTTTACCCTTTTATCAAAAACTATATAAAATGAAATGCCCTAAAACCATGTGATCTAGAGTCACAAATGTATATGTTGATGATTATCAAAAATGCAATCATGTACTAGAGGATATGTAACAAGTATATTAACAACAATGATGTTGAAATATTAAAATAGTACATGATATGAAATTTATGTCTATGAATCTAAAATGCATTATCCATATCCCTCAATGAATCTCCACAATAGCCCACATAAGTAAATGTGATGGGGTACAAAAGTCCAAGCCCATAGCATCACTTCATATGTTCCCCATTATATATAATTAAATAATAAATAAAAATATAACACATCATAGATAACATGCATTGAAGGAAACCTTAATATCACTTAAACAATTAAACATATCAAATCACATCATAAGTACCCAAGGTACATAATAAAAACACCTTAAAGGAAATATAACACCTCACCAAAATGTTCAATATAAGGGATCAAGGTATTTGCTAGTGGTCCATGTGTCATTCCCAAGGGTTCGGCTTACTCCTTCAAGTCGGCCAAGGAATGGGGATAGGGTATCCATGGCACAATATTCCTTACAAAATTTGTTAACTACAAGTCTTGCATCCATGGATAAAGGTAATCAAATGGTAGCATGAATTTATTTCTACGGTCTCTAAAAGGTTTATCATCCTAGTCCCAAGATTACACAACTTAATATGATAATCCTAAGATTTTATTAAACGGCCTCCATTATAAAAAACATGAAAGCAATATTGTAATGCTCGAAAAAAGGTGAGGCCTTACACCTTTCCCACATGTCCCTGTCATTTTGCATCGGTGAGGGAATTTTTGTCGAGGAAACCTACACATCACACTTTCATTGTGATAGGATTCTTGGGTCAAGAGACATTAGAAATGTTATGATTCTCTGTCAACTGTGAGCATAACATCCCTCTTTGAATCTTGACCACTGAGAACGACCTTTTGCCTCCAAATTAGCATTTTCAACTTCAATTTATTCACTGTCTTAAACTCTCTCTTGAACTCTTGAACTCTCTCTAGATGATTCTCACTTCATTCTTCATTCTCTCAACTTTCTTCACTCTTTCCCTCCAATTCTACACCATTTTTCTAGCTCCAACACCATTGTTATTGCATATTGTCAAAGCTCTACTTCATCGGTGTGGTGTTTAGCTCTTCTCCTTCCTCTCTTAACCTTGAGTGCTCATAGAAAGGGAGGTGATATTGTGTCTATTTTCTTATTTACATTATCATACTTATAGAGTAGCATCTAGATTATATTTGCTCTCTACTTTTGTGTGTCTATTATATCTACTCCTTTGTCACTTTTCTATACATCTTGTGGTCTTTTGGTTGTCCATGGAAGTGGGAACAGTGAAACAATGGTTTGAATGAGGCAAACCTCAAAACACAACCTCAACATTTTTCTTGTTACTGTGTGTGTTGGTGCTATTCATTTTCTTGGAGCTAGCTAGAGAACTAGACCTTGAGTAAGTTGGCATTCTTCTTCTTTCTTCTTCATCATTTCATTTATATTTATAAGTTATAGCATTCATCTTGTTGTATTCTACATTTTCATACATTTCTATCAAACTATAAAATCAACACTCTCGGTTTGTCAATAGATTATGTGTGTTTAAGTTTGCAACTTGACCCTTTGTCCATATAGGATTCCAACACGTCTCTAATACTCTAGCACATGTTGAATCCCACCACCTACACTTTCATCCTCTAGTAGAGAGCAGTTGGTCTATGGTATGAGACCTTTGTGGTTTGTTCACCCACTTCCGAAAAACTTCTATAAGAAAACATAAGGGAAACAGAGTCTTGTTTGTAATTCCTTTTCAACTTGTCCCTTTTGTCTAAAATTGAGGTAGTCTTGAGGTAGTTTAGGGAAATTCACTCCCTTATTCTCTTTTATGACCTGAGAGACTTAGGAGCAACGATTCCCCCTTCTCTACAATAAATAACTATTCTTTCATCTTTCCAAAATAGAATTTCTAGATTTAAACTACAAAATTGTTCAAGAAAAATAAGGTATGAATGTATTCATGTGTAAACTCTTTGTTCTACACTTTTATTATTTCCAATTCATAATCACAATGCTTGACCAAGTTGCTCCAAGATATCTTAGCTTTCCAACAATTGAAATCTAACATTCTTATGTATTTTTCTAGTGAATACCAAAACTAAGTTCTCTACCAAAAGATTGAGAGAGATTTACTTTATATATTGCAAATATATTCAACATAACACTCTCCAATAAATACCTGTGCTATTAATTATTTGAAATGCTTTCAACATTCAATACTAATCAATAAAACATAACAACAGTGCTCAAACTCATGCAACACTACCTAAGTGTAATGCATCCAAATTGCCAATACACAGTCCAATGCTCTCTCCTTCGCCCCTATGTTGGTATGTGGTGACTGATCATGCTATACTATACACTCTTCATGTATCCTTGTTGGGGTCTGGGTCTAGGCCAGGCCCTGGGTGGTGGTTTGGGGTGGAAGCTCCTGAGGAAAAAAAAATTCCCATTTTTTCGCTTTGTCACCAACAAAAGAAAAAATTGACTTTGTAAAACCCTAATTCTAGAAGCTTCTAAAAATATTGTTATAAGAAATTTGGATGGGGGTTGCAATAGGGAATTATCAGCAAGATTGTAAAAATTTTTACACTGGATAATAAAATCATTGGATGGCTACAGTTTTGTGGATGTAGCCCAGATTAGGTGAACCATGTTAAATTCTCTGTGTTAATTTTCTATGTGTGTTTTGTTTCTTTGTTTATTGATTAAATCTACATTTAACTATTAGATATTTCAATTCTAACCCTAACACCCTACACATCATTGCTCATGAAAAAATCCAAATGAATAATTAACAATGATTCATTTTTACCTCCCTTTAGCTCATAGTTTCTCCCCTTAATCGTTGATACTAAATTCTAACTGAAACTTAAAGTTTATTCACCACTCTTGCTCATTAACATAGCATGCTAAAAATAGAAACTATTTCCCCTTAATGGTTTGACCAACAGTCACATTATGCTCTCCTCAGAAGTAAGCATGTGCAGATCATGCATGCCAAACAGCCCTATAAAAATTTAGAAAAATCGGTTAGGGCAACTTGATCGAATATTTGAATAAGCTATCTATATTATTTCAAAAATATGTGAAGAATATAATTTGTAGAAAAATTGAATTTAGTTTCTGTATCACTAAGTTTATTTAGTAACAAATAAAAATCTATATTTGGTGAAAAATTTAAAATTTCAATGCAAGAGTACTCTCTAAATTTCGGAAAAAATAAGAAGTAGGTGTCTCATTCACTCAATTCCTAACCATAATAAAATGTGATAATATTTTTTTTTTTAAGATTTTATATATAAGTAGAGGACTCATGTCCGATGTGATAAGCATATTTTTTGTAATTTTTTTTCCAAGTAAATAATTAATTATGAATTTTTTATTACAACTTTCAGAAAATATAAAAACTCGTCTGTCTGACCACCTTAACTTGGTCAAAAAATCATGAAATTTAATTTTTATTTTTTTAATCCTATAGTATGTAAAGTATAGAATGTGACGCATGTTTTGGATTCAAAAAATATGATACCGTTTGAAAGTTATAGATGTTTTTCAATCAGCCTATCGATCAG
Source organism: Sequoia sempervirens (assembly GCA_007258455.2). Lineage (NCBI taxonomy): Eukaryota > Viridiplantae > Streptophyta > Pinopsida > Cupressales > Cupressaceae > Sequoia > Sequoia sempervirens. The sequence goes on along the minus strand of VDFB02000150.1, from coordinate 25,064 downwards.
GACTTTAGTCGTAATTCTAATAGAAAATGAATAATAATTATTTATTTAATTCAAATTAAATCATAATTTATACTTTTGGAAAGCTGAGAATCTCCTCTAAAAACCCTTTTCGTTTCATTAATTTTGGGTGAAAAAAAGTTGTCAGCCACATACCCTACAAATATTGCCACTTTTTGGCATACCATGATCCTCAAGCATACCTCGTGAATGAGTTATTTAATGGCAGATGGTTAATAATAAATATGTAGGAATATAGCCTATAAAGAATTCACTCAACCTCTACGTGAGGTTGTTAAGGTTTTAAAATAATAACTTCCATAACATTCACTTATTAGCATGTCAATCTTCCTTTGATATACCATTTAACATTATATATAATACATATTTAGATATAACTATTTTCATATTAGGGGATAGCCTTGGAATGGAGACCGTTGGAGAGAAGACTAGTTTGGTGGTGGGCTTGAGTGACTTGAATTTGAACTCAAGCCTTGGGAATCATGGTGAGTTTTAGTTCGATTAGTCTATAGATTTGGAGTTTTCTGATGCAACAATTGAGAAGGATAGATCATGCAATGCAGATGCGTTGCTGCTCCTTGATGGTGAGGCTAGGAAGGACGGGTCATGCGGTGAGGATACAGTCAAAGATGTGCTCTCTATAGGTAGTTGTGTGTTTGAGGCCTTCAAGGAGTCTTGTGATGGTTGTCCATCAAAGGAGGCATTTCCAAAGGTCCATGGGGATAAGGTGGTTGTTGGAAATGATGTGTGGGCCCCATTTGGGGAATCATTTGTGGCTAATCTGAGTATTCCCCAGATTGAGCTTTCTCTGGTGGGTGGTGGTCGATCGGTAGGGAAGCCATCCTTGTTGGGGCAGATATGGTCCAACCTTTTTGCATCTAAGCTTAAAGGAAAAGGTGTAGCTTTTGAGTCTGTGTCTTCTTCTAACATTGAAGTTGGTTTCACCTTGTTTGTTCTGGACTCTCTTGTTGACAAAAATATAGCTAAAATGGATTTCTCTCTGGTTGGCAAGTTTGTAGGTCCATGACCTAATATTGAGGAGGTCCGCACTTGGGTCCTTAAGAAGTGGGATTTAAAAGGTCGGGTGGAAGTTGTAGCTATGGCTAAAGGTTTCTTCTTCTTTGCCTTTTCCTGTGATGAAGACCTGAGAGCGGTGTTTGTGAAAGGACTGTGGTCATTTGGGCATCTTACCCTGGTTCTTCATCCTTGGGAACCTAGGATGGATATTTCCAAGTGTCTCTTTCACTCAGCCCTTGTATGGGTTAGGTTATCAAACTTTCCTTTGGAATATTGGGATGAAGAAGTGCTTAAGGTAGTGGCTAGCTAACTCTTTTTGGTGGATTGTTTCTATTGATGAGGCCGCTCTCTCCAGGAAGTGATTGGTTGCAGCTAGATTTTGTGTCATGATTGACCAAGATGTTGTGATGCTTGAGTTCTTCCTGAACTCTAAGGTGGGGTCTTGGAAGCAGCAATTTTTTTTTGAAAATCTCCCTTTTTCCTATTTCAAATGTAAGAAGGTGGGTCACTAGGCTAAGGATTTCCCTGCTAAGGTGGCCCTGCCCAAGTCTATTTAGTAGACTAAAGTTTTGAATATCAAGGAGACCAAGGAGAATCTAGCTCCTTCAGATCAAGATGAGTCAGTTGCTAGCAATGATGTGGAGGGTGAAGTTAATATTGAAGATCACTTAGTCCCTCATCATTAGGTTGACAAGGAGTCTGAGAAAACTGTGGAGGTGATTGTAGGCCAATCTTTGAATCAAGATGTGGATCATGTCTTAGATACTTTGTGTTCCCCTAAATAGATTGTTCTAGAGCCTTATGTTGCCCCATCTTCCCCTCTACATCATGCATCTAGGCTAGTAGTTGGTGATGGTGCTTTGGCGGTGGTTGATATAGGGAGAAAGGATGAAGATGGTTTTATTCAGATGAGAGGTAGAAGGAAGAAGTCCTCTACTTCTCCCCCTCCTCAACCTCACAAAGGTGTTACCATGAGAAGGAAAAAAGCGGATTGCAGGTCTAAATCGAGGGGCCAAGGAAGACCCTCCCTACATAAAAGCAAGGAGAGGGATTGTAAGCGGGATATTGTTGAAAGGGTTCAAAAAACCATTTTTGATCTGTGCTCAAAGAGCACCCCCTCTAAGTTGTTTAAATGAATATTATTTCTTGGAATATCAGGGGGCTGAATAATATGCATAAACAATACCTCTTGAAGAACTTAGTTTGGGACCATAAGCCAGACATTTTATTGATCCAAGAAACAAAAATGCACATTGATAAGTTGGAAGCTTTGAAGAACCTATTTTTTAAGGACTATGGTTTTCATGGGGTTAGCTCTAAGGGAGCTTTGGGTGGCATTGCCACTTTTTGGAATGCTAAGCTGATTAAAGGTGTCCCGATAGCGAAAGGTTTTAATCATGTGGAGATGAAGTTTATCTGGATTAGGGATTCTTATTATTGGGTTATTTCTAATGTTTATGCTTGTAATATGAAGAGAGCCAAGAAGTTATGGGATAATCTTGGGAGTCTTAGGATGAATTTTTTGGACAACCCTTGGCTTGTGATGGGAGACTTCAACACTCCTTTGTGTGACAATGAGAAAGTGGATGGAGCGCAAGCCAATCCAGAGAGCCGACTTGATTTAAGATTATTCATTGATGATAATGCTCTTATTGATGTTAAGTTGACTGGAGCTAATTTTACTTGGTCTAATAGGCATGTTGGTGTGGATAATATTCAAGTTAGACTAGACAAAGCTTTAAATTTTGTGTCCTAGTTTGTGGACTTTGCTTGCTCCCTGTCTTCTATTATGAGATGTGGGTCTGACCACTTCCTTATCTCTTTTGTTGTTCATAGGCTTGAGGGTAAGAAATTATTTCCTTTTCAGTTTGAAGCCATGTGGTTAAGGGATGTGATGTTTATGGATTGTATTAAAAAATGATGGCAAGTCAACATTGATAGATATGCGATGTTCAAAGTTTCCAAAAAATTGAATTTTTTCAAAAGGAATCTCAAGAAATGGAATAAAGGATTGTTTGGTCATATTTTTGGTTCTAAAAGTTCTATTCTTCAAAATTTGGATGGTATTTAGAATGCCATTCAGTCAAAGGGATTATCAAAGGATCTACAGTTGTAGGAGGATGACCTTCTCTCATAGATGCATGATATTGTTGCTAAGGAGGAATATTTCTGGAGGTAGAGATCTTGTGTTGTTTGGTTGTAGTCTGGAGACCACAACTCTAAGTTCTTTCATCTCACTACCCTTAGGTATAAATTGACTAATAGAATCTCCTTGATTATGGTTGGTGTCTTTCTGTTGGAAGATGAGGAGGCTATTAGGAGAGTGGCTGCTAGTTTCTTTGAGCTCAGCTCCTGAAGGATGATCTGTTCTAGGACTAAAATTGTGTGGAAGCTTCTCTGAAGGTTATTCCTAAAGTTTTCTCAGAGGTACTGAACAAGGAGCTCACTGCTATCCCTTCAGCCTTGGAAGTAAAAGAAGCGGTCTTCTATTTTGATGGAAACAAGGCCCCTAGGCCTGATGGTTTTCCCTTTATGTTCTTCCAGGCATGTTGGGAGATTGTTTCAAAGGATGTGATCAATGCTATCAAGGAGTTCTTTGGTTCCAAAAGTATACTTAAAGAGTTGAACATGACCTTCATTGTCCTAATTCCAAAATTTGCTAATGCTAATAGCTTTGGTGAGTATCGCCTGATCAGTCTCTGTAATTCTATTTACAATTTTTTTTTTGAAAGTGCTTGCTACTAGACTGCAAAAATGCCTTTTGGACCTAATCTCTAAGCATTAAAGTGGTTTTGTTAAGGGTCGTCAAATCCTTGATTCTATTATAACTTTTCATGAGCTTGCTTATTCTATTAATGCTTCTAAGAAACTGGACTTCTTCCTGAAGCTAGACCTTCTTAAAGCTTATGATAGGGTGAACTGGAGATTTTTATTGAAAGTGTTGGATCGCTTTGGTTTCTGTAAGAAGTTTCTTCAGCTTGTTGAACAGCTTATCTCTACTTCATTTTTTGCTATGTTGGTAAATGGTTCTCCTTCCCCCTTCTTCTTGAGCTCATGTGGGCTGAGGTAGGGAGATTCTATCTCGCTGCTACTCTTTATTCTAATGGTGGAGGCTCTTGGCAGAAATATCCAAAAGGCCATACATTTTAGATCTTTGATGGGCCTCTCTCCTTCTAGATGTGATCCTGTTACCCATCAAAAAAAAATTTATGACACAATTATGATGGGTGAATCTTCTATTCAGGAAGTTAGAGCTATTAAGAGGTTGATTGAGGACTATGAGAAGGCATCTGGTCAAAGGATTAATCTTCCCAAGAGTAAATTGTTTTTCCTTAACACACAAGAAGCTTTGTAGTTAAAGCTTTCCAAAATCCTTTCATGCAATAGGGGTGACCTCTAGGCTACTTATTTGGGGCTCCCCTTGTGTATCTCTAAGATCCTAAAGTCCTTGTGGTTGGGCCTATTGGATAAATTCAATAGAAAGTTGGTGGGTTAGAAAGGTGCGCTTCTCAGGAAGGTGGGCAAGATTCAACTCATTTCTTCCACTCTCCAAAATTTACCTCTATATGTTATGAGTCTTTTTATAATTCTTGTCAAGTTTGAAGAGAAAATGGAACAAATAATGAGAAGGTTCTTATGGTTAGGTGTTGAGTCCAAATCTAGAATTCCTATTATGGCATGTGATCTGGTGTGTAGACCGAAGAAATGGGGTGGACTTGGTATCAAAAATTTAAAAGCTTTTAATAAGGCTCTCCTATTGAAAAATTTTAGAGGCTCTTGAATGGGGAAGTGGGGTGGGCCTCTTTGGCCAGTAACAAGTACCTGCATGGAATTGCAAGACCCTGGAATTTGTTGACCTCTGATGATGTTCCCTCTAGTTCATGTTTTTGGAGGAATATAGTTCCCTACAGGGATTTGATTGCTAATGGTGTTTAGTGTCTGTTGGGTGATGGTACAAGTTTTCTTTTTTGGGAGGATGTTTGGTGTGATGTTAAACCTTTAATCATTCTCCCTTGGGCTCCCCCTATTTTTCCTATGTGCAAACACCTTTTTGGGACTAGGGTGGAAAATTACTTTCTAGATGGGGAGTGGAAAAACTTCCAAGAATGGGATCCATCATTGAAGGCTCTGAAGGGCTTCTTGTGCAATGTTTGTATTCTCATTTTTCCAAGGTTAGATAGGCCCCTTATGCGAGTGGTAATTTCTCGGTGTGTTCTGCCCTCATGAATTCGATGGAAAAGCTTGACTCTCTTCCATTTTGGGGGATGTTATGGAACAAGAATTTGATTCCTAAAGTGAATGTCTTCTTCTAGCAGCTTATGCAAGGTAAAGTATTAACATAGGACAACCTATGTAAAAGGGGGTTTGTGATTCCTAATAGATGTGCTCTTTTTTAAGCTGATAGTGAGAGTGCTTATCATATCCTTCTTGGGTGTGATTTTTCCTTCTCTTTGGAGAAAATTTCTTGGTATTTGGAATCTTGGTTGGGGTCTTCCCGGACTCTCTTGATAAATTTATTGACCAGTGGAAATGCCTTTCCTCCTCCCCTGTTCTTCAATGGCTATGGGATCTTATGGCCCCACATATCACTTAGGGGTTATGGAAAGAATGAAATAAAAAAAATTGTGATTCTAAGCTGAAAGTTGGCGGTCTTTTCATCAAGATTCAATAGGTGATTCTAGAGAATTTTGCTCTTATAAATTTTGATTCTTCTCGGTGTGCTCCTACTTCCTGCCTAACTGGTTATGACCTCCTGGTGACTTCTAACTAGAAGGTAACTTCAATTCCTAGTTTGAATCCTAAATCTAGTCTAAATGCTAGATTTAGCATTAAGTGGCAACCAACTCCCTTGAGGTGGGTTAAAGTTAACTTTTATGGGGCATTGAAGGGAAACCCTAGGCATGTAGGATGTGGGGGGTGTTAAGGAATGATGATGACAAACTCCTAGGCATGGTTGCACTCCCGTTGGGAAATCGGACAAATCACTGTGCAAAGGTGAAGGCTATGTTCATAAGCGTTAAATATGTTATTAGAAAAGGTTAATCCAAATTATGGGTTGAAGGTGATTCCCTAAACATTACTAACATATCTATGTGGCACTCATCCTCCTAGCTAGATTGTGGAACAACTTATTAAAGATACTATAATCATGCTTTGATTTTGTGAAGAGATTCATGTCTCTCACATTTACTGAGAAGGAAACTTGTTGGCAGATTTTTTTGCCAATGAGGTTGTTAGTTTAAATGAATTTCATGTGTGGGAGGAGGGCTCGATCCTTCTCGATAAATCTAGGAGCTTATTGAGAAATGATGGCGTGGGTTGAGATGATGTGGCATTTATTTTCTAGTACCTTCTTCCGTCTTGCACACTTTGTGGGTTTCCTTTCGTTCTCTAGCATTCGGTTGAGAAATATTTGCAAGGGCTTTCTTGTTCTAGTGTCAGATGAAATGGGTGGTGACAAAAGAAAAAATGAGTTGCATTCCTATGCAGACCTCAAGAAGAATAAGAAGCTATGGAATATATTGTGTCATGGTAATTTCACACCTTTCTTAGAAAGGTTGCATGGGCATGACCCTAACGTCTCAGCATACCTTTTGTCTTACTAGCACAATCACAGGCTCAAGATAAAAGGCCTGGAAGTGGATGTGAATGAGGAGCTGGTAGCTACAATTACTGGGATGCCAACGATGGGTTGTAATTTTTACAAGGACAAGAAGAGTAACGAGGAAGTGATGGCCCAATTCTTCAAAGATGACGAGTGGAAGAAGTTGGTCAAAATGGAGAGTTGGGGTTATGAGCGCAAATCCATTAAGAATATTTGGGAAAATTTTCCTGAGGTGCTTATGCATTATGTGACTCTAGAGGGGAGGTTTACTACTAATCTCGATCACCACTTCACACTTCTAAACCATTTAAGGCATGGTTTGTTCATTTTTTTCCCATTTTTTGTTATCATTCATGGAGGTTTATGTTTACACTCATTTGAAGAATAGGAGGGCTCCCATCCTTCATGAAAGCCACATTATCTTAATCATGGAGCATGTTAGGACTCTTCTTCCTGCCTCTGCCATTAAGGGTAAGGAGAAGACATTGAGTGATTTTTTTGGGTCATTGGGCTCGAATTCTAGTATGGATGATGAAGAGGAATGGAATGAAGAGGAAGAGGATGTATCCCCAGCCCCTGCAACTACTTCTTCAAAGAATCTAGAAGCTGGGTATTTCTAAGAGTAACAATGCAGCCAAACACCTTGTTCTTTCTGACATCAATGACACGAAAGTGGGCTCGGATGGTTCCCCTCCTAGGATCGAGGAGTTGGTTGTTGGCCAGGGTGTCATAGGTGGTGGCATTGAGGTGGAGTCACAGGATAATGTTTTGTGTATGGAGGAAAAGGACAAGCTGAGGAGGTCATCTAAGTGTATTATCAACCTGAAGAACAAGGCCTCGAATGTGTCAACAAAGGACCCCTAAGTGTCTTGTGATGGAAAGGATTCTAGTGAAAAGGAAGTGGCTATTGAGGACTCCCCAATTCAAGACTCACCCAATATGGAGCTCGATGAGGAGAATAAGGGTGTAGATGAGGAGGATTCTAAGAGAAGAGAGCTAAACCAGAGTCTTTGAAGGTAAATCCCCTCTCTGAGGAATTTTCTTACCTCAATGATGATTCTACCTCTATGTTTGAATTGTTGGATATGGCTAGGGCTAGGGCCACTGGAACTTTTAAGTTAGCTAAGTGGACTCTTTAGGAGTTCAATAAGATTAACATTAAAATTAGAGGTTTGAAGGAGAATCTGAAGAATGTTCTGAAAGGTTCGATGTCAGACATTCTGATTGACATAATAGTGGACCTTAAGGGTTATTTCCATGAATTCAAATCTCTGTTTGAAGATCAACTAGCTGGTTTGGAAGCCAAGGTTTTGGGAACGAATGCAAATATAAAGAAGCTTCTTTAGGAGTGTCACATCTCTATGAAGAACACTGTGGACTCTTTGGAAGTCCTATTCAAAAAGATAAGTGATCTCAAGGAGGACCAAGTTTAGTTTTCTGAGTTAATGGAGAAAGAGCACTTGGTTAAAGGAAAAGGAAAAAAAGTGCTAAAGATGATGAGAAGGGCCCTATTGTTAGAGGGTTGGCTGAATGGAAAAAGTCCTTTGATGTTGAGAAGGAGCTATTGGACATGATCAAAAAGCACAAAAGCCAGGAGCTTGAGGTGGCCAACACCTTGAGCAGTTTGAATTAGTGTTTGGTCTTCTTAGTTACTATTTGTTTCCTACTAGGTTTCAGTTTATTTTTAGTTGTTTTGTTGTTTTGATGTTGATGGGTTTTGTTGATAGCTTATTGCCTTATCTTTCATTCAACACCCTTTTTTGTCTTGTTTTTTAGCTTATGGTATGCTACTGGTGTCGTTCTGAAGTACTCTTTTATCAACATTTAGTATCTTTTATTGTAAATGGTTTTGGGTCCCTTCAAAACCTATTTTTCCCATATAATCAAAACTCTTTTCATATTTATAAATATATATATATGTTTGATTATATATTCAAATATATATTGTATATATTTATATAACTATTTATATAATCTTATAATATATATATATATATTATTTAAATACTTTTAGATAATTTAGTTTATTTGACTTAATATAAATAAAATTGACAAATTGAATAAAAAAAATGATACTTATATATCACTTTATTTTTATCGAAATAGACTAGGCCAAGACTCAACAAGGCTTAACCTAACCTTACAACTTGACCCTAACTTAGAAAAACACAAAATTGACTCAATGATAGGACTAGGGTACTTGCCTAATCTGGTTACTTATACTTATGTGAGTGTGTACTCAACTCAGTTGGTATAAACCTATTTATTTCCCAAGTCTATACTCCTCTCTTTGGTGATACTCTCCCTCTCCCTCTAGGAGGGTAAGCATTTTATCCTACATTTCGCTTAGAAATCCAATCAAATAGTTAGCCTAGTATTAATCACAACATCATCATAATCTTGATTAAATAATATAATAATCAATAAAATTGAAACACATTGTATTGGATTTAATTTCATCAAAATATCAAATAACATATAATCATTTACCGATATCAAAACACATTTTTAACTTAAAAAGTTAAAGGTAATTTGTAAAAAAAAACCAGGATGTAACAAATTGTATAAATAGAATGTTGATAGGCTTGTTAAGAGTGGTTAAACCATAAGGACAAAGGAAAAGGAAGTATACAAGCACAAAAAAGGTAAGAAACAAGATGGCTTAACAATTAAATGTATAGTGTACAACTATGAATGACAAAGGCATAAACTTAGTGAGGCACACAATGGAACATTAGGAATAAAGAAAGAATGAGTACACAAAAGGAAAGATTTTAATATAAATATGGGTAAATAATTCTTACTAATGATCATGCGAGAAGGGATTCCTCCTATTTATTCTTGATTAGAAAATATATATTATCTTGTGTTCTCTCAAACCTATGGAATGTGAAGATAGTGGAGAAGCAAAGGTTAATGAGTGATCCAGTTTTTAAAATTGAAGCTAACTTCAAACCTATTATGTAATAATAAATATGATATTAGGGTAGGTGCAAGAAGTTGGGTCCACAAAATGTTCAAAAAGTGGAAGTGTTTTTCCTTATTTTCAAAAAAAATCATAGTTGGACTTAAAATTTGAAGCACTTACACATTGAATCTTGAAAAAGTTCAGTAATATGAAATTTACTATTTTGAGTCTAGTTTTAAAATACATAATTTATTCTAATACCCAAATGATACAAAATAATTTTTGATATGGATGTATAAAAACACTTTTTAAAAGTCACGTTTTTAGGACCATACCATGCAAGTGTACGAACACCATAATTTGACCTAAAAAAAGGTAATTTTTTATTTCCTTTTGGGGAAACATGTGTATAATAATGAAGATTGATGAGGATATTTTTTAATATTTTTTTTCTTAATATATTTTTTATTAATTTTTTATTGTCCTTAATTGTTGGTTTTTGAAAGCCTTGTGTATGGACACCATAACTTGACCCAAAATTATTATTTTTTAAATTTTTTTTAATTTTTATTATGTAAATATTTTTATATATATTGATGTCATATAATTTTTTAAATGATTAAATTAACAAATTAAAAGTTATTAAAAATATATGAAAACCTAACACTTCAAGTTTATGGATCAGTTTCCTCATAAATTAATTAAAAATTAGAAAAATAATCTAATAATAAAAAATATCATATATTTGAAAACTAGACATCATCACCTATAGTGGGTTTTAATTTCATAAAACAATTTTTAAAAAAACCCTCATCAACTATATTGCCAAAGTTAGTTTTCTCTCTTAAAATTGCCAAATGTTACCTTGTACTTGCAACTCCAAGGGTAAGTCTTGGGTTACCATGCCTTTTTTGAGCCTAAATCAAAATAAAAAATATGTATTGTGAGTTTCAAACCTTTTGGAATGAGTACCCACTTTAAAATGGGTACCTATTCTAAAAAATGAATGGGTGCATGTTTTAGAGATGAAAAATGACACTTCCCTTGAATGTGGACCCAACTTCTTGCACTTACCCATTATATTATATATAGGTTGATGAAAATTATTATATGTTGTGGACATCCCTTGAGTAGTTATATTGAGTAATTAATTAGATTAGCTAATTAGGAGGCCTACATGGGTTTAGTGGTTTACCCCTCCATTATGACATTACAAGGAGTTCTATACAAAGAAGGTGGCTATAATTGTAAGGATATGTGAAGAGTATTTTATGTGTTTAGGATCTCTTGGAGATGTGTGGAGTGGATTCTTCCATAATTATGAGTATTTCATTGTGATACTCTACCCTAAGGGTTTATCCTATTTTCACATATATTGATATTGTGGCATCTTGGTCCACAAACATCTCTTGTGTGGTGTATGACCCATATTCTACATTGTATTATTTCTATTATTATATGTGTGGATCTTATCAAGTGGTATCAAATCTATAATTTAGGCAAAGGCGAGGACGAAACCTTATTTTTTTAATATTTTCATATCTTTCAATCGGTTGTCAATTCCTTTCCAATTTTTTTTATTAAAGTTTGAGGATCAAATAAGGAAGCTACATTCCAAATTTATTTTTTAATCACCAATATTGAGTAATTTATTGCAAAAAAAAAATATCATAAATTCTCCACACTACAAATCACAAAAAATTAATCTATATTTTTTAATATTTTTGGAAACTTCTTGAAAATTCATTAAGGGTGACCTCTTATTTTTATTTTTAGTTTTGAGACCAACAACATTATTAAATGATCAAGTTAAATGTTGGTCAACTATATTTGGTAGAAAGTTGTTCTATTAAAAGATTTTTTTCTTAAAATCCTAGTTTCAATGGGTATCCTACTTTTTATGGAAATGAAGTGTACATTAGAATGGTGAACAATTTCATTTCATGATCCAACAAAACAAGTAGAAATAAATGGTGAACAATCAAAGAAGTTTCCAAAGATAGCAAAGGGTGCAATACATAGGCATCCACATCACTAAGAGGTAAGAATAATGGAGGAAACCATCTTGGAGGCATGTTAGTATAGATAATCACAAGTAAATCACTATGGATTTACATGGAAGCAAAGGAGAAACTACAACAATTATCAACATCATAGAAGTAATGACTATTCCTAGCAAGAAATGAGGACCAACTATGACTCTAGTGTAAGAAAAGTGCTCCAACTAGGGTTTGATGATTGGCTTGCTGCCATAAGAGAGAGCTAATCTCCTAGGGTTTTTGTTCTCTTGAGTTGTAAAGATGACAAGTTTTATGTGTGTGTTAACAAGCCTATTTTGACATGAACCCCAGATTTGAAAATGTGATTTATCACATAGATGAAAATGAAAATTGATGAAACAAACCCAATTCTAAAAAAGGAAAATATTTATGCACATGTCATCAAAATTGAAGTATAATTTTCTAATCAAGGGTGAGGAATCCCTTGACTGAGATATAAGATTCTAGGTCTACAAACTTCTAGGTTGTCAGGTACATATCTATACTATGTTTTTTTTATAGTTGGTTGTTGACAAAACCATTAGATTTGACATGCAAACATGAAAATAGGGGCAAAGGATGTGTTGTATAGGGGCTTTTCTAATTCAAGCCCATTTTTGGTGTTTCCACCTCCACATTCAACAAATAATGATGATCAAGAGGGCATACCCTAGGTTGGGCGAGGCCAAAATAATAATTGACTAAAATGATAAATGATAATTCACAAGATTACCTTTGGTATGAAATCCTTGATGAAGTGATGCCACACCACAAGTTGCCACAAATATTGATTGATGGGTTCCTTGATTTCTTTATTGACTTACAAGAGGTTAGTTCACAAAACACAATAGATTATTGCAGATAGTATATAGAGGATAACTCAATGCATCTTCATTATTTGATCATAATAGCCTCGTCTTTGTAATCATATCTTTCTAATGTTCAAATGAAAATAAAACTTGTTTATAATGGATCTCAAATGATATTTTTGAATATAGGACAACTTAGGATCTTTTTAATTCTCCAAATACTAGCATCAAAAGTTAAATTTAAAATAGGACCCATTTAAGTTCAAGGGTGCCTACGCCCTTGACTAGGTGCTTTTTACTCAAAATTGTCAAGATTTCTAGGATTTAAATATATTTATTAATATGACCCCAAAATGAATAAATTATTATTATAATTAATGTTGTAGGAAAAATAAGGTGTTAAGGTAGTGTGAAATTGTCAGGGTTGACAATTTATGATTCTACATTTATCCTCCACTTTGGTGAGAGTATGTTCTTACATTCATACTCACGCTAATGGAATAAAAATCCATAATGAAATCATGAAGAGACAATATGACACCAAGTTGAGGGATGCACAAGACCCCAACTTAGGATCCCATCAATCCACAATGTTAAGACAAACATCCATGCAAGATAATGAAAGATTCAATCACGAATAAAAGAATACATAAAGAAAACAATGCATACACAAGACAAACACACGGAAGACACAAGGTAAACACATAAGTAGCACAAATGCAAACATGATGTGCATAAAATAAAACATAAGACACAAGGTTAGTGGTATGCCCTACATACCCATCCCCACTTTTTTTCCCTTTGGTTCAAAATGGGTCCCCCTCTTATTATTTTGTTCTTTTCTTTATTTTTGCCTTGTTTTCTTTCCTTTTGTCTTTTCTTTTCTTTTTGGTTCAGGTATGTGCAGGATCATGATGGGCCAAAAAGTGGTATATGATGGGTATGTGGCTAATCTAATTTTTTAACCCAAAATTGATGAAATGAAAAGGGTTTTTAAGGATATTCTCACTTTCCACCAATATAAATTATGCTTTACTTTGAATTTAATAAATTAATTATTATTCATTTTATTTGAATCATGACTAAAGTCCTAATTGATAGGTGATTGAAAAACATTTATAGCTTTCAAATGGTATCACATTCTTTGAATCAACATGTGTCACATTTTATGCTTTGCATACTATAGGATTAAAAAAAATCATGAGGTTTGACCAAGTTAATGTGGTGGACATCAGTTTTTATATTTTTAAAAATTGTAATAAAAAATTCATAATTAATTATTTATTTCAAAAATTACAAAAAAATATGCATCACACATCGGACATAAGTCCTCTACTTATATCTAAAATATTATAAAAAAATATTATCATTTTATTGTGGTTAAGGTGGTCGGATAAACACCTACTTATTTTCCACTGAGAAATTTAAGTACTATTGCATTGAAATTTCAAATTTTCACCAAATAGATTTTTTTCTAAAATAAACCTATTAGTTTAGAAACTACATTTAATTTGCTACAGATTCTATTCTTACATATTTTTGAAATAATATAGATAGCTTATTCAAAATATTACGTCAAGTTTCCTAACTCTAATTTTTTTGAATTTTTCACCACTTAAGGGCTTGTTTTTTCCATGATGATCCTACACATACCCGTCCCTTCGTCAGGTTTCGAGACTCAAAATGGATATCAGACCTTTTTCAAAATGGTCCAGATCTGTGTTGAGTTCCCAGGACCTAATTTTTGGTGTCTTGTCTAGTTTTGGGTTTCAAAACAGACTTTGGACCTTATTGTAAAAGGTTGAAATCTATTTTGGATTATGAGTCCTACTTTCTTGTCTCATCAGGACCTGAGATAAAAAAAAAAGGGGGGGCTTCGAACCTTGTATAGTTTTGTTTGAATTTTTTTCTCTTCCCGATCCCACCTTGTTTTTCCTTTTTTTGGTTTTCCTCCGTAGAGCCATTCAAGAATTAGAACCCTGATCAAATGTCGATCTTTCTCAAGTTTTATACCAAATTTTAATTTCGTCCCAAACTCTCAACCACCCATTGCATTAATGGCAAACAAGCTCTCACATGTGTAGAATGGATTTAAAACATTTTATATCTTAATTAACCTCATTATTGCAACTTAATACTGGAATTTACGATGATTTGGAGCTAGGGTGAAGATTAAATGAGAATTAGAGGATCTTTCAATCAATTTGACCTCAATTTTCTTCCCTTTTGTGCACTTCAAAGTTGGCTTCTTTGTTTTTCATTTCTCTTACTTTGCTTGTTGATTTTCTTTTCTATTGTTGTGTTTTAGTGTGGTTTTATGTTTTTTTGTCATTCTTGTTTGTTTTTAGTTATTTTGTCATCTAGTTCTTTGTTTTGCCCTATGCTTTTGCATGTTGTTTATTTTGTTGGCTCATTTGGGCTTGGTTTTCCCCTCCTGGGTTAACCCTCATTCAAGGGTTTTCAAAATTGGGTTGTGAATTGAGTTTCCACCCTCTTTAATTTTTGGGATTCGAACTCTTGATGTGCCCTAGATTTCTCCTAGGATTTTCAAAAAATTGCCAATGTGACCTATGTTTAAATTGATCCTTACAGGTATTCAAAACCCGAAAGATTATGCTTGCAAAAGATCTTAATCTGGGATACTTTCCTGATCATGATCTCATGAGCAAACCCCTTTGTAGGTGACTCAACTTTTTTGCCTAAGTTACTCTATCTTTTCGGATTTTAAAACCCCAAAAGGACACATTGTTCACTAGGATGGAATCCTTCATTTGTTCCCATTCCCGATCCCTACCATAGATATTTGTTCAAGATTTGTATTTCCAACTGGACACTTTTTAAGTCAAGACTGAAGTCTATCCCGGGTCCTAGTTTTTGTCGAGCACCATCCTTAGAATGCGTCTTAGGACTTAAGTCCTTTGCCCAAGTTCTCAAAAATGTGAAGGCATAGACCTCATCACTGTTCAAGATTTCAAATCTCGATCAGACCAAACCAAAACTGAAATGAGTTCCCAGTTATGACTTAGACACACTTAGATCCATTTGGTATTCCAAGTCCTAATCGAACCATAACAAATGATAAGTTCATCTGGGTTTCCAAATCCTGAATAGACATTCCTAGAAATGAACCAATATTTGTTTCAAACCCCAACTTCTATAAGGGTCTTGTTTGATCAGGGTTGTGAATCCCCATTGGACTTTTTAAGAAAGGTCCAAATCCTAAATTTGTTACCAATCTTGACTCTCTCACTAAGTATAAGGTTCCATCAGGTTTCCTAATCCCAATTGAGTTTTTCATAAAAGAGTCCTAAGTTCATTTATGATCTTGATTCTCGTGACTAGCTCAAATTCTTAGAATACAGAGGTTCTTGTGGGGGTTTAAGAACCCGATAGGATAAAATTTCATTTTTCTTAAATCCAAGTTCTCTCAATGAATTTTCAAGGGATTCTTACAATTCTTATTTTATCTTCATCTAGGTCACCTAAATGTCAGATTCAAGTGGAGATTCTAGTCCAAAGGGTTCCCAAAGAGAACCAAAATCCAAGAGGACCAAGGCAGATAAATTTTGTTTGACAATGAATTACAAGTTCCAAGAAGTCCCTATTGTCTCCAAATTCACATCACAAGTAGTGAAGATAAGAGACATAGAACTAGGGCACATAGACATGGATGTATTCAAAGAGGATACCTTATCTATTGAAGCTTATCCTAAAGCACAAAAGATAACAAGTTCAAGATTAGCTCATGTGGCCTCCTTCCCTATTGTAGTATAATGCCTGGAACTTATCTTGGCAGCTACAACCTCCTACAATCTAGTTTAGAGGAAATGTTATGACCCTTGGGGAATCAAGATCATTGACTTATCACCTCTAACAATTAGACCGGTATTTGACTTGCATCCATATTCACAATTAAAAATGATAATAGAAGTAGAGGAAATTTAGGAATACCAAAAGGAAATCAATGGAAACCTAAGACACTTGAATAAAAGATGGTTGAGAATAGAGAGGAAATCAATAGCGAGGGTTCCTCATAAACTTATGAGGTCATATTTTTATTCAAAGAATGGAGATGTCATTACTTTGCTATCAAGGGACTATAGTAAGGAAGAATCTAGAACTTATGAGTCTTGGATGTTTTATTTCATTCATGTCATCTTGAAAGGGGGAATGTTCTTGGACTAGGGACAATTTTTTTTAGATACTATTCATGCATAAATCACCACTATCAAGGAAACAAAATATTTATTCATTTCATCATATGTAGTCTACTTGGAATTCAAAGTGGGAAACTTCCTCAAACTGATCATTAAAGGAATCAGAGGAGAAGGCCTAGAAGAAAGAAATATTTAGACATTCTATACCCAACTGGAGGACAAGGAGGTTGAGAAGCACTTCAAATGGGTCAATGATGCCTTTTTATACTTAGTAATCAAACAACTTACTAGAGATGTGGGTTTCAGGATTACCAAGGAGGTAATGACCTTGGTGAGTGAATGGGGACAATAGTTTATTCAATTCCCCAACTCTACATACATAAGAATTTTTGGGTTTGATAAGGCACCATTCTTGCTTTTAAAGCATTACAACAATAGGATACTTTTGATTGATTTTTCAAGGAAGATGATGGATGTATATTTGAAATTTTTTAATAAGCATAAGGTAGGGGAATTGAAATACCCCATTCAATTGGGATTTTATTCATGTTCATCCATGATAGCTATAAAAATATCTACTAAGGTGTTGCAAGCCCTCAATCTAAAACAGTATATAGTGAGAGAAAATTTTGATCCAAAAGGAAAAATGAAGGATCCCAGTGCCTCTATGTTCCCGTATCATCAACCCAACATTGAGGACTTCTAGATGGACATCTAGGTTGACTTTGAGGTTATGAAAATGAGCTATGATAGATTAACCATCTTCCATATGAAGGAATTTGGTATAAAAGATGATATTCTAGAAGGGCTATTAGATGACGGATAGACCTTGGACCCTATGTATGAAATCAAAAAGGTGGATACAAGAAATCTAGACCTTATTGATTGGTTAGAAAGAATGAAGCCCTCCATAGATGAAATCTCCATAAAAGTGGTGGATAGAAGCAATGCATGGGTGGAGCTCAGGATAAATAATTACATAGGGAAGGAAGGCGCATCCAAGAAAAAAATAATTCAACCATAGAAACTTCTTCTTCATTCATACCATTTTAGTACAAAAGGAAGAAGAGGAAGGATAAAACATCTGCTCAAAGTACTACAACAATGGTGCCTACAACAAAGAAGGTAGTGTGAGCTTTTAAAATAGCATAAACTACTTATAAGGTTTTCACTACAAGAGTAGTATCCATACTTGGGGTAATGCCAATTTCCCAAGTCCATCTAACTAAAGAGACAACCACAACTGAACCTGTCCCTACTACTACAAAACTCATAGAATCAATGCAAGAGGTTGCAAAGGAGCCTCCAATTATAGAAGTATTAGACATCTCCAATGTCCCATTTCCCACTCCTCTAGAGACAAAAGAGCTGCCTAAAGAGCATGAGGGGCATCAAAATGATCAGGTGGAAACAATGCTCGAGTCTCCTAAGGGCACACATTCTGAGGAGAAAAATATGGTAGAAGACATAGCTTTTGAAAAACAAGAGGAGCAGGGAGAAGGTACCCATGAACTGCATGAGGAGTTACTAAACCTTGAGGAAGAGAAGGAAGAGAATATTGAGCATGTGCTCACTATGAGGAGCAACAAGAATTGATAGAAAACATATAGAGACAAGCTGAGAAAGAAAATGCTTCCTCTTTGCAAGTGATCGACGCAAAAGAAGTGACAAAAGAGAAATTGAAGGAGACTCTAAGAAAAAAGAAGCAAATGTCTACCCCAATAGGAGCTCCTACTTGGTTGAAGTTAAATATGGAGAAGAGACAACAAATAACAGTCCAACCTTTGAGTTAGCAAGACATGATGGTGGAAGTGGAGAAGAGAAAACCTAAGAAGAATCCTAGAACCCTCCATTCCATCCAACTTAATGAATTTGAAGAGATGATTGTAGAGATTTCAACTCCAATGGCTGAAAAAGATGACAGAGAACTACAAGCATCTAACTATTAGATGTCAATTGTCAACTTGGGGGAGCAAACACAAAGAGACTAGATGTCAACCATGGATTTAGTGGTGGATTCGGTAAAATTGAGGATGAATAAGGATAAGAAAATGAAATATAATCGTAAGGCTCAAATAGATCAAATAAAAAAGTTTTCTCAAAGGTTTGACCTCTTCTGTCTCTAAACAACCTTCATTGAAGTCCCTAGTGCTCATGAGTAGGAAATGACCTCAATGAGATGAAGAAAAAGTTTCACATTTTTGACATATGGATCAAGAAGTTCAAAAAGGAAATGGAAGAACTCTTGGTGTTCAGGTACCAGTATTATGAGGATGCTTACTCATTGGAAGAGTAATTGTAGAAGTAACTTGATAATTTGAGAGATGAAGATGAGAAATATATAGAATAGATTTGAAGTAGATCTGAGAATTGAGTAGAGTTACTAGTAAGAAGGATCTAAATCAAGCTATAATTTTGGGTGATGAAGACATTATTTTTGTAAGTAAATGCGTTAATATTATATCATTCAGAATGGAGCTTATAGTGGAACATAGATTGAGTCCATTTAAATTACAAAAGGAGTTGTATGAGTATTCTTCTTGTTTTGAGAGCTCCATAGTCACATCATCAGATTGGAACTATTTCTTCCCAACACACTCAAATTAGACACTCTCCAGGACATTCAAGATACATGGAAGGCAAGGCTAGAAAAGGAAATTAATTTTGAAATGGTGAGGAAGAGACCTTTTTGGATAAGTTGATGAATATCAAGGATTTTATAAGATGGGTTAAAAATGATATATATCAAATGGAGAAGTGTATGGTTGTAGCCTCAACTAGTTATGAAAAGACTAAATTCATATTATAGTGGGTAGATGGGCCCACTATGGAGGTACTTGCCTAGGTGTTAATCAACTTTGAGGAGTATAAGTAGTAGAAAAGAGGATAAAATTTGAATGATTTAAAAAAGGGAATATGTTTTTTTGACTAGTCAAATGATGCAAATTCAATTTTGGTAAATTCTTCTATGAAATAGGAAGACACAACAATAGAACTAGAGTTAATTGGTGATCAAAGCAAGAAGATGACACTCATTTTTTGAAGAGTTAGTTTTGTTACAATTAAGTTCTGCAGTTTAGTTTGGCGCTTCCTCCATTTGTGGATTTGCATGTTGGGTGCACTTCTTGTTTTGGATGTCTCTCTTTTGGGAGTGAAATTGATTTTATAAGTCTATACATTGTAAAACCTCTCTCATTGCAAAGGTCCAAAAATAGAAGTAAAGATTGGCAATCCAATAAAATAGGAATTTTTAGATTTTTCTACATTCTATATTTTTGCATTATTTTTAGAGAGTTAGTTTGAATATATGTTGGATTTGTACACCAATGAAGATTGTTGGGTTGTAAAAGCTTTTGTTACTCCAAAATTTAATAAAAATCAGCTAGATTCAACATCTTTGGATTATGCTCTTAAATGATATTTTCTTGTTATCTATTATTCATGATTCTTCAAAGGAATAAAATTTATTTGTTATGGGTATAAATTATAATGAATGGAATGAAACCTGCTTTTAATCATGCACTGTGAGTGAACACAAGTATTTTTAATTACAAGCTTATTTATTCTACATTTTTTTAGAAATATTCTTTGAAGGATAATGAATCTAGTTAATTTGATGAATATGCAATCTTTCTATTTTGTGTACCCTAATCTATATTTTGATATTTCTTTGGATAGCTATTATTTTATTTTAAGTAATAGAATACCTCAGTTTGTGATAAATTACCATCAGG
Source organism: Sequoia sempervirens (assembly GCA_007258455.2). NCBI lineage: Eukaryota > Viridiplantae > Streptophyta > Pinopsida > Cupressales > Cupressaceae > Sequoia > Sequoia sempervirens. The sequence continues at coordinate 4,777 of VDFB02000150.1, read as the reverse complement.
CCCCTTGAACATTACAACCATATACACCACTTTGCAGGACAACATAGTTGTGACCCAACTCCCAAGACCTTGAAAGGTGATTGATTTTGTGATCATTCATCTTTTTTAGGAGAGGTAGGATAGTTTATTTTTGTATGTGTTGTGTGTGATAATTTGGCCATCAACAATTAGTACGCTAAAAAGGATTTGAGAAGGTAAGGTAAGGAGACCTCGGTCTTAAATTAGTTTCAAATACCAAACATCATTCATCGAATGCTAAAATGCAAAAATTATGAGATACATAGATCTACTAGCAAGCAAGCTATGTTATGCTAGGTGTCCATGCAATATGATGGGTTTCACAAGGCTATCAAGTTGTGTTATGCTAGTTGTATCATGAAATGCATGGCTCCATTGGCAAGTAAGTTGTGTTATGCTAAGTGGTCATGTAAAAATGCTCTAGTTCATAGATGAGAAAACTCTACTATGCTAAATCCATGGACTATTTTTCCAATCACGCTTCAAGGAGTGCATAATATTTTAACATCATAGGGGATGAATCAATTCTTAACATCACCGGGGATGAATTGATAATCATGCCTCAGGGGTGTTATAAATAACACCACCACAAAGGGGGTATATCTATAATCAAAATCTCACAAGATGTCAATGAAATGGATAGGGTGATATACCCCCATTTATGTTGATATTTTAAGGAAAATAAGGCAAAGAGGGGATCCTTGAAAAGAATACACACCTCCCAAAACTAGTTATCTTTTCTCCCAAGTGTGAAGGAAAAGAAAACCATGCAAGAGACTATAATTTTGCTACCATAGAAATAAATATGGTTGTATGCAAGATTGTGTCATCATGAATGGAAATGAGAAAACACATGAAGTTACAAATGCAACATAGTGAGGAGCAACACAATAGAATAAAAATTTATTATTTAGAATGATTAGGTGAATCAACACATGGAAGAGCACCACAATCAATAAGTTGTTGTATTTTGTTACTCAAGGTCTAGCATTCATTGTTAGAATGACCATGCACTTGATGGCATGCAAAAAAAGAGTGATTCTTCTAAAAATTCTTACATGTTGGAGGAGGAAGAGTAATCAAGTGGGATTTTAGAAGCCTCGAAAAAATATGCTCTTGCTCTAATAAAGGATAACGATTGGGAGAAATTTGTTTCTCTTGTGAAGAAAAGCTTGTTCACTTACCATTAGACATTATAAATATAGTAGATGATGGAGTATGAGATGTAGGCGAAGGAGAAGGTTGGAAACCTAAATCCCTTTTAGAAAGTTATGTTGTAGACTTCACATGACCCTTAACTCTTTGTTTCATATTTTCATTATATCTGTGCTTTTAGAAAGAATTTTAAATCCAAGCCCATAACACTTTTCCAACTCAAGTGGAGGAGGAGAAGTCTTGTTTAAATGATCACATGAAAAGAATTGGTTCTTTTACAAGAATGCAAATCATTTTTAAGTTTTGACATGTGAGGATTAGACATCACCAACACACAAGGGATAAAATCTAAAGATAACCCATCACCATCATGGGATGATGTTTTTGGATTTGTTGATTTAGAAAAATATTGAGTAAATGAAACACAAGAATCCTTAGGTTGAGATTGAGAGATTGTCTACTCTCCCACAAAGGAAGGTGTAAACATAATGAACCCCAATCATCACCAAAATATATACTTGAAGATGAAACATTACTTTGATCATTATTTGTACTAGATTGTGTAGATGCTACCAAAGCAACATTTAAATCTTTGGGCTTTAATGGTGAGATTTTAGACTCCCCAATGAAATTAGGTATAAAATATAATGAACCCCATTCATCATCAAAGATGGCATTCATAGTATCATTATCATCAAAAGGAATTGTTTCCATTTTTGAAGATGGAATCAAGGCATTAAGAGAGTTGGAAGTGTTATTCTTAGCTTTGGCTTGTAAATTATAACATTTTTCATCTGATATACCATTCATACCAATGATGCTTTTGCTCAAAAATCTTTAACTCTTGACTTTTTCCCTTGTTCTAAGCTTCAAGATGAGTTTTTCCTTGTTAGGGCTTGGTATAAATATTGCTTCAATCTTTGTTCTAAGTCTAAAGCCCTAGAACCCTAGGTCTAAGTGTGCTCTTGCACTTTTGTTATGTTTTCATGTTGACTCCTTATTGCCTATTGTTGGTATCCCAAGTTATAACCTTTGAGTATTCCATCTACTTTTTCAACGAACCTTAATCCCTAAGGTTACTGCCTAAACCCATGAGCTAAAATGTTTTATTAAAGTCTTAAGTCCCATGTTCGTGCCTTTTTCTAAGTTGGCCCCTCTTGTTTCCTAGCAGCTCTAGGTTGTTATTAAAGAACATGTTGATTTATGCCTTTAAGTTGTACACACTCATTCCCTGCAAGAATATTTTATTAAGTAAAATGACTCGTAGAATCAATCACATATCGACATACTACACCATTTTATTGGATTTCACAGTTTTGTGAAGGATTTTATATTAAAGAAAAAATTAGTTGTGGAACCACGAAAATGGTGATGCATGGCAAGTTGAGCATCTCTCATTGCTACAGGACCCTTTTAAAGACCCCGCCATCTCGACGTGGCAAGATTTAGGGCATTTCGTTATTCCACAGAGCCCCTTAAGGCAGACCTAAATTGACTTATAGAAGCGTGGAAGAGGGACACATGGAACATTTTCAAAGGAATTTCATCAAATCCATTCAAAGGGCACCACATGGTATCATTTCATTGGCTTTCCTCCATTCAGTGAAGCATTGTTATAACCGATAAGAATACAATCTTACGTGGCTGCATGATACTTGGCGACAAAAGTGGCAGCAAGTAGTCCTCTGGAATCGATACTAACATCTCCATTAGTGAAGGTTTTTACTCCTACAGCGAAGTCTGTGGGAGAATCAGGGTCTGCTCCATAACACCTGCGATGTTGGAGGCTTTTGCAGGTGTTGTTTCATGTCAACAATTGTTTGTAATCTTGCTTTTGCATACCAATATGTAAATAGTCATTTTAGGATCTAACTGTAGTATAGAAAATCCCTGCATATGCTTATCAGTGCAACTCCATACAATGAAATTTCAAATGATTATCTATCCTGGATATTAGTTGGAATGATATTAGTCTTTATAAATAATTATTCTGATTTGCCAACTGTCATTTTTGTTTGCCAAAAGATTCTTTTATGGATCAAACCATATTTCAAAACTGCCATTTTGGCATGAGCTGAAAATTGATTTATAGAACAAACTGTAAAAGCAATCGATGCCAAACCCTCCTCCTCGCTGCACAAACAGACAGCTCATCTTGCAGAGCCGCACTCCTAAATTGGCTCCATGTTTCCCCTCCACGATTTACTCAGATGAGACTCTCCATTTTACTAACCTGGACAAAGGTCATGACTCATCTTTGGCCTCTCATGACAATCAAGACTTGTGCTTACCACAATCTTGAGAGAAATTCAGGGATCTAACAATTAGGAAGGATCGTTGAATCCCTTGCATTCCTGCACTGGTCTATGAAATCATCAGATATGGGGTATTTTTGAGATCCTGTTATTAAGAGCTGCAAGTATAGCCGGAAAAGCATTTTTCCCGACTTGGGTATGGAGGACTGTGGGTTCACCAAATATATCTATGCAGTCTATTAATAACAACAAACGAAAAGTAGATCTCAAAATATTGGGGTTTTAAAGCTACTAGATTATTGAGTTCCCTAATATGCATGCATGCAAATTGTGGTAGCAAAGACAAGGCACGTCAAGTGCTTTGCAGAATGCCACCACTCACCAGGCACCCTCACAGCTCATTAGAAGACTTCAGATATTTTCAAAAAAAAAAAAATTACATAGAATATGTGATTTCCACCTTCGCCAACCATATGGAATATGATATGTCTTTATTCTCTAGATTCGTTGTACATATATGACTAGCCTTATTCTTTTATATAATAATAATAAATTATTAAATCTTATTAAGTATAGTTAATATATATTATATATTATATATAATACAAATTAAATTATATAAACTATAACTACATTTATTATTATATCAAATATTAAATATGTAAATGTGAAAGAGGCCAAGCAAAAATTTGAAATCAACAATTTAGTCTTTTTAAGAGCCCTTGGACAACGAACAAATTGATTGTATCCGTTCTTCTCTCCCTTTTCTCTCGCATGTATTAATGCGTTGTTTTGAATGGTTTTTTCATGGCAGTGCTTTCACATTAATAACACAAGTAATTGGTTCTCATAGGGTGGGTAATACTGCCTACTTGGCTCAGAATGGATGAGCTACAACTTCCCGCCAGAAACTCGTTCTCTAAACATCTCAACCAAGCGGTAGTTTGGATCTCTAGATGGGGAGTCAACTTGTTGTGTTGGGCAGCTCTCATTCTACGAGGCGAGAGGGTGCTCGAAGGAGGAAAATGGATAGAAAAAGGTCTTCTTTTGAAGGTGTAATTGGTCATCTATAGATTGGAAGAATTAGAGGAGCATTCACTTGATTTTATCGTCACACAAATCATTGGGAAATTTGCATACACTCGGAGATTATTGAATGAGAAGGAAAATTGCAAAACCCTTCAAAGAAAACCCTTACAGTACTGGAATTAGCTCATGGCTAATTGGTAATTTCTTCAATTAAATCATATTTTTTGTTCTCTATCTCTCTCTCTCTCTCTCTCTCTCTCTCTCTCTCTCTCTCTCTCTCTCTCTCTCTTTATATATATATATATACCTCTCTCCCTCTT
>VDFB02000149.1:0-63018 GCA_007258455.2 Sequoia sempervirens | reverse complement strand
CTTCCTCTACTCTTACTCTCACTATGTAGCGATTTATTGTAGTTGTGTTTTTGTGTTTTGTTATGGGTCGTTGTCTCCTTTGGACATTCAAGGTGTGACTATTTTCATCCACCTTTTTTTGTAAATATGTCTAACACTATTCATAAAAATAAAATAAAATAACTCTTAAGTAAATAAAATAGTTTTGATATCTCCACATTTTTTAAATAGATGCATTCAAGATATCATTTACTACACTTTTCAAATAAAAAATAAAACAAAAGAATTAAATGACTACTTTTCAAAATAAAATTAAAATTTACATACAAAAGTAAAATAACCTCTCAAATGAAAAAAACCATATACAATATAATTAAATAATTCTAAAATAAATAAAATTAACATATATATATTTTTAAAATAATCTTATATAAAAGACTCAAAGATACCATTCTAAGGTACATATTCTCAACATCTATTTTTTTAAAAAGATAGATTAACTCTTTATATATAGATATATAACTTTATGAGCTGTCCTTATTCTACCACAGAAAAATTAAGGATTCCCAGCGCCCCGGGTACACCAGAATTGAAAACAATGCTAAAGATAAAAGTTAAAGCCTGCCTGGTCATTTTTAAAGTGTTCAAACTCCTGCGGACCCCACAAAGCTAAAAATATATTAGTAAAAAACAGATCAGAAAAAGTCTAAAAATAGGTGCCTGTTAATAAAACATTTGAAAAAGACTGACAAATAGGTGCCTATCTTTAGAACATTTGAGAAAAGTCCAGTGAACTCTTTCTTAAGGCAATGAAAAGACAAATGACCAGTGGTCAAACCAGTCCAAATACAATCTTTCAAGTGTGCACACAATTCAATGTAAGAGAAATAATGAGAAGACAGTTTGACAGAAAACTTTGAAAGGAGAAAATGCTTCAAAAATGACAAGCAGTGTACATTACTGTGCACTATGCGGCTGCTTTTGTTTGTTATTTTATTTTTATGCTTAATTCTGGAGGGTTGTGTAAGGATAATTGTGTGAAGTATGCTTGCTTTATTTTCATGGTGGCTGTCAGCAGCATTTTTTCTGTCTGACTGCTGTTGCAGCTTTAAACATGCAAGAATGTACTTTTAAAAGAATAAAAAGAAAAGTTATGATCTCAATAATGCACCATTTCTTAAAAAAAATGATTTGTCAACAGAAGCTGTACAAGTGGTATACGGGTGACTGTAATTTGGCATGTGTCATCTCTAGGGTGGAAATATAAGTATGACAGTACTGCAGCCACCTATCTCAATATGGGTAGATAGTATTATAACTATATTTCAGAGTAATAGGAATAGTTAAAAGATGAGTGTTCATGATGTTAAAAGATTTCAGGCCAGTGAATATTTCAGGGTATGGATGGGGTCATACATCATGCATTCAGCCGTCCAATCAACAGTTAAGTTAATGTTGAGCAGCAGCAGCATGCACCCAACCACCCAATCAGCAGTTAACCTGATGTTGAGCAGTAGCAGCATGCGTCCAACCCTCCAATCACCAATTAACTTAATGTATAACCCTATCGATGGCATACTGCTGCTGCTCAATATCAAGTTAACTGCTGATTGGACGGCTGGATGCATGATGTATGACCCATCCATGCCTCCAGTGCATTCACGGGGCTGGATAACCACTTCTGCTAAAAATAGTCTATGGATAGTAGAGCCAATCTCTCTAGCTTTGTAGGAGACTTTTAAAAAGTTTGACAATGAGCTCCTCAATTTTTCTGACCTTATCGCTTTGGAAAATTTGTAAGACAAAATAACTCTTAAAATGTCATAATAATACTAATATTATTGGTGTGAACCTAGTGAAACATTTAAGCTACAAGTGAAACGTTTGAACCCTACTAATATGAATTTGAAACTGTACTTATACAGGCCTAAATTATTATTTTCCTGAGATTTCAAATTTAGAAGATGATTTTTTTAATGTAGTTTAGTTCCCACATAGGCCTAACCTACTAGGGATCATCTCCTCGTGAACTTAGAATGTACTTCTAGTAGCCTTATGAGTAGAGCCACCAATCTATCTACATCAACCAATCCTAGTTGGCTGGATTCCCTCCCCTAAGTTCAGGACTTTGTCCTCCCAAGTTCTATTAAATCCCTCACTTCTTCAACCTAGCACTACTTATATCCTTAGCTGGTTGCTTCTATGATGGAACGTCTTTAGCATCATAGATTCCAATCCCATAGCCAACATTGAGAACACTGTCATTTCTGAGCTTCTCTATTGTACACTGTCTCTCTTGTTTCTTCCAACTCTAGCATTTGCTGCACCATTATGTTTTTCTAAGCAAGTCTCTGTTTCTTGGCCCGAGTGTTGCCTTTTTTCTTTTTCTTTCTCTTTTACCAACAAGACAATACCATCTCCATTCTTCACAGTGATTAACATGATTGTCTCTGTAACAGCTTCAGTACATTCCCCTGCTGTCCCATTTGTGTCACGGGGAAAAGATAAAAGTCACTCAGTGCAGTTATAAGTTGTTTCTCTGGTAACAGAGAGAATAGTAGAAAGTTGCAGAGACAAAAACTAAGGAGATTTAGCAGGCAGACAAAATCCTTTGCAACATAGAAGTATACTGATCAAGATATAGTATAGTTGATTAAGATTTCAACGCTCATGCACTAGGCTTGTTCATGTCATATATGATATATCTAGAAATATATCGACCAAAGAAAATAGAATAGCATTCTTCAGGGTTGTAAGTTTGGTGATATACTTTAAAAGTTTAGGTCTTCAATAACTTTGGATAGAAGTAAAATGTGTATAGACACAATCCACTGTTTCGAGACTCCTCGGGCAATTATAGCATCAAGGATATAGGCCTGGTCATGTCATATTCTTGGAAGTATATTGGTCAAGGCATACACAGAAATTGTATATCTGATCAAATCCATGCAAAAGCCTTTGCAGTATAGAAGCATACTACATGTATGGTGTATTTGATCAAAAGCTAATGCACAAAGCTTTCTCATGTCATGTATATAGAAAGTATATTAATCAAAGCAAATAGAATATATTTCTCCACACTGGGGATTGTTAGCCTGGTTATACACTAAAAGGGTATATGGCTGTTAAGTTATACAGTTAGAAAGTATCCATTTCAAATATACATATATACAAAAAGAGCGTGTATATGCTCAAAATTCATGCTATAGAGCTAGGGGAACTATTAGCTGCCACCCATGTCAAGAAAAGGGTCAAAATGTGTGACTTTTAGTCCAGATACATATAATGCTGGCGAGAAAACAGGTAATCCTGAGAAGGGCAGTAAACCTAGTGGTAGCAAGAGCAAAAAAATCAAAGGGAAATCATCTGGCAGGATAAGAAACAAGCTCTGCATTCCAAAGCTCAGGAGCTCCAATATATCCCCATTGAAGATGATTGGAAGGTTTGTACATGCTCTCTTCCGTTCTGGCAGCTCCAAGAGTGGAGGCTCATGTGTGAGGAGTAGTTCTTCAACAAAGTGTTATCCAGGCCACTTTTCCCCAGACTCACATTACTCTGAAGCCATTCAAGACTGCATTGAGTTCTTCAAGAAATCTTCTACCACAGACCAGAGAGTCTCTTAAATGCCAACAAAGACATGCTTTTTCTTCGGCAATGGATTACAGGTCTTGGGTCTTAAGGGTAAACTCTGTTATGATAATGGTGGAGTCATTGGTGCATTTGACTACTAGTAGAGGTCAAGGCTGGTCTGAGTTCATCAACTTCGAGAGATTTTGACATCAACTTTGTTAGTATGTATTTTGGTTCATTTGTATCTTGTTTGTCTCGTTGGAAAGTTTAGTAGGATGTAGCACTGATAATAAGATGGTATTACTGTACTCTGTTTTAGTTTTTGCTTGTAGCGTCTTCATTTTTTCTCAGAAATCAATGATACCAAATCATAACACCAGCGTCTGTGTTTGGGTGGCGATGGCTAAGCCTCTAAACACATACAGTAGGCCTGCTGCTACTTTTCAATGCAATACAATGTTTAAAGCTGTTATGGTGAACATGTAGTCTACTTGTATAATGACCTGCTATACAGATACAAGGCCTAGGGGCTACTTTTGTAATCAGCACATGTCTCTCATATAACAATCATGGTACTATTGTTCTTCCATCCTATTTCATGATTATGATCATATTCATCTCATCTCTGTTTGGCTGGTGATGATACATTTGAATGAATATGGCTATCTCTCCGGGCTATTGACCCACTGTACTCATGCTTTAAGGCTCGCAAGATTCAGACAGCAATGTTATTTTATTGCATGACAATGTTTTCTAAATGATGAGTTTCATACTTCGATTCAATAAGTTCTGTAATCATTTTTTCGTTGCTTGGGTGATGAAATTGTATTGAAATTTGTCCTGAATATAGTTTTCTCGGAGAGTTAACTACTAAATATTTTCCGGCTACCAAGATTATGCCAACAAGCTCATTCTCTCGCCTTCAGCCTGTACTCTTTTACATAATGAAGAAATCTGTATAAATAGATATTTACTAATCTCCAATATGTCTCGTGAATCAACTCCGTGATCTTTTTTCTTCTACTTTAAAATCCATTCACCAGAGGAATAAATTGCAAAAATGGAAACTTAAGGCTTCTCATTTGTAGCCAACTAATCTTACAAAAGCAAAGAGATAGATTACATAAAACAATGCTCAGGAAATTTAGTATTGCAGCTGTGGATTTCAATTAAAACATTTTCTATTACTTGTATATGTATGGTATTGAGTAAGATGTTTTAGAGCATTATGGTCAATAAGTAGGAGGTATTTTCCACAGCGTGTCAAATTGTGATATTGTTATCAAAATTCAATCATGTAGTTTTACGAGTCAAACTCATTGACTCATGTTTCATGAGTAGTGGTTCTCAAGAACCCATCTCTCATGATAATTGTCATCAAACTGATTGGAAATTATCGAAGGGTAGTAGTTCAATAGTTCAATTGATTGAATACAATTGGTAAGAGTGATGACATATTTCTTGGATACGCTATCTACTAAGATTCAAACCCCCTAAGAAATGAGGTCAGGATCGTGTCCCTAACAATTTTAACAGAATGAATACTCCTCAATCTTTAACTCTCAACCAAATGATACTAGGGGAGAGGACCCAGTACCTGAGCATGTTTCAATAGTTGTGATAGTAGTTTATATAATGCCCAATATTTTTATCAATATTAGACCAATAGTTGTGACTTTAAAGTTGTTAGTGTTGATGGTGACTACCCATAATTAAACAAAATGTATTCTTTTGATCTAAAAAGCAACCAATCAGGTGATTCCACATCAGCGCTCAAAAAAACATGCTGTGAATGCACAAGTATTGGTCTCACTTTTCTTTGGGGCCTTTTTGGACACCTTGACAAAAAGCATGCTGATGTGGCATCATATTTGATGATGTGGCCCTGAAACCTTAGTTATAAGCAGGGGACTTGCCAAGTAAGCTGCTGTAAAAAATTGGGAGTGATTTGAAATTTCCATATAGGATAATTAGAAACGCAAAGTTAGGGTGCACAACTACTGGATCCTCTCCCCTAAATTAAAAAAAAACAATCCCTCCATGATATAAAACCCTCGTTTAAAAAAGAGCTGATTGAAAATTATGTTAAGATGGCTCAACCTGATTGTTTTTATTTGGTGAGTTTCCAGAGCAAGTCTAAACTCCATGGAAGCATTGGACATCTGTAATGGGAATAAATTCCATGGGGCTATACATTTCCAAACAGAGCTGGAAATACAGGAATGTCAGAAAAAATAGGTCTTTGATCATTATGTTCCATTTCCCCTTCTATTATCTTCTTTGAATGTGTGTCAACAAAACTTGAAGTTTTAGTCCAAAGTTACCCAAACTTGAAATTTTGATCAAACTACTTCTGTGGGCCTCTGGTAGATTTATTTATATATTTTTCTTCAGAAGACACTCCAATGAAGATAAGGATTAAATGTTCTGATTTGGGTGGGGTGGTAAGTTAGTGTCAGCTTTGCTGTGGGTGGGGCGGTAAGTTAGTTGTCAGCTTGTAGAACCGACCAGATTTAGACCCCTAAAAAATGAGGGTCCACTTAGATATGTCGAGGGAATCTATGATGTAATGTGATTCCTGTTGTCTGCTCAGAGGGAGTTTCCTGTCTACAGTGTCTAACATAAGCTCCTCCAATGGGACCAGGGGCTTAGATATCTCTCGTCATGTTCTCAACAAAAGTTGGATATTATACTTAAAGTGGGGTATCTATGTAGCACAGAACTGAAGTGTACATCAATGGCAAAATAAGTGTAGTTTATATATATAGAGATAGAAACAGAGCATATATGTTTGTTTAGAAAAATAATATAAGTTTATTCTTAAACATAATAATGAATGGAATGGAATCAATCTTAAAATAGTGGATGGAATGGAATGAGTCCATTATGTAGTTCCAAAAAAAACAGGTACAGGGAAATAATCTTAGCTTTAAAAAATTAACAATCAATGAAATTATAATGGTATACAAATATGATAATAAGAAAATTTGAGTTTTAAGGATTATAAAATTCATAGATAAAGGAGGGTGTCTATCATCATGATGACCTTAACTTCTATTAAGGAGGTTTACATTATTAATTAGCTCTCATGTAATTAGAGCATTTTCTTATTTTTCATGTAGTTGATTAGCAATAGCAATTGTAACTAGATTATCATTAGTTTGAACATTCCTATGATGAGGTGAAATAGTCAAATTGAATCAAGAAAATTTGTCCTACCCCCAAGGTAGACGCCAAATGTGTTAGTGAGAATATACTAGCATGAGAAGGCCAACCAATTTGAGTTGTGTGGGGAGGAGACCAACTTGCACATTGCCCAATCAATAGAGGAGAGGGCCACCCTCATTGAAGCTCTAAGAATAACACTAGGAGGAGCTAAAGTGGTCATGCCTTTGATCCTATCAAGGTGATCAATTATACGGTGGCAACTTCAAGAGCACATATGTCATGATATAGGGGGCATTAGCCCAATGATCCAATAGTCTATAAGTGTGCCACCTCCAGGGCCACTTTATTGTCTTAAGCCTGAATCTGCATCAACACATTTAAAATCACCAAAGGCTTGGTGTGAGAAGAAAATAATATTACCATCAAGATGAAAACCAAGAGAACCAAGAGCATGCACACAAAATATCCAAGAGGAGACACAAGATTTTGTGAGGAAAAAGAAAAGAAAAGCCCCCAATTTTATGAAGATGTCATAAAGCCTAAGAAGATTACAAAGAGAGAATGAGAGAGAGAGAGAGAGAGCATATAATGATTCATATGAAGAATGAGAGAAGCGCCTCAAATAAATAGAGGTGAGAAAGAAATTGCATGAGTAACTATCATGTCTATGCATGCCAACTTCCATCCTATGTGTGTGCAAAGTATCAAAATCCTCAAAAGGAGGAGGCTACACCTAACCCTTAATATTCCTCCAAAAAGGAATTATAAAAATGAGTCATTCTCACATATGTGTGAGAATACTCAAACAAGACAAAATACGTGTAGGGATTCCTTTGGAATGTTCTTAGAAGTGATTAAATAATACAATTAATAAATAATCTTCACCTAAGTAAAGATTAATTCCTAATAGATGTTAAAGATTGGTGATATGTCGATATCAATAAGTTTGGTTAAAAATAATTATATTTCTCATTTTGAATTCCTATCTTCCCAAATGATAAATACAATCTCTCATCTAATATCATATCAAAGCTGAGCGAATTTTGTAGGGGTCACATTCAAGTGTTGTTGTAATACCTCATACGGATCCTTAAAGCCTCTCAAGATTTGGAAACATTCTTGTGTTGTTTCACAAAAGAACGAACAATGATGAGTATTTTCTTCGTTAATGACCTTAATTTTTTGAATAGAATTTTGAACACACAAGAATTGAAAGAATTATTTAAAGGCTATTACCAATCTACAATCAATGGAGTTTGGCTTTGATTTGGGCTCCTTGAGCAACATAGGCATTGACAACCCACACTTGGTAGTAGAGTTTGGCCACTTGGAGTTGTAGAGGCTTGTAAAATGGCATCACTTCAAGCTGAGCAAAGATATGATAGATCTCTAGAGTCATGGCCACTTAATATTTATTTTGTATGTGCATTAGATGGCATCCATATATTCAAATAAAGCAAGGCATACACATGATAGCATCATCTTACCAATTAATCAAGCCAATCACACCTCTTAGGTGTGGTAATAGATTCCAAACACATCATATATGAGCAAGACTGGGTTCATGCATGACATGTTAAAAAGGAATTTATGTCTTTTCTATTTTGGGCTTGTGTGGAATCCATTTGATTTAGAACAAAACTAGAGAGTAATCAGAAAATACGATATTTTAAAAAGGCTTGACAAAAGAGTGAAATAACTAGCAAAAGAAAAGTATAGTTTCATCAAAATCATAGTATGATCAAGTTGTTTGATCACTCTATTAGGCCTCTACATAAGTTGGACCACATAATCATGCAAAGGAAGAGTTTCAGTGGGCACCATTACAGTCATAAAGGAAAAATTTATTGTTCATGTAGAACCATATTAAATGCTCATCAATTTTTTATCTCATTAGGAGGTGGTCCAATATGTCAAACACCATCTCAACCATATTGAAGTTTCCATGAGGATTCATTATTCCTTGAGCAACCAATCTACAATCCAATGCCAAAGATTGGTCCTTTCAACTACATTGTTTGAGGCATAAATATTAAGAAATCCAAGACCTTTGTTGTTTAGGTTGAAAAAGATTCATAAAACCCCGTATGATGGTTGGAAAACATGTGCAAAGTAGTTAGCCTACCACTTGGAAAACATAAATTTATTACTATCCCTTCATGACCTTGCTCATGATTTCCAATGAGAAAATAAATATTTGGTCAAATGACTCAATAGGTGGGTAAATATAGGAAGTTGGAGGGGAAAAGTGACCAAACTTATGATTCTTCAAACTATGTTTATGTTTTCAAAAACATAATAGATGCATATTATGGCTTGTACGTGCCTTTCAAAATTTGAATGTGTTATATAAACCAATTTAGACCAATCAAATGCCTCCCTTAGGCTTGAAATAAATTTTGGTTTACCAATCTTAAGGGTTGGTGATTCAATTTGGGTACCAAAGACATGTTTTATACAAGTCATACGAAATAAATGTCGATCATACTCTTCATCAAGGTCGTGCATTTTAGGATAAAAATAAAGAAACACCAATATGATGTAAATCTCTATGTTAGCTTTCTAACAATATATATTTTTAAAATATGAATATATTAAGGTCTTGATCTAGATATTTAATTTTACTAGTATCTTACTTTTTCGTCAAAAGCACATGTATTGCTTTTCTATATATTTTTTTATCTACTCATCCAAATTTGGAAGAAAATATATTTTCACATTCTATATTTTGTTCTACACACATTGAAAATAAATTGATTTTTAATTTTTTTCTCAAAATTAAGGGGGAGCATGCTCATTTTTCTATTTTTAGCATGTTTCCACTTTGAAAATTATTAAAAAATGATATATTCATAAAAATTTAGCATAAATTACATGATGTTAGCTAACTTTCCACTAAAAATATTTGTGAAATAATTTTAAAAAGTCAACAATTTAGGGGGAGTGTACTTGGTTCTATGTTTTAGTATTTTGGAATAAATAAGCCCACTTTTTTGTTCCCCCTATTTGACCCTCTTAATCTCCACCATTTAAAAATAATAATAGTTTAAACTAGGTTCTAAGCATACTAATTATGTTCTTACCATATTTTGAAGTTTTGAGCACAAGTTTCTTGAATTAATCATCAAATTTTAGTTTTTATTAATTTTAGGAAAAAAGTGATCACTTTGATCCCTCATTTCCATGCTTTTACCTAGGTGATAGAAAGAAAAAAATTGATCTCTTGAAGACAAAAATGTCTAGAGAAAATATCTATTGAAATTGTCACATAATATATTTGTAATGTGGTTCTATTAGACCCTTGAAGTTCAATTAATAACAATTCATGAAAACTAAGGATCTAAGGATGTCTACTTAGAGTTCAACACTTCTAATGTTGAGCATTTGTCCTTCAAATCTTGCTATAATTTTTGCAAGAGAATTCTCTTAATTGTAAGTGAAATTTTTCAACAACTTAACTATTTTCTACCAAAAGAGGAGGGCTACATGAGTGCCTGTGATTTTGTAGTGAAGAAGAAGAAAGAAAAATAGATCTTACACTTAAATCCTATGAGGAAAAAACTCATAGGAAGTAATGTTCTAGGTAAAAGCGTTGATTTTTCACATCCCTATCTTTATGTCTAATCATAAATACTTGTCTAATGTATTTAATTGTTGTATGGTTAACAACTAAGAAAACTAAGTATGATTATATTGATTGTTATTCAAATTGTTAATAATAATTACTGCAAGTAATGTTTAAATATTTTATGAAATGTTACAAGTGTCAAATTATGGCATGTTTATGTTAGGGTTAGAAATGGCAGATATCTAACAATTAAATGCAGATTTAATTAATAAACAGAGAAACTAAAACACACATGATAAATTATAACATGGAGAATTTAACGTGGTTCACCCAATCCGGGCTACATCCACCAAACCGCAGCCATCCAATGATTTTATTATCTAGTGCAAAAACCTAGTACAATCTTGCAAATAATCATGTTTTTCATCATACTATAACCCCCATCCGAACCCCTTTTTAACAAGCTTAGAAGCTTCCAGATTAGGGTTCTACAAAATCGGGTTTTTTTTTCATTGATTTTTCTCTTTTTCGGTGACAACGCGAAAAAGTAGGAGAAAAATTTTTCTCGGGGCCTGCCACCCCCAAACCCCCACCCAAGGCCCGGCCCAACCCCAGACCTTGGAAAGGATACATGCCGAGGTGTATAGTATAGCATGATCAGTCGCCACATACCAACAGTTTAATTGTCATTTTTAATGCTAGATCTAATCATGATTTTGAAAAAGGCTAGTTGATTGTTCTATCACTATTCATGAGTTCAATAGGAAATAACCAACACTCTCACCATGATCATACAAAGAGTATCATCATAAAGAGGGTATATAGACATATGGTTACTAAGAATCTACACACAAATGCATGTAGGAATCATTTTGTTGATATATGCATAATTGACTACCAATGTTAACTTGGTCATTGTTATCTTCTTTAGTCACATACTGCAATTGATAGTCTAAGTTTGTTGCAATAGTATATTTCTTTCTTCTTTTGATATTTAGAACCAATTATTACCCTAATATCATAACTTGTTATTGAGGGATAGGAATAATTTTATTTATTTCTTTTATAAAAGAATTCTAATTATTATAAAATAGAGTTAAGTTTCAATTAGGTAGGAATTCACATTTGCATAGCAATTATATTTTTCATATGTTTTAGATAGGTTGGAGTATTGAGTTGGGAACATTGAGGATCTTGCCTTGAATTCCTAAGTCACTTCTCGCCTTACTAGGTATCTGTTGTTACTTCTTATATATGATAATAGGCATACTTCACTTTATTGAATTTCCATTTAACTTGTAGTTTTGATAATTGCTTGTATATTATGGAGTGAAGTTGATTAGGGGTAACTAAAAGTATGATATAGGATTACCCAAGATAGTAGATCAAGTGAACTTTTAAACTAAATATTAATAAATAATGTGATAAATAAATTATTAAGGGTTTACTAAACCATTTAAATTTATTGATCAAGGATATAATTCACTTATCAACTCATTAGATGTATTTTGTAAATAATATTTAAGTCATGAATATTGATTCTTGAGAATACTTGATGAAACTTAAAATATCAAGTTAAGGGAACTCATATTGTGGGTAAGTTCTATTGTATAAAATACTAACATGTGTTGAACACTCAGAATACTCAGAGGGGGGGTGAATCGATATTCTTTTAAACCTTTCAAACATTTAAACTAGTGTAGTCAAGGATGGAGGGTCTATAAATAGGATTGTCCAACCTTGCAGCAAGAGTAAACACAACGGAAACTCAAAGAATTGGAATAATAATTGCACATGAATATATTGTAATGATTAATTACTCACATGCAACATGTCCTACTTTTTGGCTTATAGAATGATATGGCATTCAGCCTAGAAATACAATGTAGGACAAGCCCTTATTACAATCTCTACTATCTTCACCACTTTCCTACTTGAATATGAATGACTAATGTGGCTACACAATGCTTATTTATACTAATTCCCAGCTCTAGAAAAGGTTTGTGTTAGCCTCAAGAGGTCTTAAACCCCAATGTGATGAAACGTGTCAAGGTCAGCCAAAACATATGTTTCTCATTTGATTCTTGGACAAACATGATACGGATTGGACCGAAGGTTCCTCAATGAATGTGCATCCTTATGAAATGGTTTCCTAAGCTCCACAAGTCACGGGATAGGTCCACACACTTGAAAATCCAAGACTAGTCGGTGAATGCTCTCTGTCCAAATACAACTGATATTTTGTTTGCGATAACTTCATACCGGAATCTCCAAATCCCTTGAATTTTGGATATGAGGTAGATATTGCAATGAAGATCATATATCCTTCTCTGTGAGCTCTGATGTTACAATGTGGTACAATGTGGAATGAAACACTAAGACTAGGTCCTACTGAAATACAAGAAAATAAATGCATGCAAATTTATTTATTTTGGTTGATGCAAGATTGCTTGGCAACCAGGGATGCTCCTACATCAGACACCTGAGGTTGAAGAAAAGTGAGCTTCTCACTTTCCTAGGGCTAGAGGAAAACCAATGTGGTCCACCTTAGCTTGAGAAATCCATGATGAATCTTCCTCCTAGCTTCCCTTCCATCTGACTAGATATTCCTTGTATTGCCTTCCTCTAGTACTGCATCCAACTCTACTATCTAAAATCTCCTCAATTTCCTCTGGATGATGTGCTATCTGGTCTGACAAACCAACTTCTTTGTCCTTCAGTGGCTTGCCTTCATGATACTAATATAGTTCTGCAATGTCGAATATAGGTGATAGGTCAAATTCCTCTTGTAGCTCCACTTCATATGCATTTCCAGAATCAAACTTCTTGATGATCTTACAAGGTCCAAACTTCTTCATCTTCAACTTGTTATATACATCCCAACTAGAAATCTCTCTTTTCTCAGGTATACCATTACTTCCTCTCCTACTATGAACTCCTTATGTCTTCTCTTCTTATTTTTTTTCTCCTTGTATGTTTTTTTCATCTTCTCTAGATGCTCCTTGACTTGAGTATGCATTATTTCCATGAATCCTATAAATTCTTCTGCCTCCACACTCCTTTTTTTCTCCATATGGATATCTCTTAATTCTACTACTCCTCTGGGTTGTTGTCATGTCACAATTTCAAATGGTGTCTTTCCTATGCTTCGGTTTACTGAATTGTTGAATGCAACTTCTGCTTATGGTAGTATCAAATCCCAATTTCCTGCCTTTCCCTTAGTCAAACACCTCAAAAAATTCCCCAAACTCCTATTTACTACTTCTATTTGTCCATGTATCCATAGGTGAAAGGTTGAACTATACTTCAAATTTGTCTTCATCTTTTTCCACAATGTTTTCTAGAAATATCCAATGAACCTAGTGTCTCTGTCTGATAATATTCTCTTCGGTAGTCTATGTAATCTCACAATTTCCTTGAAAAATAGGTTTACAACATGTACTACATCACTACTTTTCTTACAAGGTATGAAATGTGCCATCTTAGAAAATTTGTCCACAACCACAAATACAGAATCAAATCCTCTCGGTGTCTTAGGCAATCCCAACACAAAATTCATGCTAATGTCTTCCCATGGTCTCTCTGGTACTGTCAATGGTGTATACATTCCAATGTTTTGACTGTTTCTTTTTGCAACTTGACAAATTCTACAACTTTGAACATATTTCCTGACATCCTTATGCAACTATGGCCAAAAATAGTTCTCACTCACCAATGCTACAGTCTTATCAATTCCAAAATGTCATGCTAATCCTCCGCAATGCTTTTCCTTGATCAGATTCTATCTCATTGAACTCCTAGGGATACATAACTAATTGTTCTTGAATAACATATCCTCCTGAATGAAATAATCCAACCATTTACTTCTATATGTCTCTACAAGTTCCTTGCAATCCTTCCATGCCTCAACAAAATCAATGTCATCCTCATACATATGCTTCAGTTCTTCAAAACCCAATACTTCAATTCTCATCTTTGTCAACAAACTTCTTCTCCTTCTCAATGCATCTACAACCTTGTTTGATTTCCCACTCCAGTGTTTCAATACAAATGTGTAACTCTGCAAGAATTCTACCCATCTCATATGTCTTTGGTTCAACTTTCCTTGACTATTCAAATACTGCAAAGCTTGATGATCTGTATACAACACAAAATTCTTAAGTAACAAGTAATGTCTCCACTTCTTCAAGGCTTGTATTATTACATAGAATTCCTAATCATAAACTGAATATCCTCTCTTAGGATCATTCAACTTTTCACTAAAGTAAGCTACTAGTCTCCCTTCCTTACTTAACACAGCTCATATTGCACTTCCACTAGCATCATAATCTAATTGGAATACCGTATCAAAGTATGGTAGTGCTAACATAGGTTGTTCTGCCACCGTCTACTTCAACAACTCAAAACTCTTTTGTGCTACAAATGTCCACTTGAATTCCTTCTGGTCACTTCTCATTGTCTTTGTCATAGGTGTGCAAATACTACTAAAATTTCTAATGAACTTCTGGTAAAAGCTTGCTAGTCCATGAAATGATCTTACCTCTCCAACATTCACAGGTGTAGGTCATTCAACTATTTCTCTAACCTTCTCAGGGTCCATCTTCAATCCTTCCGTAGATATCAAAAATCCCAAATATATTAGCTCTTTCTTCATGAAACTATACTTCTCGATGTTTATCAACAACTTCTCTTCCCTTAGCCTCTAAAATACTTGTCTGATGTGCTCCAAATGTTCTTCCCTACTCTTACTAAAAATCAAAATATCATCCAGATAAACAATGACAAACTTACCCAAGAATTTCTTCAAAACTTCATTTATTAGCCTCATAAATGTACTAGGTGCATTAGTTAGTCCAAATGGCATGACCAACCACTCATAGAACCCTCATTTTTCTTAAAATCAATCTTCCATTCATCTCCCTCTCTAATCCTAATCTGATGGTATCCACTCTTTAGGTCTATCTTGGTGAAATACTTTGCTCCACTCAGACTATCCATGATATCGTCCATCCTAGGCAATGGGAATCTATACTTTACTATGATCTTATTGATAGCTCTTGAATCTATACACATCCTCCATTTTCCATCTTTCTTAGGTGTAAGTACAATCGATACTGGACATGGGCTCATACTTTCTCTGATCAATCCTTTCTTCAATAGTTCTTGTATCTTTTTGTTTAGCTCCACATTCTCTATTGGTGTCATCTGGTGTGTAGCTTTGTTTAGAAAACTAGATCCTGGAATAAGATCCATATGATGATTGATACTCTAGATTGGTGGTAATCCATCTAACACATTCTTTGATACAAGATCTTAGTATTATGTCAATAGCTCAATGACTTCCTTCTCTGGTGGTCCTTCTTCTCTAGTGTTTCTTTCCAGGTCTCTGCACTTCCTTGGAATCAAAGCAAAACACATGTTCTCATGTCGCAATCCATCCAGAAATTTCCTTCCATCCACCAAATTGATTCTAGTTGTACCACACACTTCACTTGCAGGCTCATCTTCCAAAGGTTTCAAGGTGATTCTATCTCCATTGGACATTATGGTATAGGTATTATTTCTCCCATCATGTATAGCCTTCTTATCATACTGCCAAGGTCTACCTAACCACATATGGCATACATCCATTAGCATGATATCAAACAATACTTCATCATGATATTTCCCTATATAAAATTTTACTAAACATTGCTCACTTACTAGTATCTTATGTTCATCTTGAATACAAGCTATCCTATAAGGTTTTGGAATTTTTCTCCTTTCCAAATTCAACTTTGTCTTCATTTCCTTAGAAACTAGATTATTTGTACTACCACTATCAATGATAACATTATAGCACTTACCTCTTGCTTTGCATCTAGTCTGAAACAAAATTTTCCCCTGCAATGCTTCCTTAGGCACTTCTTTCTTCTGGAACAATTCTCTCCTCATGAATAGTGACTCCCTTCTCGGGACTTCCCCCAAAATTTGATGGTTCCACTGGTTCTTCCTCCACATATCCAATTCTTGCATGATTTTCCATCTTCTTACTTTCTTGGCGACACACAAATGCTCTATGTCCTCCTCCGCACTTAAAACAGGTTCCTCTAAAAGTTCTCTTCTCATATCCCTTCTCATCTCTCTGGTATCCATCATTGCAGTAAGAATTGTAGCCTCCTTTGCTATTGCGGTAAGAATTTATGTCATCTCTCCCTTTATGTTATGAACTAGAATCCCTTTCTTCCTTGCGATATGAGTATTTTCCCTTGTTTTGCTCTACATATGGTTTTTCTTCTCCAGAATGTGACCTTCCTTTCTAAAATTTACCTCCTCTTCCTCTCTACCTTTGTTCATGTCTTTTTTTTAGCTTCTCCTCCACTTTTAATGCAAATTGATATGCTTCCTCTATCGAATTCATCCTTACTAGACTCAAATCTTCTTGAATGTTCATCCTCAGCCCATTTATAAATCTTTCCACTTTCTCTTTGCTTTCTTCACTATGTCCAGTCTGGATGATGATCTTATGAAATTCCTCAGTGTATTATTTCATAGTATATTCCTTCTGTCTCAGGTTTTGCAATCTCTTCAGCAGCTCCAACTCATAGTCTGCAGGTATAAACTGGTTCTTCAATTTTGTCACCATTCTATTCCATTTCACAATCTTCTCTTTACCTTTTCTATTTCTCTCCAATTTAACTTCCTTCCACCATATTGCAACATGTCCTTTTAGCTTGGTCTTTGCAAATCTCACTTTCTCTAGATCTTCAATTTCTTCATATTCAAAGTATTCTTCAATGTCATTTATCCAATCAATTAACTCCTTAGGGTTTAAGTTACTGGTATAGTTTGAAATCTACATTCTAGGTCACTTTCCTATTTTCCAAATAGCCTTCAACATTTTCATCTAATCTAATTCTTCCTCTTCATATGTTTCTTCAGTTTGATCTGCAACTTGAATTTCATCATCATCGCTTTCATCATTAGGTCTAGGGTTTAAGCCTTTTCTTCTATCTTCTTCAACAACATCCAATCTCACTTTCATTGTTCACATCATTTCCATAATCTCATCCATCTTTCTAGCAACATTAACAGTAGTGTGAATTCTCCTTGGCGGCATCTCTTCCTAAGATCTAGTGCAACTACCTCAAGTCGGCAATCTGGCTACATGTTTGCGACTACCTCACAATCGAGATTTGTTGACAAACACAAGTAGGTTGCCTCAAGTCAACGATCTGTCTGTTGGAAATAGGTTGCCATTAAATTGCAAATCCTAAACATTAATTATTTCATGTATCTCCTTGTTTCTTGGAATGTGTTCAACAACACTAAGATTATTGTGAGATTAATATTTGATGAAATAATCATGAATATTGACATTTGTAATTAATTCTAAATGTAAGAAGCATGTGAGGGCGTCCATATTGAGTTCCTAAATAATAGGGACACATGGGACACTCACATGGTAAGGTGAAACTCACCTTGTGTTCAGTTAACTATACGGAGTAACAGTTAACACTTCTGAATGCATGTAAAGATCCTAGGAGTTAGGATTTGATGTTTGCATGCTTGAAGTTCAGTTAAGTTGTTAAGTTCAGTTGAGATCAGTTCAGTTCAGTTCAGTTCAGTTCAGTTCAGTTCAGTTCAGTTCAGTTCGGTTCAGTTCAGTTCAATTATCTTCAGTTGCATGCAAGTGCATGTTGCATGCATGTTAGTTATTTTGAGTTGCATGTAGTTAGCTTCAGTTAACTTGTAATGCATGGCTAAATAACATTGAGTTGTATGACAGATAACAGGGACTACCTCCAGTTAACAAGGGATGACCATTCTTTGGGAATGGTGTTGAGTAAATGTTTCAGTTAACAATAAAGCACTTGAAGACAACTTGGGCGCCCAATATGCTTTATTGGAATTAACTCCAATGCATGTTAAGATATTTTTGATGGCTCAGTTAAGTAGCTTTAATTGTGGGCGCCATCTTTGAGGAATAGCTTTGGAATTATCACTGAAGTGAAGGAGAAGTTGTAGCTTCAGTTTGGGACACCCAAATGCATGATACACATGTTGTAAGCTTTAGTCTTCACTGAAGAACTCTACTTGAAGGAATATGGCGTACCTTTTCAAGGGCTTGAGCTTATGCATTGTAATTATCACCATTTGATTATTACAAGGTTGCATATTGTCTCTATATTTCATTCAAGTTGAATAGAGTTGGGGAGTTGTTATTGCAGGTGTGAAGAAGATTGTTAAAGATAGAAGAAGCATTCTCAAGCAAGAATTGGAGCTATTGTAATTCAGAGTTTGAATAATAGAATAATTCTTGGTGGAATTTTTTCCCGAAAGGGTTTCTCCATGGTATATCTTGTGTGATCCTTCTATTATCCTGTCTAGTTCTTCTTAATAATTCTCTCTACATTCTACAACAGTAAAATGGATTAATCAAGATAATCATCCACAAAGAATATATGTAACAAAGAAAAGACTTACTTAGAACAGCAATATTGAAGTTTTATAGAGTATTAAGCTAAGAAAACACCTCATTTTTCAACACTGTCCACACAAATATCTTACGAAATACCTTGCTAAACTTCACAAACTCGCTCCAGTGCAACTGCCTCAAGTCAACGATCTATCCACCTTCGCTCTCTAGCGTTTGCAAACTCGCTCTGATACCACTTGGTGCAGTCAAGGATGGAGGGTCTGAAAATAGGACTGTCCAACCTTACAGCAAGAGTAAACACAACGAAAACTCAAAGAATTGGAATAAAAATCCCACATGAATATATTGTAATGATTAATTACTCATAGGCAACATGACATGCCTTTTGTCTTATAGATTACAGAATGATATGGCATTCAGCCCAGAAATACAATGCGGGACAAGGCCTTATTACAATCTCTACTATCTTCACCACTTTCCTACTTGAATATTAATGACTAATACATATACACAATGCTTATTTATACTAATTCCCAACTCCAGAAAAGGTCAATTTCGGCCTCAAGAGGTCTCAAACCCCGATGTGATGAAACATGTGGTCGACCAAAACATATGTTTCTCATTTGATTCTTAGACAAACACAATGCGGATCAGAACAAAAGTTCCTCAATGAATGTGCATCCTTATGAAATGGTTTATTGAGCTCCACAAGTCACGGGATAGGTTCACACACTTGAAAATCCAAGATTGGTCGGTGAATGCTCTCTGTCCAAATACAACCAATATTTTATTAGCGATAACTTCGTACTGGAATCTCCAAATCACTTGAAATTTGGATATGATGTAGATGTTGCAATGAAGATCATATATCCTAATCCATGAGCTCTGATGTTACAATGCGGTACAATGTAGAATGAAACACTGAGACTAGGTCCTACTGAAATGCAAGAAAACAAATTAATACAATTTTTTTTTGGTTGATGCAAGATTGCTTGGCAACCAGGGATGCTCCTGCATCATAAACATTCAATCCACATAACATATTCAATTGCAATAAATGAAAGAAAGCATGAAACATCACATAACACATGAACACCAAGATTTTTACATGGAAAACCCAAAATGGGAAAAAATAGGGTGAGGATTAGCTCAGAATATATTATAACTAGTTATATTATATTTATAGAAGTGCTCACTACAGGTGGACTCACTATTCACTAAGAGAAAAAAAGATAGAAGAGAGTTTGTGGCTCACAACCTAGATTGAGTTGTTACATTTGCATCTATCATATGCATGAATTATAGTTACAATGAAGATCAATAAACTGACTTTACACACTTCATTTGATTTTGATCTAACACTCTACTTTCATCTACATTCGCATCACTGTAATATTCTACTCAACGTTCACAACTTAAATTCACATTGATCTAATAATATTTTCTCAATTCGCATTACATACATGTCTCACATATATCAAAACATCAAAAATGATCTAGCTTATATGTCTGCTTCAAGTATAACATCAATTAGGTCAGCCTAATTAGATGTATCATACAAAATAGACAACATATCACTTCTCGGCTCAAATCCTTTCACACACATCTCGCACCAAGATTCAATCCTTAAAACAATTTGAAATAGGTCTACATGGACCTATAATAGCTCCCACATAACTTTGCAACACTTAATTAATTTTTGCATACCTTCACTCTATTAGGTCGGCACCACAAAAGACCTAATACTAAAATTCTTCAACTGTGTATCCATATTTGGACACGTGTAGCTCAAAACATCATCCCAATTGGAATTCATACTCTATTTTCATCTTTAAAAATCTCCTTAAAATCACAAAGTCAAAATCTTATCCGTAGAGAAGTGTGGACTCTCCTACTCACATGCACTATACAAGAAATAACTATAATTTGTGAGGTTGAACTTTTGTCATTCATAACTTTCAAATCAAAATCCAAAAAAAGATTTAATTCTAAAAATAGATGCTTCTACCAACCAAAAACATTATTCTAGAACCGTGGAGTGAAAATTTAATTCGCAGACCAGTGCGGACCCAAAAACTAGATGCTTTGTACCCAAAAATACAAGTAAAAACACTTAATCATTTTTTGTCACAATCAACTTTACTAGATCAAACCATCTTGCAAAATTGTCTTCCACAAACATCCCAAAATGTGTTAGAACCAACCAAAATGATTTGCACCAAAGCCATCACACCAAGATGCAATGTTGACATCAATGAAAACATTGCAACACATAATAGTATACCTTGTGCTTATCCTACATGCTCATGTTGCCAACAACAGCATCAATGACAAAATTCTCATTCTTCCAACAATCTCCCTCTTTGTCATTGATGGAAACATGCCACAATATCTCCAAAATGTCTCCAAAACATTCTCCCCCTTTGACATCAAGGACAAAGGGCACCTACAACAACTGTTCTAACATATATCAGATCTTCCCCTAAGATATATATGCATATGTACAAACTAAAAGATTGAATTGAATCCCCCTAAGTCATGTACCAGATTAAAACCAAAAAAAATTTCAAGAAACTACTCTATATACTTCGCATATGTACAAAGAATCTTGAAACTGAAAATTGGAAATGCATAAATAATAAGAAATGTTGTCAACCAAAAGATGTTGACTCTTGTAGCTTCTGCACATGGGTCTGCCACACCTATTTACCTTCTTCCCATGCCTTCTTGGCTGCCCCAAGCAATCTACATTGTGTTTCAAAATCCATCAGTATATCTTCTCCTTCTTCTAGAGTGTTAGGTACAAGATTCATTTGTGCAGCTTTGGTAGCACTCAAAGGGCACTTGAAACAAGCATGAATCTGGGATTCACCAAGTCCCTTATCTCTCCAAACTACAAAATGATATGCTCCTTTTGGGCTTGTAACTAAAAGAATCTTTTATGCAAATCTTCTATAACATTCCTTATATCTCTAGCCAGGTCAAGTGTCGGATCATAGGCACTAGAGGCAATGTTGATCTGGCACTCAATGGAGTACATTTCCTTCTTGATGCTTTGTGTGGCTCTGGGCCACTTCATACCATATTGATAAAGAGTCTTTTCCTCATCTAGACACACTTGTGCATCCTTCATATTCTCTTGAAACTTTTTATATGCAAGAGCACATTTTTCAGTAATCTCCATCATTTTCTTATCACTTATTGTCTTTTCAACCTCATTCTTAATTTTTCCTTTAAGACCGGAGGCATATTCTTTAAAAAAATCAATTAACAATTTCAAAATCTCCATACCAGAAAGTGAAGTATCTATGTTTGCATCGGGTATGGCCTCTTGTAATGCCTTCATTGATTCTTCCATCAACTCTCCACTCTTTTGATGTGTGTCTATGATCTCCTTCTAGGAAAATGCATGGAATACATCTCCCAACTATAGCTTTTGGAGGGGGGGAAATCTTTTCGAGATCTATATTTCCCTGTTGCATAGGTAATATATAGTAGAAGTGTTATTTTTAGAGAAACTAAACCTTCTATTGTTACATTGCAGCTAGAACAAAGTAAACAAGAAGATGTGGTTCAATTTCCTTCTACACCTGAGAAAGTTGAATTGAGGTCCATGGATAGACAAGAATTTGAGGAGAGCTCATCTAGCTTTGAATCTTTAGAAGAGGATGAAGATCCTCCAACTCAACTTGTTCGTAGGTCTATAAAGCATAGAAAACCACTTAAAAGGTATTCCCCCAATGATTGGAGATGTATTTTTGCTTTAAATACTAACATGGATGAACCCAAATCTATAGAAGAGGCATTAGGTATGAATGATGCATAATATTGGAAGATTTCTATGGATGAAGAAATGACATCCTTGAAAAAGAATGATACATGGGATCTTGTACCATTTCTTGAAGGACGGAAACCTGTTGATTGCAAATGGGTGTTCAAGAAAAATATTGGTTCAGATGGAGGTATTGAGAAGTACATAGCAAGGTTGATTGCAAAAGGTTACTCTCAAGTTGAGGGTGTTGATTATGGTGAGATACTATATCCTATTGCAAAAATGACATCCATTAGATTTTTGCTTTCTATTGTTGCTACTTATGATTTAGAAGTTGAGAAAATGGACGTGAAAACTGCTTTCCTTCATGGTGACTTGGAGGAGAATATTTATATGACACGACCAGAGCACTACATGGTGAAAGGTAAAAGTAATTTGGTTTGTAAATTGAAGAAATCTTTGTATGGCCTAAAATAGAGTCCTAGGATGTGGTACCAAAAATTTGATACATATGTGTTGATTTTGGGATATGAGTGTTCTAAATCAAATCATTGTGTTTATTATAAAATTGATGGTGATCATTTCTTATTTATTGCATTATATGTTGATGATATGTTATTTATTGGCAAAGGGAAGGGTATTATTTTAGAACTAAAATCTCAACTTGCTACTAAATTTGAAATGAAATACCTTGGTGCAGCTAGACACATTCTTGGGATGTAAATTAAAAGAGATAGAGTGAACAAAAAGCTATGGCTTGGCTAAAGTAAGTATGCCAAATAAATTTTACAAAGATTTAACATGCAGGATTGTAGACCATTGTGTGTTCCCCTTTCTATTGGAACAAATTCATCTATTTCAGATTGTCCAACATATCCATCAAAGATGGAAGACATGAGAAAAGTTCCTTACCAGAGTGTAGTTGGAAGTTTGATGTATGCTATAGTTTGTACTAGACTAGACATTGCCCAAGTAGTGGGAGTTCTTTTCAAATATATGTCTAATCCTGGTAGAATTCATTGGGATGCAGTTAAAAGATTCTTTAGATATTTGCACAGTACCTCATATTATTTCTTGTGTTATCATAGTAATATGACTAAAGACAAGATTTCCCTTGATATTCATGGTTATGTGGATTTAGACTAGGTAGGTGATATTGATAGCATACAATCCACCAGTGCTTTTTTATTTACTTTATTCAATGGTGCAATTAGTTGGATGAGTAAGTGACAGGTTGTGGTTGCTTTGTCCACTACTAAAGTTGATTATATGGTAGTTACTCATGCTTGTAAAGAACCCATTTGGCTTAAGAGACTATTTATAGATATTAGAATAAAACAAGGTGTAGTTACAATTTATTATGATAGTGAGAGTACGATATGTCTAGCCAAGAACTTGACATTTCATGCCAAGACCAAGCACATTCATATACACTATCATTTTGTTCAAGATATGGTCCAAGATGGCAGGGTGAAACTAGTTAAGGTAGATACTTTAATGAATGTTGTTGATTCTTTAACTAATCTTGTGAGCACAAAGAAGTTCAAATGGTTTTGAGAGACTATGGGCCTTTCAACCCCTAGCAATCAAGAGACAATTTTTACTCCCTCTTGTTGCTCTTGCAATATGTTCAACAAGTGGGATATTTGTTGGGAAATTGTGTATCAACCTTGCAATTATATAAGTTTTATTGTTGATAGGATATTATATGTATATATATTTCCTATTGACACTGATAGGTGTAATATACAATGGGACCATGAGGTGGAGGGGAGGAGTGGGATGCATGTTAAAAAAATAATGTTAACTTTTTCAAAAACTCCTAAATGACCAATATACATTAAATAAATGATATATTGTAAATCTAAACCATTAATTATTAGGTTTTAGATCTAATGGTGGATATTTTTTTGGCACGTCTTGCCCTAGAAGGTAACCCTATTTTATGAGGGTATTGTACTATGATGATAGACGACAATGTATTATGAGAGTCTAGTAGCAGTCGTGTTGTCTTTGGATATCTGGTTGGTGATACTCCTATGAGAAGCTTGCTCTGCAAGTATATTATAATCTTTGTGATTTCTGAATAATATATTGGGCAGTTTTTGGAGTGTGGGGTTTTCCTCCTAAAAGGGTTTCCCCACGTAAATCACTATGTTGTGGTATGCATGATATTTATGTTTATTTTTGTTTAAGTTTCTATAATTGTTAAAGATCTGTAAAGTTTTGCATTATTCTCCTCTCAAGATTAGTGTAGGAAGTTGTTTCACTGGCCTTAGCTTCCTTACAACATGCCTCTACCAATTTTGGCTAGGGATGTACCAGTGGTACCATGTATTTCATCAATGTTGAAAACCACATCTTAAAGCTAAGAGAGTCAAAATCTTTTTATTTCGCCTTTTGATCCATTCTAGCATAAGCAAATTTTTTGAGGCCCTTAGGATTTTTATTCAATTTAGGCTCATAGATTTCATCAATGGAATCTAACACTAAGGAAGAGTCTCTCCAATCCCCTTTTGTTACAGTTGTTATTGGTCAGCGTAGCTTTATCCGACATGGGAGCCAAACTAAAATATTTGCTATCAAGAAATGATTCTTGTGTTGCTACTTGGCCCTAAACAGTGTTGGAAGTTGACTCTTTTGGGTCCATAGATTTTTCATTCTACACATATAATTCTTTGCATTGTTCAAAAGACACTAGTAACTACTTGGACATGGTAGTCATTTCAGGTTTTCTTCAAAGATTTGGAAATACTCTTCGCCAAACCTCAACTGCTTCTTTTATTTTATTATGAAAGGCTCACCAAAATGGTAATATATCAGCTTGCATCATGCCACTTCATGCAAATTTATTTTTTTCCTTGAAGATTGCACGTCGTAAGGGAAAGAAGTATGAACTCATCGCATCATCTTTTTGGTAACCTTAGCTAGCGTGTGATGTGGAAAATCCAACTAACTACTTTTCACATAATAAAACCCACCCCAGAAGGGCATTGAGGGAATATCTTGGAGATACACTTAGAAGGAATTCTACGGACAGCAAGACACTTGGAAAAAGGACCAAAACCTATGTGAACAACACTTATTGAAAGGAAAGTGCAAACATAAAGAAAACTAACATGTTTACAAAAAGAAACCTTACAAGAGGTTGAGCATTAATTAAAATTCTTTAGATGAATTTTATTCACCAAAATCCCAAGATCATTTCCCTCTAAATCTTTAAGCTCAAATGCATTGATTTCTTTGCAATTGACAATTCAAAAAGGGCCTTTCCAAAGTGAATTGAATCTTGCGTGTTGACCTGGCTTAGAAGCTCGTTCATTGTATTTCAAGACAAGATCTCTCTCTCTAAAACTAGGGTTAGATGCTTTCTTGTCAAACCATCTCTTGACCACCTACTGATGACTAGTCATAGCATCATGGGATTTCTCTCAAGCTTCTTAGATACCAAGTAGCTCTACCAATCTCACTTCCATAGCTCCACCTTATTCAATATCTAGAGATTTAAGCAATTGTAACATCTAGATCTCTATATAAATTGGAAACACAACCTCTTTCCCATAAACCAACTCATATGGATATGTCTTTAACACATGCTTAGGAGTAATTTGGTCTACCCAAAGCACTATTCTCAAGTTTTTATGCCATTCTCTTTGATGATTTGCACCAATTTGCTTGATCCGTCTTATTAAGTTTTTATTCATGGATTTTGCCAGCCCATTACCTTGCAAATAATAATTGGATGAGGACTTGATAAAGATATTGTTCCTTAATGAAAACTTAGAAACCTTTGAGCCAAGGAAAGTTCTTGCATTATTCTAAATAATGGTTTTCGAAGAGCCGAATCATGCCACCAACTCCTCAAAAAAATTGAAGATCTCGTTCTTTGTGACTCCTTTTAGGGGAATTGCTTCTGACCATCTAGTCTCACTATTAGAATCCACTTGTTCCTGGTGCTTGATATCAGATTGATCATTTCGATGAAGTATAAACCCCACTAATCAACAGGCTCATCAATCAATATCATATTAAGAGTCATAGCTAATTATTTTTACCTGCCCACAAAGAACCAGCATTGCTGACATTTCCTAACCAAGCTATGGCAATCCACAAATAGGGTCGGCCAATAGTATCTTGCATGTGTTATCTTCATGGTGGTTTTTTCTGTAGAGAAATGACCACCTGTCGAACTATTGTGAAATTCATGCAAAATTCTACTAGCTTGGTGTCCATATACACATCAGAGGAGTACCCCATCAAATTTCCTTCTCAAAAGGACCCCTCCAATTAATGCATATCTAGCATTTTGTAACTTGCAGAATATCCCTTTGTGTGATGGTTGGCTTTCTAGATATCTATCAATCTCCATAAAACGAACTCTATTTATAACCTAGGACTCTTTCGACTCAAATTGGTTAAGGAAGTTTGGTTGATCAGAACTTCCTCTTAAAGTTCTTTGACTCAGGGCTCGATTTCATTAGAAAAATACTCACAAAGTCCTTTTTCCTCTGACTATTTTCGACCTCGATATCATACTCCAAGATTTTTTTGATCCAATTTTCTCTATTGTCAATGATCTCCCCTTCCATGATGTATTCTCTTGCACTGGAATGAGCCACATAAACCATTATTTTGCTTCCTAACACCAGGTGTTTGAACTTCTTGAGACTCTTCACAATGGAAAATTCTTTCTTTTAAACAAATTTATATTTGGTTTCATTCCCTCGTAGGGTTCTTGAATAGAAGGCAATCAGATGCTCTCCCTTTTCTTTCTCATATTTCTATGTAAGCACCGTTGTGATTCTATTTTCACCACCATAGACATACATGATGAAATCTTTTGAAAAGTCTGGATTAGCCAAAACAGGGCTGGAAGAAATGGATTCTTTTATTTTTTCAAAAATGGCTCTACCCTATGAAGTCCATTTGAAAACCAAGTCCTTATTTAGCATGAGGTTAATAGGCCTTACCAATCTAGCAAAGTCAGAGATAAATCTACTCACAAAATTGGTTTACATACCCAAGCAATTTTCCTTGTAAGACTCTGAAAAAACATTTCTTGTGGTTGAGGGACACCCCAAACTCTTGGCACTTCTAGAAAACCTTTTCCAGATGATCGAAATGATCTTCTTTAAACTTGGAGAATAATGACAGGTCATCCAAATATATAAGGATGATCAAATTGATCAAATCCATGAAAGCAATATCCATTTCCCGTTGAAAATTGGCCCCTACATTTGACAGGCCGAAAGGAATCTTGAAAGGCTGAAAGGAATCTTGGTGTATACAAACATTCCCCACTTGGTGGTAAACATAGTTTTATGTTGATCATCTTCTTTGACCCTTGATTGTATCTGGAGAAACCATCTGGTAATGAAAACATCTCTAATCCTACCACCATTCGAAGAATTTGTTACAGAGAAGGAAGAGGATATTGATCTTTTAGAGATGCTCTCTTTAAATCTCTAAAATCCACACAAGTTGAATGTCTCCATTCTTTTTCCGAACATGGACCAAATTATATACCCAAGTAGATTGCATAATCAGATATATGGTCATGGACTCTATAAGCTTTTCCAATTCTTGGGCCATGAGGGACTCTATTTTTAGATTGATCGGCCTCTACTTCTAGCGGATGGGCTTGGCTCCTCCAACTAGATCTATAGTGTGTTGGATCACACTGGGGTCATACCCCTTTGGGTCATGATAGGTCCATGCTATGACCCTATCATAATCATTGCAAAAAGATATTAACCTTTCTTTATCTCTTTGAGGGACATATTTTCCTACCTTCAGCTTTCTACCACCTCCAACATCTAGATCAGATTAATCTCCTTTGTTCGCGACACTTTCTTTTGTCTTTTTTGGCATCATCAAAATAAAAAAGATTTTGTAGAGTGATTAAACCCTTTAAAATCTTTTTGGTTCTGAGTTAGATAATTTTTTCTCCATAAGCCTCTTCAATTTTAGGTTGTAATTATTCAAAAAACTCACTAGAATATTGAATAAACATGGTAATCTAAGTATAGCTCTCATCGCTCTCAAAGACTTGTCAATTTTGATAGTTGTAAGGAATAGTGGGTCGAACCGACTGTGGCCATCCTATCTGCTACAACATTCTAAAATCTCAAAATCACTTAGATATTGAAGGCTTCAAATCCTTCAATTATTTCCCACACCTTGTGGCGATAAGATCACATCTGCACATTTTTTTTAGTTGATGTTCCTTTGACCTGTTTGATCACTAACTTTGAGTCTTCGAAGACCTTCAGCCTCTTGATTCCCATCTACTTTGCAAGACTCAAACCATGGACTAGGCCTTCATACTTGACTTCATTGTTTGTGCAAGAAAATTAGAAACAAAAGGTTCTGAGAGTTTCCTCTCCAATAGGGGACACTAGGTGAATGTCCGCTCCTGAACATTCCCTGCATCTTGCACATTCAAAGTGTAGAGTCCATAGGCCTAATTCACCATTTGTGTTTTCATGTTGGTTTTCCTTCTTCTTAGTCACCTACAAGATGACTTGATCTTCGTCATAAATCACATATGTGCCAAGTTTGGTGGCATTATAATTTTTGAACAAGTCACCCTTCATAAATTCATTTATCAAGACTTCTTCTTTGATGCTTCTATCTCCAGTAGCTGCCTCATCTTCTAGCATCTCTACACAATACATTTTTTGTAAAGAATGTATGGGTAGCTTCAAAGTTGATCACAACATCGTCTACTATGTGCTCCAAGTGTAGGGGTTCTGATAATACTTTCATCTTGGCACCATGCTTGGTTTTTAGGATTAGATGAAACCAATCTAGGGACAAATATCCTCCAATCTTAGTAATAAAATATCTAGATAGATATAGCCCAAAAATGGGAGGAATATCAATTATTACCATTTCTTGGGCGATTGTAATGTTGGGACATGAACATAGGGTCAGAGGGAGACTTTTGATTAGACCTATGGCCTAAACCCTTTTTCCATCTAATTGCATGATTCCTCTATCAAAGGGATCATACTCTAATTTTAATAGATCCACAATCAATTTAGGAATGACTATGGTGCTAGTAATAGAGTCGATCATAGAATTATGTAGTAACTTATCCCCTACAATGAGGGTCAAGAGAAATGGAGTAGGTTTTGGCTTACTTACCTCCTCCTTCTCCACCTTTTCCTTTGTGTTTATGAATTCCATAGCTCCCAAAGCCTGTGACTCTTGAACTATCCTTTTTCCTTTCTCTTGATTGTATTTTGGGGTTGCATTAGCCTGTGGCAGTCCTTTATCCTCTTCCAAAGCTTCTCACAACAAGGTTTTTTTCTTGAGGTTAGCCAAAATATCCCATAAAGAGACATGGGTTTGGGCCTTCTTCAATTGCTCCACTACATTGAGTGGCCCAAATATTTGGGCTTTTGACTCCTTTACCTTGCTCAATATTACCTTGCTCTACTTTTGGAGCACTAGAGCCACCACTATTGGTTCCAAAACCTTTTTAGCGACTGGCTTTGGTTGTGGCATAATAGGTATGTGCTCTATGGACAACCTCCTTTTAGATTTGGTGAAATAATCTAACTGAACTTGAGGGGTTTTGGATGTCAATGTGTCATTGATGAACACTGCATCGTCTCCCTCCATCTAAGAAAATAGAGCGTGGTTTGAAGCAATTTATCCTTCTTGTTCAAGGAACATTCCCTACATCCATGCCACTAGGATAGCATTTTCCAAACTTGAGGACTGATAGGGTCTTCCACTTTTAGTAGTAGTGATTCCTTGATTTTGTTGTTTCGAGATCCTCTACTGGAGATTACCCCTAAGGAAATTATGGGGCATATGTGCATCATTACATGGGAAACATCATGCATTTGAGTCAACCATCATATTGTTTTGACCAGCTACGATTTCTCTGTTATGATTTGATGTTATGGTTTGAAGAGCATTGAGGACTAGAACTATTTTATTTGAAGGTTGGGATTGATTATTTGCTCGTACCCTTCCTAGTATTGATTATGTTGGAAGGAAGGTTTATTTCCCTGAGAATTCTGGTAAGGGGGATTAGGCAACACAACTTGCTATCCTTTGAGGTTAAGTATCTCATTTGAAAAGGTTTGTAGAAAATTCTTCATGTCGCTCACTTTTGCAGCCAAGGATGTAGGAGCAGTTACATTATTCTGTGCATTGGGATACACATAAATTGACTGGGGCATGGAAAATGTATTGGGAGCATCTTTAGGCGGCGGAGGTGGTATCTCAGGGAAAACCAGCATAGGCGACCGAGGAAGAAGCTTTATAGCATCTATAAGATTGTTCTCAACTCTAACAGCCAAGTCATATGCATCCAAAAGGGTCTTTCCTCCCAATGACTAAATCATTATGATTATGCCAGAGTTAAAATCCTTCAAGTAGAAGACAATGGCCATACTCACCAGACGTCTGGCTGTTAAGGGGATCCTTTGCCAAGTTTTATGAAACTTGGTGTTGAAATCCATGACAACTTCTTGAGGAGCACTTTTAATGGCTGTCAGTTATTTGAGTAAGGAAGATCGATCGCCTTTCCGTAAGAATCTTTTGAAGAATCTATTCCCAAGTTGATCCTATGTAGCAATTGAATTGGGAGCTAGTGATTTATGTCAATCTAAGGCTTTCCCTTTGAATGAAGTGGAAAGGATCCTTAGTGCTACATTTTTCTCTATCACATGATGCATTATGCACACATCGGAGACATCTTGCAAATTTTCTATTGGTGTTTTAAAGACTTCTCTCGTGAACTTAGGGAGTGCTTTCAACATGTTAGCGGGAATGGGATCCCACACTATAGGAGGAATCAAAGGAATGAGTGAGCTACCACTATTCCATGCTACAAATTTTTTGGGTGGTCCTAGAGTAGCCATTTGTTGTACTTGAGCTTGTGTTGGTGTTTGTGTTACTCCACTTCTAAAATTTCTTTTTCATTTGAATGTCACCAACAAAGGTAAGAGTAACTTGAGATTACAAGTTGTTGATGATCTAGTGATGGGTCTCCGACTCATAAACCTGCTTCTTCACTAGGTGAAAAGAATTATCAGTCACACAGAGTGTGCCAAATATAAAATTGATCTATAAAGCTGACACTTAGGAGATATAGTTTATGGGAAGTTCTATAAACTAGGGACTAAGATGCACTCTACAGAACAACCTTCGATATTTTAGAAGTTGACTCTTCATTGTGTTAATAGGGGGGAGGAAAGGGGAGAAGGAATGAAAAATGATGCATAAAACAAACTATTCTAAGGTGATATGCCAAGCTTTTACAACATTTCAAACCTGATATAACATAATAAAATCTCAATTAAATCAATCTTTGCAAATATTTGAAAAAGTATTAGACATGGTCTAAAACTTCGCATATATTAAAGTAACTGAGATTATAAAAGTTGAAAGGGAATGAATTACAACTACAAACACTTTGACAGACACGGAGCATGAATTTAAATAAACAAACAAAGCTAAACACATAGAAAAGGAAAACATGGCACAATTATGTATTCAGTCCCTATTCTTCAAGAAAAATAATATACTAAGGTCTGTGTGTTATAGAAAATAATAAATTCCTTCTAAGTTTTGTATTAAGTGATTGAATGACCATAAAAGAACCCCTAAAATAATGCCACGTAGGGCTTAAATATGAAAATCTATCCCTAATGAGATGGTAACTATTGACCTACAGTATTAGTACAGGTTTAACCACAATTGATCCATGAGGAATCGAAGTGCGATGTAGCCACTAAACCTCAGTCTCAACAAGATCATTCAATCAAAATTGAAACTAAACATTTTATCAACAAACCTAACATGTTAAATTAATGAAAGCTTTGAAAATATCTACTCTAATCCATTTAAATTGATCTTGTTGTGGAATTGGTGTCGCATTGATGTGGACCGATGACCCTTTCCCAATCTCATGGTCGTGAGCCTATTTCAGTCGATTCTATGGAAGAGAATCGATGAAACCATGATGTTTGGTGTATGAAAACCTAAATTATGATAAATTGAGCATGATGCAAGCTAGGTTACCATGATTTTATGCTAAAATTGACCTAATTATGTAATTTCTATGCTAATCTAAACTAAACTATGCTAAAATAGTAAACTAAGATGGAATCATGGAAGCCATTAATGAAATCTTGAAACTAAAATGCAACTAAAATAAATTGAAATTACGCTAAATGTGTGCAAAACGAGAGTATGAGTGTGAGAAAATTTAACAACATAAGTTTGCAATAAAAGATGGATCCAAGGTCGCCCAAGTAGAATATTATAGGGAAGATCAAGATCAAGTACTTGGCATGTAGTTTCTACAATAAGAGGTCCCGCCTAGATAGGGAGTGCTATGATCCCTTGTGATACCCGTTCTTGGTCATCATATGCTCTGATGGTAGTACTTTTTGTCTTCTCAATAGTATCTTCTGAATAGCCCAGATGCTTGATCAACTGCAAGGTACAAATGTTCAGATCAGCACCTCCATCTACCAAGACTCTTTTGACCTTTATGAATGACAACCTCAAGGTGTAAAGTGCGGTTATGAGATGGTTGTGAGGGTAAATCTTACTCAGAGAAGGTGAGAAGATGGTTGGCGATATGTCCTACCATTGCTTGAAACTAATCGGCATAAATGTTCTCAGGAACAGATGACTCGAACAAGGCTTTTTTGAGTATTTCCCTATGTGTAGGAGATAACTTCAAGAGTTCCAAAATTGATATTTGAGCAGGGGTATGTTTAAGTTGGTCTACAAGATTGTACTTGCTAGGATTAGATGCAGGAAAAGTGGGTTGTGTCCTAGATTGAGCTGGAGCAGCTCCTTGAATGGTTATTTTTCCACGATGCATGGTGACTACAGAATCCACAACACATGGTGACTCCACATTCTGTACTAGCTCCCTTGATGGTGACTATAGTAATAGCACTATCATAGGAAGCAACCAAATTGGAATAGGTGTGTTGAACATTAGTGTAATCCTTAGCTTTACCATTATTGTTAGCTTTGTTATGATTAGGCATAGGATTCTTGTATATCTTGAGATCTTGGTTTCTAGTGGGTACTTCAACAAATATGGTATCATTCTCGATTAGATCTTGAATGATGTTCTTGAGTTTCATGCAATTCGTCATTTTATGTCCCTTGATTTTATGAAAGTCACAAAGGTCATGCTCGTTATACCAAGGTTGCTTTTCTTGAGGTTCTCGGTAATTTTAAAGTTAGGCAGTGTTATCAAATTTGAGTCTACCAATTTCTTCATGATCATTTCGATAGGTTATGATAAATGTGTGTACTTATGTTTGGGATTGGTGTTCCTATTACCAATTTTCCTTGGTTGTATGTTGTTGGTATTGATCTAATCATTTTGGGGTGGTATCATTTGTTACACAATTGGTTAGATCGTAGCAACTTGATTATTGTTGGGTCTTGAAGCACTTAGTATGACTTTAGCATCCACTACACCATCATTTGTTACATTTTTTTTTTAGCCCATACACGAGGTTTATCATTTGAACTAGTGGAAGGATGATTGTCTTTGTAAGATTGAGTGTTTCCTTGTCAGATTAGAGCTCTTTCAATGTTAAGGGTTATTGGAACAAGCTCATCGTAGGATGTGATGCACTGCATTTTTAAGTGGAATGATAGATTCAGATCAAGGTTGGCTATAATGATTCCTACTTGTTGCTCATTGGGAAGAGGCCACTTGATTTTACTAGCTCTTTGTCTCCATCATTGTAAGAAACTAGCGAAGGTTTCTCCTAGATTTTGTTTGAGAGTGTACAATTCTTCTAGACTAATGTCCATGTCAAGATTGAAGGAGAAGTGATTGATGAATTTGTCAGTGATTTCTTGAAAAGTTTTGATACCAAGAGGAAAATGAGAAAACCAATCCATAGCAGTTCCTGCTAAGCTTCGAAGGAAGAGGTGCATTAGATATGAATCATTGTAAGTGACTTCCATACACATGACGTTAAATTATTTGATGTGATCTACAGGACTTCCTCTCCCTCTGTATTTGTCAAATTTGGGGATTTCAAAACGAGGAGGGGATGGTACCATTGCCATGTTTTGATCCAATGGGTAGGGACACCAGTTCTATGTATGTGGTTTCTTTGTTTTTCCTAGGCGAAGGTCCTACATTTTTTGTGAGAGCGCTTTCAATCATGATGCTACATCGTCTTGTGGATTGGGTGGAGGAGCATATGGTGGAATGAGAGATGAGTTATACATAGTGTATGAGTATGTTCTTGATGTGTTTGGATTAAGGATGTTCCTATCAGGAAAATAGGAACCTTGTTATTGTTGTTGGGCATACTATTGAGCTAGTAAGGCTTGTTGTTGAGCTTGATTTTGTTTTTGTGCCGCTAGGGCTTGTTGTTGGGCCTATTGTTGTTTCTATGCTACTAAAACTACTTGATAGGCTTCTTGTTGTTGTTGTTGTTGTTGTTGTTGTTGTTGTGCTGCCAAGAATGCTTGATAGGCTTGTTGTTGTTGTTGTTGTTGTTGTGCGGATTTTTGTGTTGTTAAAGTTGCTTGTTGAGCTTGTTGGGAAATGGCCACTTGCTAAGCTTGATGTTGTTGTTGAGCTAAGGCTGCTTGTTGTTCTTGATGTTGTTGTTGAGCTAGGGTTACTTATTGTTGTTGATGTTGTTGTTGAGCTAGGGATGCTTGTTGTTGTTGAGCTAAGGTTTGTTGGTAGACTTTTTGGGCTTGTTGTAAAGCTATGGCTTGTGCTTGCAATGTGGGATCAGGTTGTTGTTGAGACATTTGGGAAGGATTAGGTACATTGATATTGTGATGGAGTAGCAGAACAGTGGTGAAGAGTGGAGGATTCCCTTGGTTTAACATTCCTATGGTAGAATGAAGTGAAGGAATGTATGTTTGAGATCTGAATTGATTTGGTATAGGAAAGGGAGTTGTTGGAAAAGATGATGTCATTAAATTTTGCAATGGAAATGACATACTAGGACCTTGAGTCCATTGATTGAAAATATTCCCTTGCCCTATGTGTGAAACATTACCTTGTGTAAAAGATGGAAACAAAGGATTTACGATTGAGGTACTCCTAGGATTGATAGAAATCGTAACCAAGGGATTGTTTTGAGATGGATTGATAGGAGATGATGTGGTAATTGTAGATGAAATGGATGAACCCACCAAAGGGTTAGATAAAGATGTCCCTAGTTGCGTTGAGGATTGATTATGTGATGTGGTATTGACCTTTCCTTATGTGTTGCTTTGAGATTTTTGATCTACACCCTTTTGTGTGATGGTAGGTACACTTGTGGTACTCATGGATGTAGATGAAGAAGGGTGTCCCCGAAATGTTGAAGTGGTGGAAAATTGAAGTTCAAGCGGAGTGTGTAGCTATTTTGGGTATTCGGGAATAGGAGGAGCACCAAAGGTAGGTGTCCAAGTGGTGGTGGGTGGTGGAGGATTGGTTTCAAGAGTACCAACAAGCGTATTACTTTCAAATGGTAGGGTGTGACCAAAATATTTAGCAAGTCTGGTTGCAAGAATAGGTAGATAAGTTTGACTTAGCCATTATGATAGAGTCGTGAAATCTTGTGTGAAATCCTGTGCTACAAATGTTGGGGAGATAGGAGCTACACTTTCAAAAGATTGATGTTCTAAAATTTCTTCCTTGGTAAGCTCAAACGGGTTGTTGGTGACGTCTTCAATTTTGAATGGTGTCGAAGGAGATGATGGTTGTTGCGATGGTGTAACCTGACTTCTAGGATCAAATTCTAAAGGATTTGGATCATTTGAGGTAAATGTAACTTTTTCCTTTTCCATGATTCTTTTGTGTTGCGATCTTTTTTTTACCATAAAATTTGAGTCACCAATGGGAGAGTTGTGTTGAGATTTAAAATGTTTGAACTCTTTGGTAGACTCAAATTTAGGTAAAAGGGATGCCCTAAGTCTTTTGGGAGAAATGATGATAATGGGGGATGAAAATATGGATGATGTGGGGAGTAATCTTTGCAAACATTTGGGAACAACACTTTTGACTTAAGCTCGATGTTGTGATGTTGGAACAAAGGATGATAATGAACTTAGAAACCTTCAAGGTAGACTCATGACCTTCAAGATAAACTAATTCATAGATTATAACTATCTCAACTAAGTGCATGGAAAAGGATAGATGAGGTGAAGTTTTAAGTTCCAAAGTGTTAGTGTTTTTAGAATTTTGCAAAGATAGATGAGGTGAAGGATGAAAGTGTGATGGAGGGGTGGATGAGATGTTTGACCCAATGTTGACTTAGAATGAACCTACGTTTTCCAAGACCACAGTAGCAAGAATGATACTAGACCTCTTTAAATGTTCAAACCCTGAAAAGTAAGGGAACTGAGGGGAATGTTTAAACCGGTTCGAGCTCTTCTTGCTTGGGCATAAAAGTTTCTCAACAAAGTGTAACGATTGTGGTAAAATATTAAGGCCCACATTTGACTATCATGTGTTTGGTGATTCTTGTGTCTTAAATGGAGTGTTGGAGATTTTCCCTTACAGAGTTTAATTATTTTATGAATCATCTAGAGGAGTTGAATAGTATGAAATAGACCGAGGTTTTGACTCCAAAATAATGTGTATAATTCAGGATTATTCCTTGAAGCGTATCTATAGAAGTTGGATACTATTTTTTCTCTATTTTTGTGAAGCGCTTGAAGGAGTTTTTTTAAAGATTTTGGTTTGAGGTGTTTTTGTTTGGAGTGACAACCTGTAGATTTTGGTTTCGGGATCCTAACTTTGCATGAGATCATTTAAAGAAGTTAAAGGATCACAAAAATATTATTTATTGCAAAGCGGGGGGTGGTAATACAAGCCTTCCAGCCACAATGTCGACTCTTCTTTCTTCTTTATCTAAGATGGTTGCAACAATTCTCCACTAATTTGATGTTTCTTTAGTTTCAAAAGTAAAGTTTCTCAAATTGCTGATAATATATGTTTGTTCTCCCTTGATGAAGTCAAATTTTGACTGAATTATAGCACCTGGAAGATCAGGTTGTTCAATGGGAGCAATCGGTCTCCAAATAGTCATGTGGGGTTCATTTGTCAATCTATCTTTGCTTAAGTGAATTGATTTTACCACAAACACTTGTCTTTTATTATGTTTTCAAACTAGATCTTTATGTCAAAAACATCATAATTTTCACAATGTCCATTTCGTGAAAATCATGAGATTAAAGCCATAATTTCCT
This sequence comes from Sequoia sempervirens, assembly GCA_007258455.2. Taxonomy (NCBI): domain Eukaryota; kingdom Viridiplantae; phylum Streptophyta; class Pinopsida; order Cupressales; family Cupressaceae; genus Sequoia; species Sequoia sempervirens. The sequence continues at coordinate 25,332 of VDFB02000149.1, read as the reverse complement.
ATGCTATCTTTGGAAAATATGGCTTTGAGATTAATGTCTAGATATTTAGAAATCACTAAGGATAAATCCTTAGGACAAGCAGTAATATCAAGGCTAACTCAAGAAGTCCATATTCATGCCAAAGTGTTTGAAATTTGGATGATAGTGAGTGTTTGTTTTTGGATCGTTTTGAGATCAAGCAAAGTATGAAACTGACTCACAAGCATTACAACCCTAGGATAGAAATGGCAATATTTTTTGTGTTCCCACTTGGATAAATCCAGGTGCGTGTATTCAAAGCAAATGACTAGAATCTTGACCACAATGGCTCCCCTCCACGACACTCACTTATGCGGGTTAGCCAAGATTCAATTCTCATGAATCTCCCATGACGAACTTTTCATCTCTACTAGGAATCACAAATATATGGGATGACTTCAGAGGTCCAACCTCCTGACAACAATAAATATCAAGGTATTTTTGGCTACTACACAAGGGTTCATAATAAGGGCATCCAGTTCAGAGGACATAATGATAAACTCCCTCAAGAGGTCTCCCAACCCTTAGAACAAGGGCTTTACACATAATAAAGATACTGGGGGAGAGCTATCATGCATCACTGAGTTGATTACAAAATTTCCTTGCAACCACAAATTTGTATAGCGGTTCGAAAGAGCCCGGCTTATGCTCATTACCGCTTGGGTCATTCCCTTGGGGTGAGTACTTTTCCCCACCAAGGAAATCCCTCTAAAGATAAACAATAGCAAGGAAGTACATCCGTAGTTTGATCATCTTTATTCGCAAGAACAAAGAGAGAACACACACTATGCCTTTTTCTCACGCTCGCATGGTTCAATTTTAATCCAAATGAAAGATGGAGGTGATTTTGCAAAGTGTTAGAGAATGTTTTTGTTTCTCACAATCGCCAAATGGTGCAAGAGAATTGCATACACATTCACTAGCAAGTTTGAAAAATCATGAAACAAAGCAAACGGTTGTCAATTTTATCCTTCAAAGCAATAATGAGTTCATTTTATGCACCAATTGAAATATGAGTTTGCCTTGTTCAATTTTAAGCCCAATTGAAAGATGTGATGTGAGGGTTCATTTTTTTTATCCAACTTTGAACATTCATTTTAAACCCAATAGAAAACTAGTGTGTTTCCTAAAACTAAAAGTAAAAGCATGACATTGGGTTATAATTGCCCCAAAGTGTTAAACGCTAGTTACAATTAGAGAATATTAGATAGAAGAGAAAGTATTCAATTTCACTCCATGCTTTTAAACCTACAAAACCTTGTTATTCTAACAATGAAAACATGGTTAGACATTGGTCAGTGATCAAATAAACAACAGAAATTAAATCACATGTCGAAAAAACCAACATAAAGTTTCTCACCTCGGTTGAGTGTCGTTGCACATGATGGCGTCACAATTTGAAATTTGAGCGTTGATCTAATGGATAAGAGTGTCGCCTAAATGAAAACTAGTGAGCGCGATTGCATCGATAGTTGGATGGGCATCACTGAAATTGAATGTGTCGCTATTTGAAATTTGAAGGCGTCGATGCAAGGATTTTGAGCGTCGTCGTTTGAGATCCACAATAGTTCAAATTTAAATATGAGTCGCCATATTTAAATCAGTGTCGGCCAATTAAATATGTGTCGCTATATCAAATTTGTTGGGCGTCACTATATGGCAACGCTATTGAAATAGTGTCACTGTTTGTAATCTGAGTGTCTCTGTAACTTGCAAAACAACATAAACAAGATTTTCAAGCCATAAAATAATTAAATCATCAGTTTGTCCTTCTAGCACTAGAATTTCAACCTACAATATTAGTATGGTTTTAACCACACCTGATCCATGAGGAATCAAAGTGTGATTTAGCCACTAAACCTCAGTCTCAACAAGATCAGTCAATCAAAATTGAAAGTAAACATTTTATCAAGAAACCTAACATGTTAAATTAATGAAATCTTTGAAACTATCTACTCTAATCCATTGAAATTTATCTTGTTGTGGAATTGGTGTCATGTTGATGTGGACCAATTACCCTTTCCCAATCCCATGGTCGTGAGCCTATTTCAGTCGATTCTATGAAAAAGAATCAATGAAACCATGATGTTTGGTGTATGAAAACCTGAATTATGATAAATTGAGCATGATGCAAGCTAGGTTACCATGATTTTATGCTAAAATTGATCTAATTATGCAATTTCTATGCTAATCTAAACTAAACTGCTAAAATGATGCTAAAATAGTAAACCCTAAACTAAGATGGATGCATGGAAGCCATTAATGAAAGCTTGAAACTAAAATGCAACTAAAATAAACTGAAATTAAGCTAAATGTGTGCAAAATGAGAGTATGGGTGTGATCAAATTTAACAGCATAAGTTTGCAGTAAAATATGGATCCATTTGTCTCCAAATAATGACCTATTTATACGAGAGCAAATGAAAAATGAACGGTTGAGATCGAAAAGCTCGATCAACGGTTGAAGATGGAAGAAAGGAGGAGGCATGGATCGAGGATTCTCATCAACAGATGAGAATGCAAGATCACATGGATCAAAGGAATGATCAAGGGCCCACAATTACCTTCAACAAACACACTTTTGACCTACTCACATAGGTCAAAGGTAACTTGCTAAGAGGGTAAGAGGGTTAGCTTGCTTTGGAAGCAAGATATTTTGATTGGAGGAAAAGGGGATATTCCTTAGAATATTCCATTAAGGTGAGGAAAAGATATTTTACAAATTAAAACAAAGTTTTAATTGTGCAAAAAGGATGAAAGAATATTCCATAGGAATATTTCTTTTAATTAGAGGAAAATTAGATTAATTGCTAATTAAACAAGGTTTAATTTATCCAATTAGGGATTAGAAGAATTAAAGATATTTATTAAATTTAGATTATTTGATAAATAGGGGAGGGATTGAATGATATTTAATTAAACAACTTAGGGTTATTTAATTAAATAAGATGACATAAGGGATTAGATTAAATATTTTGATTTATTTAATCTAATTAGATGAAGTGTTAGCACGAAAAGAAACGAATTAACCTAATTTAATTAATTAGGTCAATAGATGAAAATGATGCAATTAATTAATTAGCTAGGCTAATTAAATTAATTAAGCGAAAAGAGGATGGATAAAGAAGAAATGGTGTTAATAAATCTGTTTCAAATGCATGACATCGATTAGGACATTTTTCAATGTCTACAGGAACTATCACAATCAAAAAGATTCTCCACGCACACATCTATTGGCCTCACCTCCATTTAGACCATTGAAATGGCCATACTAGGCAATCATGAGCAACCGCCAATGAGAGTGATGATGCCACTTGTTCCTCCATGGTCTGACAAGTAACCGCATGTGAGCCTTCATAATTGAGCATCACTAATGCGAATTCATTCCTAGGATGCACATGGGTTGGCCACTCATTGGCATTCACCCTTTTCTAGTAGTGAACCTACCAAGAGTTCTAACCAACTACGCATTAGACATTGTTGTGATGCTTAAAAGTCCATTTTGGTTGCACCGCTTTGACACATGCCTCGCAGAAGGGCAAGCGCTTTATGAAATGAAAACATTTTTTATTTCTTTTAGTTGGTATACGAAGCCACCACATGGCATCTCAATGCATGGCATCGTGAGCACAGTCCTCTGACTTGATTGCAACTACGTGGGCTTGACAAGTGGCTTTACCCTACACAAAAGTTTGAACCCTTGAGTGCAAAACCATGTTAATCATAAAAACAAGGCATTATTTTAATAATGCCTCATAAAGGAAAACCCCTTTATAGAAATAGGGGTGTAGTAGACAAAGTCTACAAAAGGTACATCCAAAATTGATGTCAATACAAAATAATGATGCTACGAATAATCCTAAATCAAATATACAGGTATAAGCATACAAATCAAGTCCAAATATATAACTAAAGATCACAAACATGAGAGGCACTAGAATAGAGCTATGTTTGAATGGGACCAAGGGCATATCCATTGGGGCTATAGATGTATGGGTAGTAGAAAAGCTATACCTAAGTAATTGGTAAGAATTTTTTCTAATTGTATGCATTTTCATATCTAAAGACAACCTTTTCCTACATAAAGGATCAATATTATAATGACTTGATATCCCAAGTCATGTTAAGTTGAACCATGCAAATCAAAGAAAGGTAATCAATCATGTATGCACACTTGGACAAGAATATATATAGACTAAATTTTGTATGAATATTTTTCTATAATTTTGAAGCATTGGAATATTAAATGTATCTCTTTGATAGTTTATCCATCCTATAATTATCAGGGTTTGATTATATGTAATTGTGTCAATCAAAGTGTATTTGTGATCAAATTTGCATAGGTCCTAATGATTATGTATTTAATGAGAAATATTTGTAGTTTTTTCATGATCTTTTAAAAAAAAGTATTTTGTTTTCATGATAAGGAGGTGGGAATGTATTTTTTGGGTTTACAACATACCCCTGAAATTTCAAATTTTGGAGACCCTTGCATTTTGTTAGGAGCTTATTGCTTTCGTAAGGTTTGGGATTTTTTTCATTTTGTGTTTTATATTCTCATCATTTGTTTGCCCAAAAGTGATTTTGTTGAAGTTGCAAGTGCTTGGAAAGTTTACAAGGTCATTCTATTTTATTTCCAAAATTTTATTGAGATATATTTTATAAGTTGAAAACCATTTATATTCCCTAGAGACTATTCACCTACCAAGTTGTAAATTGTGTCAATTCTCGAAAGTCTAAAATGGACAAATTTTTAAATTAGACTATTAATTTAGTTCACCAATTTATATCTTCTAGCTTACCAATCACCCTAAGTCTTTAGAAATATTTTCCTCATCTTTATTTTGAATAATTTGATGATATTTTGCTTCTAAATTTTTAATTTTTTTTATCATGAGTGTTCAACTTTAGGAGAACTTGTGCCCTAATTTCTAGGTGTTTACAAAATTTTGCCTAAATGCTAGTTTTTCACTTACAATCATTTGAAAACCCCTTCATATCATTAATGGAACTTTTTGAATTTATTGAAACTTACAAAAAAATAGGTTTCTATATATCTTAACATTCCCCTTGATGTTTCATCTCTTTTGTAAAAATTGTCAATGGTATATGATGAACCTATTTCTATCTTTTGTGATAATACAAGTGCTATCAACATTTCAAAGAATTTGGTAATGCATTCAAAGACAAAACATATCTCAATCCAGTATCACTTTTTGAGAGAGAAGATTGCAGAGAATGAGGTGAAGTTGGAGTATGTGTCTACAAAGGATCAAGTTGTAGATATCTTCACTAAGGCTCTTCCTAAGGATACTTTTGAGTATCTCCAAAAGAAGTTAGGGGTTATTGCCCCTCCTTATTTGAACTAGATGCATAAGAATATGCATCACTCCAATAAATCTTAAGATTCATTCCTTGTTTTGGACTAATGTTAGTGGCTACCTCTCAAGGGGAATAGGTAGTGGCATTGTTGGTTGTTACAGTCAGGGAGAGTAACTGTTGTCATTGTATGGTAGATAGGTATCTTTCCTTTGTCATATGTGTCAAAGGATATGTGCAGTAGTTGTTGGTTGGTGCAGTATGGTGTGTACTCCTAAGGGGGAATGTGTAGAGAAGGTGTGAAGAAAACAAAGTGCAGTAAAAAGAAAAGGTAGTTATAGAGAAATTATTGTCCCTTATATGTGTTGCCTTTGGGGAAGAGAAAGTATGTGATAGATGTCAAAAGGGGAAATATACGAGTGTATTTCCCTTTGCCATTGATGTCAAAGGGGAGAGAGTTAACTAAAAAACCTTATGAAGGGGGAGAAAGAGAAAGTGTAAGGGAGCAATATGCACTAATGTGCAGTATGTGTTTTCATAATCAGAGTTGTTTTTGTTGTTGGTGGTTTTTCAAATCATGTGTTGCCATCAATGAAAAGGGGGAGATTGTTGGAATTCTGAGTAGTTTGTGTGTTGTCATTAATGTCAATAGTTCAAGGTTTTTGCATTGATGTCAATAGGTCTATGGAGAAATTGTTGGAAGTTTGTAACGATGCTTTGATTTGTTGCATTATTGTCATTAGTAGTATCACTAGTGTCAACCTCTAGTGTTGCTTTGATAAGCCTCTATTGGTAGATGTTCAACCTCTTATCTGTGATTGAGTTTCTATAGTGGTTTGGTGGTGATGAGAAGTGTTGAAGATTATGAGAATGTGTTTGCGGTGCTTAGTTTCCAAGTGCTTTTAAGAAAATTTGAAGAAAAGAGAAAACAGTGTGGTTGAGAGGTGTTCAATATAACAGAGTAGTGATTTGGTTTTTCTTTGCATTTCTTTTGTGTTGAAGATGTGCTTATGTGGTTTGGATATGTTGATTAGAGGTATTCAAAGGTGTTATATCCAGATTTTTAGGTTCTAGATCATTGTGCAGAAAAAGTTGTGTTCACCAGTGTGTGAATTGTGTATTGCAATGGTGTCTGGGAGAAATGGTTTTTCTCTACAATGTGGTTTCTAGTCTTTTGAATCGAAGGGTGTTCTCACAATGCTCATATCTATCTTTAGTTTGATTTGTTAAAATTTTGGTGCTTTGCAAGGTTTGATTCATGTGTTACAGTATGAGGAAAGTTAACTAAGTGTACAAGATGAGTATGTTCTTCAGTGAAAGTTGTTGAGAAGGAATTTGTTGGATTTTAGGGTGTTTATGGAATATTCCAGATTGTTTTGAAGTGATGTATATTATTCTCGATTCGTCTTTGGATCTAAGGAAGAGTGTACTTGAATGTTCAATGGTGTTTACACAGGTTTGGTCGACCTTGGGTGTTTAAACTAATTACAAAAATGCTTTGGTGTTTGTGGAAGTGTGGCATGGTGTATATGTATGATTTTAGGTATGAGTTAAGGTTTGGTGTGGTTTTTTTTCATTCTTTCCAGTGCGGGAATGCTTTGGTGCTGACCTAATTTGAATTTGCACAGTTGAGGTGCATAGCCGACCTTGGAGATTGTTTTCAAGGTTGAGGATGGTATGAATAAGTGTTGAGTTGATGGAGAATTGAGGTATGAAGTGTGTGATGAAAAGTATAGAGTTGTGAAGTGCAAAAGTGTGAAAAGCAGTGCAAGCTTTAATGTGTTAGACTACTGAAAGCAGTGAGCAAAGGTGTCTACATTCTTCAAAGAGACTACAAATGTACCGGTGATGTTGTGGTGGATCTTTTTGTTGCTTTGAGATGGATTTCTCATTGTAACATTTTTTTCCTTCTTTTCTATAATCTGGCAATGAGCCATTCTATCTTCTGGGCAATGAGCCCTTCGGTAGTAAACTTATTGTATTCAATGTTGCAATTACTTTATATTGTGAGCTAATCCTCACTGTGGTTTTTCTCTTCTTGGGTTTTCCACATAAATCTAGTGTTCTCATGTGTTTGGATGTGTTTGCATTATCGTTTCTCATGTTTACATTTTGCTAATGCATGATAAGGGTGTAAGTGGTTGTTAAGGGTTTAGGGACTAATGCAAATTTGAATGTTAAAGAGAGTTTTAATGTTTTAATGTATAATTGATTCACCCCCCTCTCAATTTTCTTGTGCATTCCAAAAAAGGCACAACAAGATGTACAAAATCCCCATAAAATATACACCAGAATGGTACTTTATCTCAGTGTGTCGACAAAAGAGCATGTGCTTACAAAACATGACTAAATTGCCCAAATAGGACAAGATGCTAGAAATACATGTAAAAAAACCTAAAACAAGTCATCTCACACAAACAAAAGGTTTTTAGGAACTAAAATGTCCAAGTAATTCAAGTGTGAAAACACCAAAAACTGAATAAAATGTACTTGAAGAAAAATCTAGAAAAGGTGTATGGATTGTTGTGAAGAGATCTGAGAGACCGTCTCAACCTCATTGGAATTGTGAAAAATGGATAAACAAGTCAAAATTTATGAGCTAAAGAGTGAAAAGAGCACCTCTAACTTCAACAGGTTATAGAATGTATTAGTAGTAAAAAAAAATGATGAAACCAACACCACTATAAATTTCGTGAAACCAATTTTTCAACAATATCTCGTTCACCAAAATCTGACATTATATGCCCAAGTTATGGCCAAAAGAAAAAATAGTTCATTTAAGGCCAAAGAGGGCTTAGAGAGGGCTTTGTTGGCACACGGTACTGCTAATGTCAACATGATGTCATGCTGATGTTAGCGAAATATTTCAAAAAATATTCTCTAATGGTCGAAAAAATTAACTCCACAACTCCCAGAGATCACCTACAATCAAACACCTATCACAAAAAGAAAGAATGACAAAGTTATGGAGGCCAAGAGCTATTGATCCAAAAAAGCATGAATCACAATTAATGTGCATCTTAATGATTATATTATAAAGAATCGTTATAGCAGTATAAACCTAAAAATCCTAGGTGAGGATAAAAGAAGATCATGACATGTGTCCTCATCCTATGACATGAGACGTAAATTGAACATGACCTAAATAAACTTAAGTAATTAGAGGAAAAAAGACCTAATAATTAATTAGAAAATACCTTTTACTCTAACAATTTAAACCTCATCTATTTTTCTTTCCAAAAAATTGAATGAAAGTAAGGTATGCAAAAACACTTCCTAAATTAATCTTAGAGGAGGGTATGTGCAAATTTTTTATCTACACAACAATTACATAAAGGAGAAACGCATATAAAATATATAAATAATATATTATAACATGAGGGTTTATGTATGGAAAACCCTTTTGAGAGAAAAACCCCATAGAACCACTTTTAAAAGTTCAGCAACAACTGCATTTACAACACAATCAAGGGTGTGCCTCTTACAAGAGTATCACCAACATACAATTCTACCCCACGCACCAATAAGTATGCAAAGCATAAAGTAAAAACCATAAATGGTTTGGAAAAACAATTTACAATTACAAAAGAGGTAAGGCACCCAAATTCAAAAGCCCATATTTCGATACCCCTTTTTGGTCTTGGTTCTCCCACCTATATTTAGCATATTCTTACTTATCACATTATAAATATCACATTTGACCACCCAAACTTGGGCACCCTAATTTGTCTTTACTCACAATGCATAAAGATGTTCCATGACAAGTGTCCAAACATGTCATAATGCTAGTCAAGATTCCAATGTAATTTCCCTCTTACATGCTCTTATGTATCATAAGAATCCATCATAATGACCTTACAACTCCACAAGATGTTACACATGGCCAAGGAATGCCAACTTCCTCATATGAGGACAAATCCACTAAAGATGAAAATAGTACCACCTCTAGTAGGACATATGCTTTTAAAAGCATTAAAGACAAAACACTAAAGACATGCAAATGTTACGTCTCAAACTTTGGTGCTGTTTGATTTTACTTTAAGTGGAACTGTAACATGAATAAATGTGTGTGGTAGAATAAATGTTGTGAGATTTGTATAAGAGTTAGGTGAATGATTATTTTATTTGAAAGATGAAATGCAATGGATGATATTTTATTTCAATTAAATGAAATGTGATGATTATTATGATGTATTAGAATGATATGTATTTCTTTGTTTATATTTTGGACACTAATCTATTATGGGTGTCTAAGTTTATATGAAATGCAGGTTTGTCGAAGACCAAGAGTGTGGTTGAGGTAGAGGAGGTTAGCCACTTGGCAAGGTTAAGTTGGAATGGATTCTCTTGCTCACACACACCACTTAGTAATCATATAAAATTGCATTTAGAAGGTTATTTAATTAATTGTTTATATTGTTTTACTTTGCAATGTTTATTTAAAATTAATTAAGTGGTAAATTAAATGCATAGAAATAAAAATAATTAGTTTAGTATATATTTTAGTTGATGTCTTATTTGAAGATTAAGATATAGAAACTATCACTTTTGTTATTTTTGTTGCTTGGCCAAGCATATGCACCATTGAAATAGATGGAATTTTAAAAACCTAGATATTATTGATATTAGTCTCTGCCACATCCTGCATGCAAGAGTTATGTCATTCTAGATTAGATTGCATACAGGCATCATGCTTGCATCGAGAGTTCTCTCCTGCTTCTCCGTTCTAGGTTGCTAGGCTCCTTGCGCAGGGTCAGTGTTTTTTCGAGCTAGGAAGAAATCCGGGGAAGTATTTATACTTCGTGGTTGGGCGGAAAAGGCGCCTGGACCCACTCTTGGTTTCGGCTTTGCGAAAGACAAAGCAATGTCATGGCAGTCGAGCACTGAGGATTTATCATCACATGGATATTTATGTATATATTTCTTGTATTACTTTGTATGGCTTGCATAGCCAATTGTAATGTAATTTATGAACTTGATGTAATCTTTGATATGTACTTATATAAGTAACATTGAAATAAATGTTGTAACACTACTTGATATAAACTTTTACATTCGACATTGTAATTGCCTTGGAGCAATCTTATTAACATATATATATATATATATATATTACTTCATTATTCTTATGTGGAAATGAAATTTTGTGCCAATATCCTTAATTGGAAATGTGAATATTCTTTGAGATTTCCATGTTAAGTAAGGTTAGCGTACCTTTGCAACCAAATATTATATAAATGAACATTAGAATGTAAGGTTGAGACACATTTTCGCCACACATAAGCAACATATTGTAGACACCTAAAAATGGTCTGGAGAATCCAATTAATCGAATACGCCTTATTTGATTAATTAATCTTAAATTCCTCTACTTAGTAAATAAATAGAAATATTTATTTATATTAAGTTCATTTATCAATTCTCCTATTTTTCTCTCCTAATTAAATAAACAAAATTAAAAACTTTGTTTTATTTAATTATTATCATTTTTATCACATTAATTCTCTCTTAATTAAATAAACAAAATTAAAAACTTTGTTTTATTTAATTATTATCATTATTTCTTCTATCTTAAAATTGAATACACAATTTAAATAATTCGTGTTATTTAATTTCACATTTCCTCTTAATTAAATAAAGATTGTCAAAAATCTTTTATTTAATTATCACTCTCCTTTAATTTAATAAAACCAAACCCTATAGTTTGATTTATTAAATTATTTATTCCTCATTTTTGCTAAATTTAAATAAATTTAAATTATTTAAATTTATTGCATAAAGTTTGCACTATTCCCTCACCAATAAATATTTATTTCCCCACCAATCAAATTAATGGCACTGCCATTCACGGGAAAGCTTCAGGGAAAATTTGCAGGAAGTTCTCTCAACAACCTTCCACCCACCTTCCCTCTTATCTTGCCTGGTGTTTTCATGGGGAGAAACCATTCTCCATGATCAGCTCCTTCTTCTCATCCCATGCCTTTGGATTCTCCAGAGGAAATCACAGCCCCTCATCCCGGTTTCCTGTGCAATTGTGCTGCCGTGAAAGCTATAAATACAGCTCTTGGGCTACACAAAAAGGATCCCAATTTATGCAATCTTACTCTGCAGGTTTCCAAAGCATTCAAGCATCCAAATCATCCAACATTCATCCAACATTCATCCAGCATTCATCTAGCATCCAGCATTTGCAGTCATGGCTGCCATTAGAATAGAATTTGCACATTTAGAACATATTAAAATAGAATAATTCATTTCTCGTTCTCTAAGTGTCACTTTAATGGTTTTATTAGCTTACAAATCTGAGAGCTAAGTAAATTAGAGAAGTCTTTAGAGTTAGAGAGCAATAGGATAGATTTCTGAAGCTTTTTAGTTTAAATTAGTTTAAATTTATTAAGTTTTAGATGCAATTATCTTATTTAGAAGCGTAGATGCATAGTTTAGCTTGTTTCCCCCATTCTACAGCTTACACATATAGTTTAGCTATTGGCTAAAATGGTCACAATCCCATAAAGCAATTGCAAGCTAAACTAAGATCATATAACAATTATTTGAAAGCTACCTATTAGAATATTTCAAGGGCCAAATAAGTCAAATAGAATTAAAGAGAAGATTATTTATTTCTACATTCTCCATGTATTATTTTTAACTTTCCATATTGATTTGAGTGTGTTTAAACATGAAGAAACATAGTAATTAACTAGTTAATAACGTATTCTTGATTTTCCAATGTTCTTTTCCACAAAAATGAACCTTTCTTAGCACAAAAATTAGAGGTTGATGTGCCAAATAGAGGTTGAACTTTTTTTACATTTATGCTAATATTATTATGTATAAATCCTTATCACATTTGTTTTACTTGTATTTTATATGATGTAGAATAAATGATGAGGCGATTACGAACATATATGTTTATCTTAATATTGAATTATGGCACATAATCTTGATAGGTAGACAAAAAAAACTTCAAGCATAATTTGGAACTAATAAGATAATTTGTGACAATTATGGTGGGTACAAAATTTCCACATTAGTTTTTCTAATATTTGTTATTGCAGTTTTGTATATGATTTTGTCAATTTGTTCTTGATGGCACTTTATCATATTATAGAACATTACTTCTTCTAACAAACTTGATCAAATAACCTATTGATTAAAGGGAAATTAATAAAGTGTACAATGTTATGAGAGTTTATCAAGTAAATGTATGCATTAGTTCCATGTTGTAGTTTCTTTAAATCAATCATCTTAGATTCATACCAATGCATAAGCATAGTGGACCATCCAATGTATTCCGATACATTTGCCCTATTAGGTGCTCAAATGAATATGTTTAAGTGACTAAATATTTAGATAACATATAATTATAAGGGGAATTAATTTATTTTGGCAATTGTTTGTTTTGTCCGTATGGAGTACCTTTAAGTCCAAATGGAATTTAATTTGTTAATTATTTATTTTGTAGATAATGACTTGTGTATGTCAAATGAACATATAATTCTCTTCTTCCTCTACTATTCATCTAAGACTATATAAATTGATCTTACTAATTACATTGTTTGCAAGAGGTACAATGCTTGCAAAATTGTTGCAATTCACAAATTTATGATTAACAATGTAATATGGATTGGCATTGAAGATATTGTTTATTCAAATTGTAAGGTTTATGAGTCATGTAAGTTAATAATTTATAAGAGTTACAAAATGATTATAGCAATTTCATTATAAATTTCTATATTATTATTTGATAATGCAATTATGTCAAGAGATGTTCTACAGTGATGACAAGACACAAAATGTCATGTACGTAAAAATTAGAACACAATTACTATATATATATATTCTCTCCTATATTAAAAATGTATCATCTTATACCTTGATTCTTATATATTAAAATCTTTACTTAATAAGGGGAGATATGGATAGCAAAGAAACAAGAGTATAAAAATAGTTAAATAATAATAAAGAAGGATATAATCCAAAAAAATTATAAAAAATTAAAAAAAAAACTAAAATAAAGACTTTACATAAACAACCTAAATAATGATAAAAATAAGAATTAAAAAAAAAAATAGTTATCTTACTAATAATACAGTAATGATAATAATAGTAATACTAATAATACTAATCATAATAATGATGATGATAAAAATAATATAATACTAATCATAATAATAAATAATATATTATTAGTAAAATTGTTTCAAAAATAAGGTAGAGAGGAAGAAGAGGATAGAAAGTTAAGACCAGAAGCCGAGGAAAAGGCAGGTGAGATGGGTGGAAAGAGAGGGGGGGAAAGAGGAAGAGTCGGGATCAGAAGAAACAAAAAAAAGCCCTCATAACCTGTGCCAAGAACTTTCAAAGTCTTGAAAGCTCTTGCCAACAGGGTCTAATGAATATTTTCTGACTTACATTTTGAATATATACCAACTTGGACTTCAAAATACTTGCAAATTGCTCTAATAAATTCCAGCAATAATGCTTAAATAGAACTCACATCACGATTGCCTCTCACAACTTCCAAGACTTATTATTACACCTTATCCAAATATCTAGACACTGACCCATGTAACTGAACACCTATCATTCGCTCAACTCACCTGATTGGACACATTATCTCGTGACTAACACTTCCACTAACTCAATCACTAAGTAGATCAAGATGAATTAATCTTTAACTAAGTCAGGGTTTTGACTGACTGTAACCAACTCCAACCAACCAAATAACTGAACCAACTAACTAAACAACTGAACAAGTGATGGAAGAGTGTGAGTGGCAGTAGTAGTAGCCCATCAAGGGTCTTAGTCCCATGAATGATGGCAGGTCATCTAAATGGCACCACATTTTCATTACATAGCCTATTTACAAATAATTCTAAAATCTAATGTGCCTTCATACAGGGATTTTAACTTCAAATACATTATAGACTTTTTACATAGACAAGGGCACATAACCAAAAAGTAGAAAGAGAAATTATGATGACAAAGATGGTTTGAAACAAAACAACTAAACTACTAAAATAAATCAGGTCCTCACCTTCCACAAATCCAAATTAACGTCCTTCTCATAGTTGTGTATGCTCCAATGCTTTTATTAGACACAAGATCATCTTGCAATACATTCCTTTCCAACTGCTTTCAATTAAGTACTTGTAAATATCATTCTACCATATGGTGTTTGAAGAAGGTAAGGGTCAATTTGGTTCCTGTCATGTTCAAGCAACAAGATCAAAGAAAGTCACTTCAATAGACCAATGGGCCAGCTGTATTGGAACACACTGGATGGTCTGTCATTTCAATAGACCAACAGAGCAGTTGTATTGGAATGCACTGAATGGTCTACTATTCAGCAGTATGAATCTATGATGATTGAATTAGAGAAACCGCAGCAGGAAGTTTCATAATGCAGATATTCACTTGATAAATTCTTGGGGCGATGTATGTTTAATTAATTTTTCTTTAATCGATATAGATTATTTGATCAAGTTTTCTAGAAAAAATAGTGCTCGACAATCGACCAAGTGTGATCAGGACATAAAGTAACAAAATCATCTACAAAATTGTAACAATGTTTAGGATTCTTTACCTTGATCCCCATATATTAGAACAAATGGTGTGAAATTTTTGTACCTGCCACAATTTTGTTAGTTCCAATTTTTGAAAAAATGAAACTAAATCCATTCTTCCCAAGAAAAACCAACTTATGCCTGAGTTGGCTCATCTACCTGTCAGAATTATGAATCACAAGTCAACATTAAATCAAACATCAGTGTTTGTAATCAGCCCATCATTTATTCCAGATCATATGTTACAAATAAAACAAATGGGATAGGGATCTGTACATAATAACATTAAGGTGAATGCCAAGACAGTCCAGCTCCAATTTCCCACATCAATCTCCCACTTTTGTGCCAAAAAGACAGGTTCGTGCCAAGCAAGATATCAGTTTTCAGTATATCTCTGTGACAAGGAACCTTGCTAAATCAAGAATAAATTCTCAGCTCGTTCATTGGTCAGTTTCCTCGTGTTAAAACACACTCCGGTCAATATGAAAAGTTAAAAAATCATATATAGAGAGTGCAGATAAGTGAATAATGGTTTCTCTTCAAGCAATTACATATACTCCACGACTCATTTGGCCCCTGGAATATTTCTATCTGCAGCTTCCAAATCGTTGCCGGTTATGTGATCCCAGTTTAGGTTGCACTGGCTTTATGAAATTGCGGCCATTTTTAGGGAGGTCTTGCAGCTCCATTAGCTGAACTGTGCGCTGCTTCTTTGCTGCAAAAGAAAACACATAAGCTTGAAGTCGTGTCAGAAATTAAACTGCTAGCTCTTATGAACTGAACCTTCATTAACTCATCAAAGTATCATTACACACATAAAATCAAGGAACAGTCTACTTTACAAACCTTTTTCTGCTTGTTGGTATCCTTCATGAAGCTTTCTCTTAGCAGCTTCAACCCTCACACTTACAGACAGATCACGTGAAGATCGTAGCTTCTGCAAAACCAATTAGCAAGTGATTTGCTTTTAGAATGGTGGCATCTTTAGTCTTCTCACAGGTTCAAATACATATATATCAATTTTAAATGTATGGACAAACAAAAAGGATTTACTCACATTTTGGGGTTGAACAGAACTAGGTCTCATTTGATTTTTGATTGAATCAGTCAATCGGTGCACTCGATCCTGATGTTCATTCTGTTTGGGAGTTCCCGATGACTTCCTAACTGGCACAGAAGAACCAGTTGCACGAGTTGAGGCATTCATTGAATTTCGATAGCCATCAGTGTTCTGCTGTTTCTGAAAATGTGACTTTATGATCGCCTTTTCCTTGTTTCCTCCTGAAGTTATGTTCCCCTTTTCCTTGTTTCTTGCTGAAGTTAATTGCTTGGCAGTAGCATCACCTTCCTTTGTCTTGTAACTTTGCTGAACTGATTTTTTCCTACTGTAATGTTCTTCGTCATCATCAGCAGAATCAGTGTCATGCTCATCAATCTGTTTCCTATTGTAGTGCTGAATGTCTTTGACATCAGAATCGGAGTCGTTCTCATCAATAATTCGAGGATCTATATTTGTAGAAGAAAGGAATTAGTAACAATTAAAATCAGATATTTAATGAGAACAAAAACAACTGACTGTAAATGACTAGGTTGCTCTTGAAAGCATACAAAAACCAACTTAACACCATTTCAATAGACTGGGGTAATTAAATAAAAGAAAAGCTAAGAAACAGAGAAATAACTTACTTCCATCATCATCCATTCCAGCAAAGAACTTCAGTCCAGCACACAATCCAACAAAGAGATACAGAATCAGATAAGGCCATCTGAGAGTATAATATATGCATATTCTCATACACAATGCCAAAAACTATGATCTTTTTTTCATTTCTATCAATGGCTATTGAATTTATGAAATGAATCATAAATTTAGTAAACATTAAATAGCAGACATGCTATGATTGAAAATATGGGAATTCCGGCACAATAGTCAAAACTACCTCAGACATTTCGATCGATGCAGTCTGAGTTGTTAAAAAGGCACCCTCATCAAGTGGTGGAGAAGGTAGACCATTCTCATCATCTTTGATATCTTCTGGTGAAACAGAATCAGGAGATGACCCTGATAAGAGAAAATGACAAGTATGCACATTGAATCACACTTCTTACAAAAATTTTGTAAACGTAGATTGGAACAAAACTTGAACTTCTCTGCATGACAAAATTCCATACCAAATGCAGCTGCAGTCAGAGAACCAGCAGTTTTCATCCATACATCTACAAGTTCTTTCCAAACACTGTAACCACCAATGAAGGGACACATTCAATTATTCACGTATAAACAATAGCTATACTAAGATAAATAAGAAAAAGAAATCCAACAATTGCCATTCCAGTTTAAAAGCTCACAAGTAACCTTGTTATCCTCTATTTAGTAACTTTTCTTTTTTAAGCACAGTTCCCTGTCCTGAACTACCAGAGAGAACAACATGAAGGAGGGAATGAACTACCTGACTAGCATCTTAGCCATGGAACGTATTTGTTCTGAATTATGTCTTCTTAATCTACTCACTACCTTGCCAATAGCTGTTATCTGTAGACAGAACAAATATCAATCAGTTATATTTGTTTTCATCAGCAGAGGGGATAATTCAACATCATATTCAAGCATATGACAAATGTATATGACTGCATGATCAGCAGATCTGTAAGAAAAATATAGTTCTGCATAATTAGCTTTACTAAGTATCAATGACAAGAATTGGTTTCAATCAACAGACGGGATATCTCATGATCAGATTCAAGCAGATGAAGAATGTATATATACTTCAAGTGTTATCATCATTAGTTCAAGAAAACATGTACTCAAAGCCAATATTCAAAGGAGACACCCCCGAAATTTTCAATAACAAAGAGAACTCTAAAATATAGATTGAATAACTATACAATGAAAATTAGAAAGTGCAAACAAGAAGTTGAATATAACCATCTTTAGAAATTCCATTTAATAGCACCAGAAGCAAAGCATTTGTAAGCATTTGTAATTTACAGCTCTAAAACACAAACAATCACAGACCCAGAACCCAACCATTGGACACAATTCTAACAAACAAATGCACAACCTTGAGTTGAATTCCCATGTCATTACAATAGTTTATAACTTTATAGCCATATACCACAAAGGCTTTAAAAAGTGAAATTTTGCAAGGTCTACACCATGATTACTAAATATTAATGGTTGAAAAACTTAAATTGAGCAATCTATTTCCGTTAGTAACATGGTAGTGCAAATTTTCACTCCTCAAAATATAGTATTTGTGTAGAACTTTCTTTTAAAATAAATACTCCTATGGCTGGTAATGGTGACTAGCTATTATGCATTTGGATTTCTGAACATCAAGCATCATTTGGAGAAACCCTTCTCATTGAGAACCATGTCTACCAACCCCTGTTTGACTTCCCCAAGGATAACAAAGCAACGGCAATATCAAGGCAGCACTCTACTCAACACAATTTCATCATAGTACAGAACAGGAGGCATTATCAGGGAGGCACTTGCTTACCACATTTCATTAGTAAACAGCATTCTTCTACTCGCTCAAAGACAAAACATACTTAAAATACTTATTTAAATCAAATGAAAACATACCTGAAGAGTGTCTACAGAAAGTTGCATCAACTCTAGTCTTCTCAGAGACTCATTCAGCTGTTTTTCTGACTGCACATGGCAAAGGAAAGAGTGGCATAAATTCAACAAATGGTTTCTATTAAAAAAAAATAGTTTAATGCTTCCTTGCATGCACTTGTAAATCATATACGCACACTTAACTTCAAACTAAACAGAAAAACTACAGGCACTAAACTATAAATCATGGTAGGGGAGCGAAAACAAACACAAAGGCTTCTAGTTTCACCCCAAATGATGTAACTTCAAAGGCTAAACACGAAAACAAAAAAAAACTTTTATCTTAAAATAGAACATATGACCCCATTTAATCCTATGTAGGCATTTTGCGCAGGGTTTCAGAGCCATAAGAGATATAGTAATTTTGGGGGAGTTTGCCATTCAGACAAATCATCTATATGAGCTGAATGAACCCTAATCTGTGCTTTGATGTTCTAGATTTGGTAAAACACCAATATAATGCTTATGACCTACAGCTACCTTGGATTAGTTCAGAAAAGAAACACATCCAACGTGATAAATTGACAATCAGGTGTCCAATCTGAAAATAAAAAACCAAAATGGATCTACTATGCCCTAAACTGAACCTTAAGTTGCTAATGTTTTAGGGCTTAAAGGGTACCATAAGATATCAGAAGTACTCCTAAATAACCGAGATAGAACTTGAAACAAATTGATCTTGAAACTAGTGAATTTTAGAAGCACCCAAAAGGAAAATACCTCGTCAGGATTTAACAGGATTCCCTTGATTCTTTCAACTTCTCTGATAATCTCTGACTCCTCCTCTATCTCCTCTGTAAGGGCTTCGGCCTCATCATAGCTGTAATTACTAGCCCTGTTTCTCTCAACCTCGTTGCTGCTACTAGGACTGCCATCATCCCTACAACCCTTTGCATGATTCTGCTGCCCTTCACATCTGGGAAGAACTACTGCTCCTTTTATGTTATCACCTTCACTAAATGAATCAGGCCCTGCCAAAGTCAATGCACTGCATTCCCCACACCTAACAAACCCGCAAGAGAACAATCTCTGAGCAATCCTGTCCCTCCTCGCCCTCAATTCTTGAGGACAATCAGATGCTGCAATTGCAATGGCATTTTCAATTATCGTACACATATCAGTCTTCGCACCCTCAAAAAACTCCCTCCACCTATCCATATTTAATCCTTTCTGTACCCAAATTCAGATCAAGAAGTCCCCAAACAGCCTTCTCACTGATCCTCTAATAGGACGCACTTCTCAGCAAATCTTCCAATATGATTCCCAATAGGATCAAAATCCCCCAAAGAAAACAAGGATTTCCCGTTTGCTTGTATTTATTCAGGATTTTCCGCTTGGTTAGATATAGTGGAGATGTAGGATGCGTACGCCCCAAAACAAGACTCTGGAGAGACGCGACTATAACTCAAAAGAGAAAGCTTTCAATGTAATACAACTAACAAAACTACAGCCCAAGGATTTCAATAATGTATGTATCCCAAGACAGTACTTTTGGGGTTGCGTTTTTCTCAAAAGACCAATTTTTACAATGCAGCTCAATCCACAAAATACCAAGACAGGAATGGATGGGAGACCAGTAACAAACCAAATTCTGGCTATTCCTTTCTTATAATGATTCGACGCAGCACACGCCAATAAAAACTTTTAGGTCTTTTACTCTGTCATTTATTGATCTTTAAATTAGGACACCCAGAAAGGAAAATTTTCGGTTTCAGACTTTTTCGCTGACAATTCTATAACCCTTTAAACCTATCACTTGACTCAACAAACACACCTGTTTCTCAATTTAAGCCTGCACCATATCAAATTATGGCTATCCCTTTCTTGCAATCATTTCATTCAGAGCATCCCCAGAAAATCTTTTTGCTCATTTACGCTGTCATTTATTGATTTTCGAATTAGGATACCCACGGAAAATTTTCTGTTTTAAGACTTTTTCGCTCACAGTTCTACAACTCTACAACCATGCAGGCCTGTCAATTGGATCTCAAAACCATTTTCTACGCCTGTATTTAAGTTAGGCCCAGAAAAAGTCTCCTTCCCTCGTAGGGGCATCAATCTACAGTGACAAAAGGGCAATTTTCTGTAATTTGGGCGACATTCTATACTGGTTAAAAGGTATTTCGCTGGTGATAAGGGTAGCGGTAAAATTAAAAGAAAGAGGAAGATTCCCGAATACAAATAACATGTAATATTTTCACAGGCAATGGAACGCACAGATTGACATGTGGGTATTGCCAAACTCCCACTTTGGCCTTCCCCAATGTTTTCAATCCGGACGTTTCACATTCCCCAAGAAATTTTATACGAGGCAAAGGAAAACCAATTTTGTAATCCACGTGGACAACAAAAACCCATTTTTTAAAATCCACGTGGACAAAAGAACACTTACATCCCCAACCGTACATATACATTGTATATTCATCCTTTATACGGGTATTTATATGTATTTGTACTTCAGGACCGTTGGTAACAAATACTCATAGTAATTAAGGTAACTTCCTGGCTTAAATACCTACATACGGTACCGTACATATATACTCTTTACATTCTGTATCCTGTATATATGGTACACACCTTTTTACCACGCGTTCTGAATTTACTAGGGTAATTTTAATTTTTAATTTACTCTTTTACGGCGGGGCAAAAAAAATTTGAACTCCGGGTGAAATTATGGCGCGTTAATGATTGAAGCTGGTAGAAAACCCGTGTCTGGTTTTATAAAAAGCAGTTTTGAAACGCCGAGTGGTTTTGTAGATGGATAAATAAGTTTGACTAGATGGTCTAAGGAATTTTTGCACGTGCGACAAAAATATACGCACTTGCTGGTCTCTATGTTGACTAGGGGTTTTACATTTTTTTAATATATGGGGGGTTATTTTAATTTTAATTAATTGGGGGATTCATGAAAGGTGGTTATATGCAATGCATAGTTAGAGTCAAATTTTATGGAGTTGTATTGTGTTCTTAAATTTGACTTGACCAGAGATTGGTCTTAACAGCCATTGGCCCTCCCTTGCACGAGCTAGGGAGGGTTTAGAATGGAAAAGAAACTATATTTTGTCATTAAAGTTAAGGATATTATATTTAGTTTTTATGGTTTATAAAAAGGTTATTGGGGAAGAGTACTAGCATTGTAATTTTGCATATCTTAAGTTCTTAAATGGTATGTTGGATTTCAACAACTTTTTAGGGCTTTTTTTGTGTGATTTAAGAGCTTATAGGTATTGTTTTGACTTTTAGGTAGTTACAACGAACACGAGAAGATTCATTATGTACATAAAGGTCAAAAAGTGGTCATTTCAAGTTGACGTCAAATACACATTCTCTAGTGCCTTGATAAACATTTGTTTTTTCCACCACAAAATTTGCACAATTGATCCAAAACATATGCACAGATGTCCTCGTAATTGTGCACTATTGATACCAATAAAGTTGCACGACTCCTCCAATAAAGTACTTTTTTTGTAACTACTGGACATAAAGTGGACAACTATTAGTACATTTGGAATTTTTTAGTGGACTTTTAATTAGCATGTATCAATGAATGATTATTGGAACATGGGCGGTAACTAGGTTTTTTCCCTAGTGTATAAGTTTTTTTAAGTGTGATGGTTTGATATTTTAAGGGATGAGAATGGGAATTATTTTGGGTGAAGTTGGTAAACTAGACATTTCTTGGCATCTAAAATAAAACAATATTACAAGATATTTATCTTTCAATTGAAAATGTTTTCATATTTTTTTGTGATTATTTTCTAAATAATTATTTAATTTATTATTTTATCAAGTTTGATTAGTGAATGGGTTTGTTGGATCCTAAAATCATTGCTCCACACTCCTAGAACTATTGTTTCACCTTCAAGGCCAAGGAGTGTCATCAAGAAGGTAAAAAGAAAAGGGTTCATCAATAGACTGAAGAGGGTTAAAGGCCAATTAACAAGAGTGGATAATCTCTTGTGTACTTTGAGCACAGTTTAAACCCAAAAGGGTATCCCTAGAGGTATCCTAAATAGGATTGAAGATACTATAAGATTGGACAATATGAAGAGTTGCAACTGTATCCAATATATGTTTGACCCCAAAGACTATCATTGGGTCACAAACTAACCAACTATGTAAAACCTCTTATATAGCTAATGAGAACATCATTGTAAGAAATACAAGATGAGGGCACAAATGAGGGCACAAGGACATGATTCACTAAAATGGGTAACCTGATAAGGCTCACAAATGATATTTCCCTATTTAAACTTGTTGAATGATGAATTACATAGGAATTTACTCTTAATCCTAAATTACTAATAAATGATTCTAGTTCATTTTTTACAGTATGATTAGTTAAATGTTTCAAAGGCCATTGTTTATCCATTGTTGAGATAATGTGTCTCAACCTTGCAATTACATAAGGTAATGTTGATACGTCGACGATGGGAGGGCGCAGGGTGTTTCCCCCCTCACGAGGGGTCTGGGGGGATCATCCCCCCAGTTGGGGTTATGGGGGCAGCATGCCCTAGCAGGAGCCCAAAGGTAGCACCCCCGAAAGGAAAATTTTATCTATATTTTATTATTGTAAATTTGGATCGTTCATCATTAGGTCTTAGATCTAATGGTCGATATTTTATTAGCTTGAATTTCCCTAAAAGGCAACCCTATTTTATGATGGCATTAAATTGCGGTTGTGTATTGTGATGTATTATGAGAGTTTGATAGTGGTCATGTTGCCTCTGGATCTCTAGTTGGTGATACTCCTGTGAGAAGCTTGCTCTGCATGTATATTGTAATCTTTGTGATTTCTAAATAATATATTGGGTGGATTTTGGAGTGTGGGGTTTTTCTCCCAAAAGGTTTTTCCCCACGTAAATCATTGTGTTGTAGTATGCACATGATATTTATGTTTATTTATGTTTAAGTTTTTGTAATTGTTAAAGATTTGTAAAAGTTTTTTATTATCCTTCTCTCAAGATTAGTGTAGGAAGTTGTTTTTCTACCTTAGCTTCCTTACATCCATTAGATAACATATTGAAATGGTGGAAATGGTGAGCCCCTTTAGGGGAGATCTCCCTTTGTGGGGGTTTGACACCTTTTCCCAATTTCATTAAATGAAGGGGGGGTTTGATGGATTTGGACAAGGTATAGGACTGACTTACAGCCTGAAAGGTGATTCAACCTGCCCTTGACCAAATCTTAAATGGATTTAAGGATGAAATGCAATTATTCAACTAGCCTAATGATCAAATGACTGTTCTAATGTAAAAATAGCATTTGGAAGGTCGCAAAGGAAATCGGACTACAAAAATGGACTGAGCAAGATATTGTGCACCTATAATATAAATTTGGTGCTGAAAATGCTAGACTGAGTTGCCCAGGATGCCTATGTCTCTGTAGGGGGATTTTAAATATAATTTCATAGTCCTCAAATGTTAGATCGAGGCTTTTGTTTTCCACTTGTCGCACTGTCGGATATTGAAATAATTGAGTTTTTGTGTGTTGTCAAGATGTAGGGTTTGATTGCAACAATGAATAATTGATCTTCAAACTTCTTTCAATCCTCTTTGGACATGAAACCTGCACATTCAAAGAGAGAGAAAGGGTTATTCCATTTAGGGGATGGCTTTAGTCAAACCTTGTGTTAGTGTTTCGACTTCTACAATGGCAATGTCAATGATAGAAAACCTATCCTTTTGAGGGATAGGGCTAAATGATAAAAAGGAATGATGAATCAATAATGGACGGAAACTCACCACCCTCCAATGGCTTACTTAAAGGATTGAAGTCATACAAATCTCCTCAAGGCTTGGATCTTTCTTGCTTGAATTGCTTGGAGACCTACAAGGGTTAATCTTCACAAATAATATAAAAACATAAACATGAATAAACTCGCATACACACTTTGAAATGATGTTTGGATCTTGAATTGTTGCAATAAATCTATAAAAGTTTTCTCTTGACTTGCTTGATAATTCTCTTAACAATATTTTTTGCTCAATAATGCTAGATATCTTTCAAATGATGAAATGGCTAAGTATTTATATGCAATTATTAGAACTTCCCCAAAATTAAATCCTAGTAGCCAACAATGGATACTTGAAATTCAAATAATAAAAGGTTGCCTTTGATATAATTTGAATTTGGAGTTGAAATAGGGGGACATAGGCACCCTAGGCGTCAATATCCTGGACCTATTTTTTGGGAATTAAGGAGTCAGTAGCAAAATATTAAATGAATGCATTTGTTTTGTGCTTGCAAATTATCAAAAAAATGATAAAATGGGCCACGAAATGCATAATTTAGGAAATTACGTGTCAATTAGGTTCAATTACTTAAGGGGCAGCAAAACATGGTGTGAAATTGTCAAGGGTGATAATTTATGGTGCTACACATATTCATAGTATATCAAAGGAAAAAAAGCTAAAACCATAAAGGATAACAAGCAATGCATTTACATAACGACAAATTGTGATATTAACAACAAGACATGCTTAACAATCCATTATAGAGTTGCATACATCCATGTACAATATAAAAAAGATCATCAAAAGGCTTTCAATGCATTAGAATGGTATTATATTCATCAAATCTAGTACTAAACTTATGCCAACAAATGTGGCAAGGAATAAACCCTAGCTAAGACTATAAAAACCCTCTAAAAAACATAAACTATCATGGAAATATTTTATTACAAACATCATTTACAAGATTAACCTCCTTTTGATTCCAAAAGACATCAATGCTCCCAAAATGGACCAAATTGGCATGGTTCAAAGGCCTAGAGAAAACTAGGACATATAAACATCTAGAAATA
>VDFB02000148.1:0-16633 GCA_007258455.2 Sequoia sempervirens | reverse complement strand
CCTTTCAAGTGACTAGTTTTAATTGGTTCCTACCAAGGATTAAAATCCTTTTAAAGTTGTTATTCTAATTGGTTTCCCTCAGGGAAATAATTAAAAAATCCTTTTCATGATATCACAGTAATTTGGGAGAATAACAATGGTATTTATAAGGAAGAGTACAATAGCTAACTAATCTGCATGTTTGTGCAAGGTGCAAACATTCCAAGTTCCCAACAAGTTAGAGTTAAGTTGAGAAGTAGATTCACTTATCCTACATATCTGTCTCCATCATCACCATCCACCTCTCAACTCCATTCACCCAATAGATTAGGCATTGGTCAACTTTAGAACAACTTTCTACAAAATTTACTTATACATTTGATTCTTGAAGCATCTATAGTAGGAACTAGTCATTATCCCTGCATCTACTTCACCCCCACATGACATTGTGAGTAGATTTCCTAAATTAGAGACCATATTCAAGCCTTCAAATCTTCCTCCTCACTTAGGTACACCTTCCTAGGTTTAGCAAAACCTAAAGAGTAGGGGGTGATCAATCATATTTTCCCCATTCATTAGTCAAAAAAATACTAAGAGACTAGCACCCTCTTAAGGTTCAAAACTTGCATTTGTGAGACCTAACATCTCTCTCCCTCCATCCCTCCATCTCTACCCTAATCCCTCAACCCTTAAGCCCTTAAGCCCTCAACCCTCTACACTATACATTAAACCCTGAACCCTCAATTCCAAACCATCTACCCTATGCATTTGATCCTCAACTATAATCCCTCAACCATATACCCTAAAACCTATATACTTAGCCCTATACCCTAAACCCTCAAACCTAATCCCTCAACCATAAACCCTTAAGCCCTAAACCTCATCCCTTAAATCTTAAACCCTTAACCCCTCAACCCTTGAATGCTTAAACCCTCAAACCTCTACCCTATACATTGGAACCTCAACCCTAATCCTCAACTCTAAAGATCCTCAAACCCCATCCTTCTCTCTCTATTTATCTATCTCACCTCTCTCTCCCTCCCTAAACCTTGAAACTCTCTACCCTAATTTCTCAACCCTATACCCTCAACTCATAAACCCTTCTATTCTCAACCCTTAACCCTCAACCCTCTAGCCTCTACCCAATACCCTAAACTCTCAACCCTAATCCCTCAAACCTAAGTCCTCAACCATTAAACCCTTAAACCCTTGACCCTCAACACTCAATTGTCTACCCTAAACCATAAACCCTAATCCCTCAAACCTAAACCATCAACCTTTAAGCCCTTAAACCCTCTACCATAAACCCTCAACCCATAATCCCTAAATTCTTACTCCCTTAACCTTTTCCATAAACCCTCAACCCTTAAACCCTAAAATCTCAACCCTTAATCCCTGAACCCTAATCCCTAAACCTTGAACCGTTAAACCTTAAACCCTCAACCCCTATACCATCTACCATATACATTGGAACCTCAATCCTATACCCTCAACCCTCAACCCTTAAACCATAAACCCTAAACCCTTATTGTTGGTGTAATTAATTATTTAATTACACTTACACAAGTTTACTTAGGCACTTAATTATATTCCTCGGTATCATTTACTAGGTGATAGGTTCACTTGTTTTCTTAGGATATAAGATTCCTTATAGAAGGATGACTTGTCTTTTCTAGAAGTCTTATCTTATCTAGCATCATTTCCTAGGTAGTTAGTTAGTTGTCACATGTCATAAGATTATGACACATGTCAACATCATATTACATACTACATCTCAACCTTGCCTATATAAGCAAGGCTACATATGTACTTTTCCATATTCAATTTGGCATTCCTGCATCTAAATGATAGTATAATATTTTTCCATTTCTCTCTTGTGGAAGCTATTTTGTCTTGTAGGTGATTCTAGGGTGTTTGAGGAGTTCACCATAAACTCCTACATGGTATCAGAGCTTTAGTGTTGTAGACTTCATCCCAAATCTAAGGGACCAATTTTGGCATGAAAGTTTTGCTGGGTGTGAGTTAGGGTTTTGAGAACCTTTCAATTAAATCCAAGACATCAGAGAAAGTCAAGATCAGATTTTGTTTTGTCAAAATCTAGCATATGTTGTCAAATCTGCAAGGGTTTGATCCAACCATTTTTATTGGAGCCATTTTTTTCTTTAGAAATCTAGCTTCAACTAATTTGTGAGAAAAACAATTTATGGGTTTTGTAACCAAGGTCAAAATATCAACTGGGTATCTTTTATATTTTTCATATCTTACAAATATCTGAAAAAAAAAATGTACAAAAAGTGTTGCACGCTAATTTTCTCCTAGATAAAAGGTTAAAAAATCATTTTCTCATCTTTTGCTTGATGGATCAAAAAATATTTTTTTGGGTTTTGTTTGTAGCTTCAAAATATTTTAGGGTTTTCTTTATTGTCTACAAACAATAAGTAAATTTTCTAGAAATCAAATTAGAAGGGTCATGTCTACATTGTTGGTTGAAACAATTTATCCCTTTTTAAAAAAATCATAACTTGAGCATACCATCAAAACTTTATACCATCAAAAAGTTGATTCCATCCTCCACATAGATATGAGGCTATTTTTCATCATCAAGGAAGATGTGAACATTCATAAGTGCATGCACTATTTCCTTTTTTGTGTGCATTAGGTTTGCATTTTCTATGCACTTCATTTCAGTTCTAGATCATTTGTTAATCAACTATTTCTATATAGATTCTAGAGTTCTGCTAGTTTGTGAGTTTTCTAGTCTTCCTTGGCATTGGGTCTGTTGTTTCTTTTCATGATTCTGACTTGAAACCTTGAGTGACTCTAATGTGGTTTCTAGCAAATAGAAGTATCTTTCCTTGCTTTTCAAATAAAGGATTCTAGTGTTACTCCATAGTGTACTTCTAGTACTTCTCTTGCAATAGGTTATCTCATTATGGGGGGTTGAATGGTCTCTCTTTTCATCCTTTGTGTTGATGGAGATTGATTGGATTTGTGATGGATATCATTATTGTATTTCATCTCCCTTTTTGGGAGGAGTTTTGTCCCACTGGGTTTTCTCCTTTTCTTTATTTGTGAGAGATTTCATTTGCATTTGTACATGGGTACCTAACATGGCCTAGTAGCTGGGAACCATCATTGCATCTTTGCATCATTTGCATAATAATTTCCTTTCCAAGTTGCACTTATTGGGGGGTGTTGGTGTAATTAATAATTTAATTACAATTACATAAGTTTACTTAGGCATTTAATTGTATTCCTAGGTACCATTTACTAGGTGGTAGGTTCACATGTTTGCTTAAGATATAAGATTCCTTCTATAAGTGTGAGTTGTCTTTTCTATAAGTCTTATCTTATCTAGCATCATTTCCTAGGTAGTCAGTTAGTTGTCACATGTCATAAGATTATGACACATGTCAACATCATATTACATACTACATGTCAACCTTTCCTATATAAGAAAGGCCTCATATGTACTTTGTCGTATTCAATTTGGAATTCTTGCATGTTAATGATAGCCTAATATTTCTTCCATTTCTCTCTTGTGGAAGTTATTTTTTCCTGCAAGTGATTTTGGGGCATTTGAGGAGTTCACCATAAACTCCTACACCTTAAACCCTCTACCCTCTATCCTCAACCCAATACCCTCTACCCTCAAACCTAATCCATCAACCATATACCCTCAACACTTAAACCCTTAAACCCTTAAACTCTCTGCCCTAATCCCTCAACCCTCAAGCCTAATCCCTTAACCCTTACACCCTCAACCCTCAACCCTCTACCCTATATATTAAACCCTCAACCCTCAATTCTCAATGCTCAACCCTTAGTCGCTCAACCCTCAACCTTTAAATCCTAAACCCTCAAACCATATACCCTCTACCCTATACATTGTACCCTCAACCCTACTCTCCTATCTCCTATCTCTTCTCCCTCCATATCTCCACTCCATCCATCCTTTCCCTCTCTACCCTAATCCCTCAACCCTATACCCTCAACCCTTAAACCCTTAAACACTCAATCCTAAACACTAAACCTTGAACCATTAAACCCTAAACCCTTAAACCCTCTACCCTCTACCCTCAACCCTAATCCCTCAACCCTTAAACTCTCTATCTTAAATCCTCAACCTGCAACCCTTAATCTCTCAAGCCTTAAACCTTAAACCCTCAACCCTTAATCCCTCAACCCTCAATACCTAAATCATCAACTATCAACCCTTAATCCCTCAACCATAAACCCTTAAACCCTAA
This sequence comes from Sequoia sempervirens, assembly GCA_007258455.2. Taxonomy (NCBI): domain Eukaryota; kingdom Viridiplantae; phylum Streptophyta; class Pinopsida; order Cupressales; family Cupressaceae; genus Sequoia; species Sequoia sempervirens. The sequence goes on along the minus strand of VDFB02000148.1, from coordinate 12,404 downwards.
TCCCTTAACCCTCAACTCTTAAACCCTAATCCCTCAACCCTTAAACCATTAAACCCTCAACTCTCTACCCTCTACAATATACATTAAACCTTGAATTCTCAATTATCAACCATCTACCCTATGCATTGGATCCTCAACTATAATCCCTTGACCATATAACCTAAAACCTATATCCTCAACCCTAAACCCTTAACCCTCAACCCTAATCCATCAACCCTAAACCCTTAAACCCTAAACTTCATCCAATTCAAAGGCTTTGAGTTCCTTCCTAACATCCAAAGATGTGTTTTTGAAAATTCTAAAATATTTCACATAATCACATTTGTGCTAAGCATTAGGTTTGCATGTTTTTCAAGGTCAGAAAAATTGAATACTTAGGTAATGTTGGGCTCTCTCTTAGCTATCTAACTATGTTTTTTTTTTCTTCATATTTTGACAATGTTAAGCCTTTGATCTATAATTTATTTTGTTTGTGTGTCAATTTTTTGGAAAAATTTACTGTTTGGTATTTTTTTGGTTATAAATTAACCATTCATCAAAATTTAAATTAAGTTACATTTTTAGAAACTAGACTCCATTCTACACATATTTAAATAAAATATTTTCAATTAGTTTTTAAAATTTATAGGGGTAGCAAGACCAAAATTATATTTTTCAAGAAGTGTCCACATTGAAGATACTAAAAATAAAATATTCATTAAAAAATTATCAGAAAAATTGGGCATAAACTACATACTATTAGATAATTTCTCACCGAAGCAATTTTTAAAATACTAAAAAAAGTTAATCTTTTGAGGGAGCCACAAAAGTTGCTATGTTGTGTTTTTTTTTACCAAAAAAACACATATTTTTGTGGCCCCCTCTTTTGAACCCCTTAATCTCTACCATTTAAAAAATAAAATAATAGTTTAAAAAGTAGACTCGGTGCACTACAATCCTTGTTTTTTTTGCATCTCAAAATTTTGAGTGTAACTAACCTTTATTTCATGTCCAAGGTCAGTATTTCCTGATTTCAAAAAAAAAAAAAGTGGCCACTTCAGCCACCTTTTTGGCCCCACATCATTTTGCACTTACCGTAGGGTTTAATATGATTCAAAAGTGTTAGCAAATGGATTGGTCCCCTTTGATAAAGATGGTGATAACGTAACTCTTCTACTCAATAAGCACTAACACTTATTCACTAATAGCTTTGGAAAGGCCACAATTGCATTTGTGGCTTTCCTCTGAATTGAGAGATACAACTCCCTTTTGTGAATTAAATGAAAAATAAGTAGCTTTTAACCAGAACGCGATAATGCAACTAACATTAATACATAAAAATGCAATTAATGTGAAAAAAATCCTAAAGATCATCAATGAGACAACTCATAGACTACATTCAACTAGAGACGAAAGATGATCTAAGCATGTATGAAGATTTTATAATTGCAATAAGGAAAAAAATGCAGTAGAATAAGCTTTACATAGAAAATATATTGTATATTGTACGTGACTCATAGATCAATACAATCAACATTATATCCCACCAATAACACACAGATTATGAGCCATTGCAATAAGAAAAAAGATCTAACCAAAAATAAACCTAGTGTTCCTTTCTTTACTACAACACCATGTAATTTCAGAGATTGGAACCTACCAAAGAGTCCCCCCCATCTAGATATAGGGACTAAATTCCCTTCTTGATAGTTACCGATTAGTTGCAGCAACATTTTCTTGCTACGTAACTATCTATCTTGAAAATCTGTGGGCAGGAATAATAAATAACCATCATGATTACATCACCAATGAAAAGACTATGAATAATTCCTGAGCACTTCTTGATCTAACTCCTACCTTGTGGCTATTGATCACAAATGGTTTGTATACTTTACCAATTAAAGATAAAACAACTGTCACACTTGCATGCTATCTTTGCACAAAATTAATTGGGAATGTAACTTAAATTCTCATTGTATCACCATTAATTTAGACCATATCACCATCCTACCATCTTTAATTGTTCTCAATCAGCATGTCTTGCCAACCCTCTATAAATTCCACAAGAACAATCTCATTTCACAATCCTGTTGTATCAAACATGGCTAGCACTCATAGTAATGGTGTGTCCATGAATTATTTTGTCACCATTGAAGATATTTGAGTGTAGTACCCTTTTCAAGAGATTGATTGATTAGTTAAATGAAGTCTTCACGATTGAGAGTGAGATTGAGGAGGAAGTGTTGCACAATATATTGAGAGATACTTTCCTGGATCAAGTTCACATACATAATGCAACACTTCTGGAGAGTTTTGTGTACACCATAGCTCACACTTCCAATCACTACGATTGGGGAATGTGAGTAGAAAAGTGTTTAGTGAAACTAGATTTCCTTCACTAGGTGAATGTAGCCATCACTAGACTCAATAGTTATCCACATAGTGGTTTGATAGGCGATTCTATTTGAATGACTTCTCTTCCACATAATTAAGCCTTGGAGGAAGAGGTAATGCTTCTATGTACAAGACTTGTGAGAAACAATATGGAACTATTTTCTTAGTTCATGTAGACACACGAGAACCTACTTTCACCTTCTTAGATAGAGCCTCTTCAAGTAGTCACAGAGGCACTTCGTGTAGTGATGTTCACCCTTTGCACCTAAGAAGAAATTTCCATTTTGATATTATGTAGCTCCTTCGTTTCTATATAATGGATAGAAATTTTGTATTTCCAATAATACCTATATTATATATATAATACAGTATAATGTTTTGGTACTCTTAGTGTTGATTTTTTGTAATATGATTCATTCTATCTCATTTTAAATTTTAATTTCATTTCATGTAAATGAATTTTTCTTCATTTAACTCTACATAATGGCTTCACTTATGCTTTTGAATGGTACCTTGCATGATAACAACTTAATTATCCTCGAAAAAGTATTCTAGCGGTAAAATGGAAACTTCACAAAACTATACAAATCACCACCATAGTTACAAAGGATGTTTAGGCTTGTGCTTAGCTTAGAGAAGACATAGAAGAGATTATTGGTGGTCTTTTTCGTAAGTTCATGAACCCTATGTATGAAACACACAAAATTGGAAAGAGAAACTTTGGAGCATGCGACGAGTTATAAAAAATTATAAGACACCACCTGAGTTCAAAGATGAAAAAATAAAGACTTGTGGTGGTTAAGTGAGGAGTTAGACTAAGTAACCAAAACACCACCTAGGTTATAAACACTTAGAAAAACCCAACCCAACAAAGAATTAGCCAAAATTTACCATGGAATCAGTTAAAAATAATGGGGGGTCCCAAAAATTTGATAATATGGGCTATGTCTGGGGACAAGGACTATAAAGGACATGGATAGGAGCCAAAAATTAATCAACCAGTCCTATTTCATTGGGCAACAGAGTCAAGTGAAAAGAAAGAACAACCAGTGAAAATAAAAAAACACATAGAAAAATGACACCAAAAGTTATATACAAGGTAGGTAAACACTTATTGAGAGGGAAAGCGGAGGTAAAATTCATACATAGCCATTAACGGGAAAATAGAAAAAAGACTTAGACCTAAAAAATCCCATTGATGCATGCAGCTTCTGAATCAAGGCATGAACTTGAATGACCCAAGCATAATTGGTATAATTAATTAGGAAATCACTTGCATTCCCTCTAAATAATCACTTCTCATCATAAACTTCCTCTTGATGTAGAGGAGCATAAATAGGAATCTTAGAGATTCTCATTGATATTTCCTATGGTTTGGTTGGAAATGTTTCTTGCCTTTGGGGAAAGTTTAAACTTTTTGCACCCTTTACATCAATGCAACTCTCTATTTCAAGAACCATCCACTATTTAGTAGAACCGTGTGGTGATTTTATAGCTTGATGATCTTTTATCTTCACAATATCCTCCTTTCCTTCATAATCAATGGAATAATGAGTGGCCTCAACCATTAGTGATTCTATTAAATAAGAGTTAACTTCTTGAAATAAAACATTGTCATGAACTTCAAATTCTTCAAAAAGAAAGAGAGGGTTTGAATTGACTAACCACTTCATACCAATTTCATCTAGAGGATCTTTAACAATCTTCCCACTGCTACAAATATTTTTATCCTGATGGCAATAAAACATGGAGGTTTCATATTCTGGGACAAAAAGGTCACTAGGCTCTTGGTCTTCACCTTTCAAAATCAAGGAAGTGCATGGCTTACAGAAACTAGTGATGAACTAGATTTAAAGATCGGACTACACTTTCCTCGAGGAGTATAATATTCATCATCATCAGATGAACTAAGCTCATCTTCTAATTATATTGTAGTTGCTAGAATATAGGCCTTAGTATGCCAATACTACTATTTTTCTTTCACAATCTTTCCCTTTTCAAGTGAAGATTGAACATCATCAAATATAGTCAAGTTAATTTCTTCAATAGTAGGATGAGGAATATTAGTAATCATCTGAAAGCGAGAGGAGACTAGAGTGGGTGGTGGTTGGTGGTCAATAAGTGGAGAAACTTGGTTAGTTTTCCACTTACCAACTGCTATTAGGTCATTTTCAATACCCACTGCCTCAGTTTAAGCTTGTTCAATTCCATGGACCTTTTCCCTTTTAAGCATAAGTTGGATATTAAGATTGAGGGAAAAAACAAAAATATGAAACTGAATCACCTTGCTAGGTTTTTCTAGTGTAGGGATTCACTAGAGAGATTGGTTAAATCAATAAATGAAATCCTTCATAGATTCACAACTTTCCTTTACAATCTTGAAAAAACTTTTGAGTAGTGTAGCCACATCAATAGGTACCTGAAAACAACTGAGGAATTGTTTGTGCAAGATATCCCACTCAGTTATACAACCTTTATCTAACCATCCGAGCCATTCATCAGCCTTCTCAATTAGGATATCCATAAAAAAATATGACAAAAAAATCTTCATTTTGGATGCCCAAGATTCTACTCATAGTGGTCATGGCTAGGATGTGTTCTTTAGGATCCTGGATGCCATTGCTAAAGAACTTTGGAAAACTCTTCCTTGAGCCATGTGGAAGATTACTACACTAAGATAGGGTGAGAGGCCCAATATGATTACCCCAAGGAATTGAGGCCATGATACTCAGAGTCACCAACTCCTAAAGGAGTAATGGGGGGGAACTACAAGTCATCGTTGAGGTGGCGACTGAGCTAGAGGATGATTTCATGGCTAATCAGAATGTCAATTCAGATGTTGATTAAGAATTTGATTCTAATGTGGATCAAGATGGTGGGGTAGGTTGTCGTAGTATTCAAAAATCAACCTTGGGGGTAATTCCATTATTGGTGGTGGTGGACATAGGGCTCGCTCCTCTTCTTCGTCCAAGATGAAACTAACTCACATATAATCAACAAAACTTCTTTTGTACTTCCAAGTGAGTGTATTTAATTGTGATATAATATCTTTCTATTCCACCTGCATCCAATAGAGGTAAGGTTGAAGTACGGGGAACACGTCATTGTGGGGAAGTACCATCTTGTTGCATGACACAAGATAAATTATCAAAAATTTAAAATTCCCTAGTAGAGTCACCAAAAATTTGTTAGCAAATGGATTGGCCCCCTTTGATAAAGATGGCAATAACGTAACTCCTCTACCTAATAAGCACTAGCATTTATTTTTTAATAGATCTAGAAAGGACATAATTGCATTTGTGGCTTTCCTCTGAATTGAGAAGTACAACTCCCTCATGTGAATTAAATGAAAAATAAGTAGCTTTTAACCACAAAGCAATAAGGCAACTGACATTTATACATAAAAATGCAATTAATGGAAAAGAAAATCCTAAAGATTATCAATGGGACAACTCATAGACTGCATTCAACTAATGATAAAAGATGATCTAAGAATGTATGAAAGATTTCATAATTGCAATAAGGAAATAAATGTAGTAGAATAAACTTTACAAAAAATATATATTCTATATTATATGTGACTCATAGATCAGTACAATTAACATTATATCCCACCAATAACGTAAATTAATAGCCATTACAATCAGAAAAATGTACTAACCAAAAATAAACCTAGTGTTTATTTCCTTACTACAACACCATATAATTTCAGAGATCGGACCCTACCAAATAGTCCCCTTGTTTGGATATAGGGACCAAATTCCCTTCTTGATAGTTTTTAATTTGTTGTAGCAATGTTTTATTGCCGCATAGCTATCTATCTTGAAAATCAATGGTCATGAATAATAAATAACCATCATGATTACACCGCTAGTGAAAAAACTACAAAAAATTCCCTAACACTTCTTGATCTAACTATTGCATTATGGCCATTGATCACAAATGGTCTATATACCTTACTAATTAAAGATTGAACAACTATCACATGTGCATGCTATCCTATCATAAAATTAATTGGGAATGTAACTTAAATTTCCATTGTATCACCATTAATTTAGATTGCATCAACATCCTATCATCTTTAATTATTCACAATCAGCATGTCTCACCAACCCTCTATAAATTCCAAAAGAATGACCTCACTTCAACATCCTATTGTATCAAACATGGCTATCTCTCAAAGCGATGGTGTGTCCATGAATGATTTCATCACCATTGAAGAGATTGAGTGAAGTCCCCTTTTTAGGAGGCTAACTGATCAGTTAAAGGAAGTCTTCATGGTTGAGAGTGAGATTGAGGAGGAAGTGTTGCAAAATATATTGGGAGATACTTTCCTGAATTAGGTTCACGTACATAATGCAACACTTATGGAGTGTTTTGTGTATACCATTATTCACACATTCGATCTTCGTGATTGGGGAATGTGGGAAATAGAGTATTTAGAGAGACAAGAGTTCCTTCATCAGGTGAGCATAGCCATCATTAGCCTCAATAGTTATCCATAGAGTGGTTTGATAAGCGATGCTATTTGCATTTCTTCTCTTCCACAGAATGAAGCCATGGAGGAAGCGGTGACACTTCTGCATGCGAGACTTGTGAGAAACAATATGGAACTGTTTGCTTAGTTCCTACAGACACACGAGAACCTATTCTCGCCTACTTAGATAGAGCGTCTTAAATTAGTCATAGAGTCACTTTGTGTACTAATGTTCAGCCTTTGTGCCTTTGAAGAATTTTCCATTTTGATATTATGTAGCTCCTCCATTTCTATGAAATCGATAGAAATTTTGTATTTCCAGTAGCATCAATATTATATATATAATACAATATAGCATTTTGGTACTCTTGATGTTTATTTTCTATAACATAATTCATTCTATCTCATTTTAGATTTCAATTCTATTTCATGTGAATGACTTTTCTTCTTTTAATTATGCATAATGGCTTCACTTACACTTTTGAATGTTACCCTGCATGATAACCACTCAATTTCCCTTGAAAAAACATTTTGGTAGTAAAATGAAAACTTTACATTGAAACTATACAAATCATCACCATAGTTACAAAGGATGTTTAGGCTCACACTTAGCTTAGAGAAGACATAGAAGAGATTATCAGCAGTATTTTTGGTAAGTTCATGAACCCTAGGTAGGGACCTCCCAAACTTGGAAAGAGAAAATTTGGAGCATGCGATGAGTTGTGATAAAATACAACACCTCCTAAGTTCAAAGAAAAGAAAATAAAGAGCTGTGGTGGTTAAGTGATGAGTTGGACTAAGTAACCAAAACACCGCTTGGATTACAAACACTTAGCAAAACCCTTCCCAACAAAGACTTAGCCAAAATTTACCATGGCACTAGTTAAAAAATGGGGGGTCCCAAAATTTTGACAACAAAAAGGAGCTTGGAGAAAATATTATAAAATGTATTACAAATTTTGATAGGCTGAAAATAAGATAATATTTTGGCCCTTGAATGCTTTGGGATGAGAACAATGAAAGTGTTATTGAATTCTTTGAGAATATTTCTAGTACAAAGTGGTTCAGGAGCACCCATGAGATTTTGGTTTGTCATTGTTTTGGTTTTGTGTCTCTTATGTAATAAGGTCCTTTTGGATAATCTTCATGTTTGTAAGGGTCTAGATGAGGTCTCAAGAGGATAGGTATGGTCAAGTTGTCAAAAATGTAAAAGTTGCTATTGGTTTTAAACGTTGTCAATATTGTCTAAAATGTTGCAAATTATGGAATTTGAAGAGTCACATGGTGTAAATGAAGGAATTAGAAGGGTTTTAGTTTGAAAATAAGTTTCAAATAATTGTTACATGTTTAAATAGCCTTGGGGAGGTCGAAACCAAGGTTGGTGGTTACAATTTTGAAGTGTAAGCAATAAAATTCCTTTGTTTTCTACAAATCTGAATGTTGCAACACTATTCTTTGATGTGGTATAATACTGTATGAAATTTTAATAATATTCACATCATTTGATGTGATAGAGGATTGAGTTAGCTTTCATTTGAAATTGGTTGGGTTGATTTTCATTAAGTTTTATCTAAGTTATGATCAAATTGGTGACTGCCACTTTAAGATTTTTTCTGTAATCGTCCTGTTGCAGCATGTGGTACAAATTTGATATTCCATATCTTGATCTCAGACCAATTGGGACTGAAATCCATGTGAATCTAATTTCTAATGCACTTGGTCTCATTTATTTTTGTGGAGTTTGGAAAGAGATATTGCAATTTTGGAGAAAATAGTTTAAAACTGTCATAAACCCTAGGTAGGGTAACTAGTGACCTTCAAAATATGATTTCTCATGGTTTCCATAGTGGAGAATTCTAATTTTTTGTGTAGGCATCTAAATTTTTTCATATTACCATGCTCCAAAGTTTCAGGGTTCCATATTGAGGTTTGCACATGTTTTGATGATGCCCTAGGTCTAATTTTTCATGTTTTAGGCTTTAAAGATTAAAGGCTTGTGAGGAATAACCCACCAAGTGATATTTTAGGATTGAAAAGTTTGATTGATTAAGGTTGTGTTTGGATTTTTCCGCTCCCGATCTGTATCAAATTGGTATTAGAGCATAAAATTTTGGAGTTTATGTGTTGTCTTTTTGTAGGTTGAACGAAGAGCTTGGATACCAAAAGACTAGACCAAGGGAAAAGAAGGCCTAAGGTGAGGTATTGCGAAGACAAGAGAAGAAGCAAGGTGAAAGAGACTTGCTTGAGAAAGAATAATGGATGTGTTGAGGAGAATAGTCTATGAAGACTTGCAGAGTACGAAGGTAACAAGCAAGAAGCCAATGATGAGAAAAGAGAAAAGTGAGATGAAGAAGAAAAATGAGATGGAAGAATAGATGAATGTCCAGCAAGAGATAATAGATTTAAGGCAAGACTTGGAGAAAATGAAAGAAATTCAAGAATAAATGGAAAAAAAATGGAACTTTAAATGCAACAACTCCTTGAGAGAGCAAAACAAGTAAGTGGTTGGCATCTACCAACAAGGAAGAAGGTTAAATGGCCTATCAAGGAAATCATGTAGAAGAGAAGGTAAGAGAGGATAGCAGCACCAAATATTGAAGAATATTTTTTGGTGATGGAAGAGAAAAATCCATTTGAGAAAGAGGAAATTCAAGAATCATAAATAGGTTCTAGTGCTATGTTGGTGAGTGAAAAAGAGTTTGTACAAGCTAGAGAAAAGGTAAGGTCTATTGATTGTGCAGACCTTAATGAGAGAGTAGCATTGGACACTGTAGGTTTGGATGATAATAATTGTATTGTTGATTTTCAGTCCAAGCCCCTTCCAAACTTGAGAATTGATGGTATTGAAAAGGCACATAAAACTCAATCTTTTCTCTTTCCCATTGAAGGTGAAGGATAGACACTTTCATTGCATGCATTTCACAAGGAGATATTGAAGGTTAGTGGTGATTTACTTATTTTATAGAGTAGTTCCATTGATCAAGAAATTATGTTTGTGTTCCTAATGGTTAGAGATAAAGAGAGGGGACATGATTCTTTGATTGTGATGGTAAACTTGAGGGATGAGAAGCCTAAGTTCAAAATGAAATGTCATTGAAGAAGAGCAAGGTGATATGCCACTATATGCAACTTATCATGAAGAAAGGAAGCAATTGCAAGTTGGAGATCTGAAAAATTAAAGCAATGGGTAGATGTTACTATGTTAAGAAGGTCACCAAAAGAGTGTGAAAAGCAAGGTAATCAAGGTTGTTATCTGTTTTGTTCCAAGTTCTCAGCAGTTTTTTATTTTGTAGAGTTCACCTACCTATGCCACATGTTCAAGAAACCTCAAGTGAAGATGAAGCCACTATGGCACTATTTCAAAGGTCATATGCAGGGGTCTATGTAGATCACACAAGGGATTTTAGACATAATTCTCAAGTTGCTACCTTCTATTCAAGGGGAGCTTGAATCTTTTCTTTTCCTGAGAGTATGGTGCAAGAGCACCCATAAGATTTTGGTTTGTCATTGTTTTGTTTTTGTGTCTCTCTTATGTAATAAGTCCCTTTTGGATCATCTTCATGTTTGTAAGGGTCTAGATGAGGTCTTAGGAGGATAGGTGTGGTCAGGTTGTCAAAATTTAAAAAGTTGCTATAGGTTTTAAAAGTTGTCAATATTGTCTAAAATGTTGCAAATTATGGAATTTGAAGATTCACATGCTGTAAATGAAGGAATTAGAAGGTTTTTAGTTTGAAAACCAATTTTAAATTATTGGTATATGTTTAAATAGTCTTGGGGAGGTTGAAAGCAAGGATGGTGGTTACAATTTTGAAGTTTAAGCAATAAAATTCCTTTGTTTTCTACAAATCTAAAAATTGCAACACTATTATTTGATGTGGTGGGTTACCTTAGAATAGTGGTTTACACTTTCTAAGAGGAAGGAAAATTCAGATTTTTTCCATTCCTCAAATCAAATGGGTTCGGCCAAACCCAATGGTTTGACCAAACCATTTCATTGGTTCGGTCGAACCATTGGGTTCGGCCGAACCAATGAATGCCCAAATTAAAAAATCATATCCAAGTGGGTTTGGTCAAACTTGGGTTCGACTGAACCCCTTCAATATGAAAAAAGCAAAAAAAAACATTTCATTTTCACACTTTTACTGTGTTCTTTTACCAGTCACTGTCTCCCTGGTGCGTGTGGCAAATAGAGTCTCTGATGGCGACCAAACAAGGTTTCTCTCACCGGCGAAAGCAAATTTTTGTTCCTCTCTTCAAATTTCATCATTCCAGTTTGCATATTGAGCACTATCAAGCACTATTGAGCACTAGGTATTTAAAATTCAATTTTTTTAGAGTTCAAAATGCATGTATTTGTTTAATTTCGAAACCCTAAATGCAAATTTTTTTAAATTTGTTGAATTCAAATTGCACTTGTTTGAAAGTTTTTAAAGAATTTTCAATATAGTATTTTGCTTCCCCATTTTGCATATATTTTTGTCTTGTTAAACACCTTTCAAGAGAAAAATGAATATCAAAACTATCAACTATCTGTTAGGGGATGAGAGGTCTATAATTCAAAACTACACCCATTGAACTTGCATTTATATTTGGCATGTATTTTAACTTGTTCAATTTTTTTAAATCAATCCAAGGGTTTGAGTAAGGAAAAATGAGTTTCCTCCCAAAGTTAGTGCAAAAAAACATTATAATGGCTCTCAACATAGTCTAAAAAATGGAGATAAATAAATGCCTAAAGACTAGAAGTGTAGGGGTCAAGGTCACAAAATAATTTTAAAACTACAAATTTAGGGTCAAACTTGTAGATGAAAATGTAAATTTCATACATGTAGGAGTGAACCATGAAATTCATAGCTTGGTTTGTTAAGGTGTCATAATATTAAATCTTATAAAAAATCAAGAATCATATCATTGATTATGTACATTACAATAAAATATCTCCATATAACAAATGAAGCTAAAAACCCTAACCTTCTTTGTCAATTCTATAGTGTGCTTGCTACATGAGTAATTTTTTTTATGAAAACCATGTTTAGGAATGAAAATATCCAATCCCTTATGCTTCCAAACTAAATTTTTCAATGCTTATGGTTCTTTTGGCCTTATAGATTCTTGAATCATTTTATAATATAAAACCCACATATAACCTACTTTGGCTCTAATAATTGTAAACCCTTTAGGAATTCTAAATTGTTGCATCTTGTCTTGATTTTCCCACCATTGTTATTCCTTTTGAAATTTTTACAAATTAGGCAAAGAATCCTTGCACTTATATAGAGGATCCTTAGGTATGTTCTTAAAATTATTTAAGGTTAAATGACTTAATCTAAAATAAAGGCATATATGGATCTCTTGCAATTGTAACCTCTTTACTAGTGTTCAAACATATTTGATACCTTGATGGCATGACATAGATGATGTTGCTTGATATTGTTTTATCCATGGATACCCAAGTAAAATATGAGATACATCTAAAGAAGAAATAATATGACATAGAATAAGAACTTCCCTCATCTTTAGACCAAAAAATTAAGGTAAAATAATGTATCCTATA
>VDFB02000146.1:0-74060 GCA_007258455.2 Sequoia sempervirens | reverse complement strand
CTTCACTTCGATGAGACCTCACCTCATTGGTGAGACTTTTTGGTGAATGGAAAGAGTCTTACCGATGTCCCCTTCCATTTCAGCAAGGCTATCAGTGGTCGAAAAGACCTTACTCCAAACGCCAAACATTACATCGAGACCTTTTGTTTCGGCGAGACCACCCTCAATCGAGGAGACATCTTAGCGAAGGCACAAGCTTTTGCCGACCTTCAACGTATTGGGCTTCCAGATGTTACAAGGGAGGCTCTTCCTTTCTTCTCAAGGATGACATTTCTTTTCGCCGAGACCTCTCGACGAAAGTGAACCCTTCTCCCCGACGCCAGCCCTGCGAACAACTTTCGGTGTGACTTTCGCTATTCGAGAAGACCTCTCCCCGAAGACACCTCCATTCACTGAGACCACACCATGTCAGCAAGACCATATAGTGATGATGCCTCCTTTTGCCAAGACCACATGTAGTCAGAGAGACACATGAAGACTCATGGTGACCTGAATGTCCTTGCGACGGGTGTATTAAACCAAGTAGAATGCACTGCTAGTCAGCAAGACAACAGGAGGGTCTTGCCGACATTTTGCTCTAATGAGTTTTGCCAAAACTGATTGAGGCATACTTTTCAAATGAGCTCCTTGTGAAATTTCATCAAATGCATGACCTAACCCTCAATGAAAATGTCCCATTTGGCCCTTATGAACATCTGAAACATAATTTATCCTGCCTGATTAAGCCCGTAGGTGAAAATTGAGCAACAATAATATAATATAATATTATATAATATGACTTCTCGGGGTTTTTTTAATTATAATTCAAATAATGGATATTCATTCTAGGATGTACAAACCCGACCATATAATATCAATATATTATAATATTATATTATAATATAATATTATATTATATTATAATATTTTATTATATTAATATTTTATTATATTATAATATTTTATTATATTATAATATTTTATTATATTATATTATCATATCATATAATATTATATTATATTATATTATATTATATTATATTATATTATATTATATTATATTATATTATATTATATTATCATATAATATTATATTATAATATATTATATTATATTATATTATATTATATTGATATTATATAATATATTATTATATTACAATATATATATATTATATATATTATTATATATTGCATTATTATATAATATTATATTTATTATATTATATTATATAATATAATATTATATAATATTATATTATATTATATTATATGTAATATAATATTATATTATATATTTATTATATTATATATATAATATCATAATATTATATTATATATTATTATATTATATTATATTATATTATATTATATTATATTATATAATATAATATAATATTATATTATATAATATTATATTATATTATTATATATATATATTATATTATATAATATAATATTATATTATATAATATGACCTCTCAGTTTAACATAAATAATAAATAACGACATCTGCTATATAGAATATAATACTTGGTCGGGCCGAACCCGATACAATTATAAATTTTTCCTTAAACAAAATGGATATCCATTTCATATCGGATATTTGTCTTATAACAAATATTTGTTTTGTAACAGATATCTAATGGATATCCGTTTAGGTTTGGTATTACCAAACCAAAACGGATATTATACTTTGGCTTGCAAAAAGTCAAAGGTGTGAATTTCACATTTTTGGACATGTTAAAAACATTTTTTTTTTCACATCGCCACTTTTTGGACCCTCATGATCTTGCATAGACCCAATATACACAATTCCATTCATTCATAGTACAAAATTAACAATAGATTTCATTCCATTCATTGTAACTTAAAGCTATAGAAAATAAATTTGAATTTCAAATCAAATAGATAATAGGAAAATACCATTCAAGAGCATAATCAAAAGATGGGTGAATCCAAGTGATCCTATTACTTTGAATCAAATGATTAGCATTTACAATTCCAACAAGCTTCACTAGTCTATGGAGCTCCAATGTATTTAAATTAACTCCTCTAAAGAACTATTACAAAAAATGTCGAGTGTAGAAAAATCTAGAAATTCCTAACTTATTGGACCTCAAATCTTACTTCAACTCTCATACCCTAAAAATGAGAGATATTTTACAATATATAGACTCAATACATCAATATTCCTCTAAAAAGAGACATGTATTAAAAAAATCAGGGCACCCTAGCATGTAGATCCAAAAAATTGAGGAAGAACTTAAGCTAGGCTATCATTAACTGTTTGAAAAATGATTCTTTAGAAAGTGGGTGCTACTTTACTATTTTGATCACCAACTAACTCCAGTTCAACTATTGCACCCTCCTATTTTGTAGGATAATTTCCACAACATCTCCAACATTTGACTTGGTTAAAATAGAATATTCCACTTTTAAATATTTAGGATTAATTTTGATGGTTAATCTATGTAAATCATTATTAATTAGTGTCCAATAGAAATTTAGTAATTTATTAACATTTAAATAACATACTCAACTTTTTTCAAATAAAAAAATTAATGGTAGTATTTACTTTTAATTTTTATTTAATTTTGTAATATTAAGTCATACTTGTATCTACTAAATGTTAGACAAAAATATTATGGTAGATTTAGTCGCAAAATTTATATGAATATTTCTATTGAGTATTACCTTAATTGATGATAGCTATTTAGACAATTAGACTCTGAGTTTTATTATTCAAACTAAAAAAGTTGTAAAAACAAAATATTGCAGTGTTCAATAACAATGATGCCTCTAGTTTGCATTTATGAGTAATTCCATAGTTTTCAAGTTAATGCACTTATATCCTAATAGAGTTGTAATAGTGACCTTTGTGACATCATCCCTCTCTATATAAATCTAAGGAATATGTATTGTTTCTCAAATATAAAACTTATAAAAAAAATAATAATAACAATCTAATATTAAATCATATTAATAATATCATCACCATCATATAGATTCATAGGGAATTAATACTATTTTGATATAATTTTATTTTTGGGAGATAGAATTATCATCTCATAGCCTCAAGGTATGCAATATTATTGACTTATAATCTAACGATAAATAGAACTATCAATATAAAGTTGAAAGATATTTTTATTTTATTATGATTAGACAATAGGATAAATTAGTAAATAAGTATTGGTCAAGGTGACTACATACATTTGAATTAATTTTTTTCTTAGTGTGTTGTAGTTAAAGATCGATTATCTAGAGAAAAGGGGCCCTAGAAATAGTTGCATACTCATATGAACAATTAACATCAAACATTGTTTTCAAAATATAACAATATATATATTGATCTCATTTGAAAGTGATGTATGCAGTTTTCTTAGAAATTAAAGAAGGTTCCTAGTATGTAGATGTTTAGATATGAGGTTGAAAAAGTATCCAAAAAAGGTAGTATCAACTTAAAAATATTAAATGTTGAAAATAATTACTTAGTAGAATCTAATGATGAAATCGCTAAGATAAATTACACAAAAAAAAATATTTATTATATACTCTAAATAATCTTTGATGGATTTCTTGACTAATTGAATAATTATGCCAAATTTTGAGGTGGCAATCAAGCTTACTTTTATGAATATATATTAAATATAATACTAAAAGATAACTACATCACCACATTTTCAAAATGAGAGTGTAGTATGTAATGAGTGACTCAACATCCATTTGATTACAATGAGTTTAAGCCTTTGGATATAATATATATTTATCCTATATGGATAAATACCCATCCCATTTGAATAAATGTCTATCCTAGATGGATAGAGGGATACTTCTCTCATCTATACAAATGGCTAACCCATATGGTTGGGTGCTTGTTTCAAATGGAAAAATGCCTATCCTGTATGAATATAAGTATTTGAGTATACAAATGAGTGTACATTTGGTGCAGTCCAAGATGGAGGGTCCAGAAATAGGACTATCCAACCTTGCAGCAAGAGTAAACACAACTAAAACTCAAATAATTAGAATAACAATCCCACATAAATATATAGATAATGATCAATTATTCATAGGAAACATGCCTTGCCTTCCGGCTTACAGATTGCAAAATGATATGGCATTAAGCCCAAAAATACAATGTAGATCAAAATCCTCTCTATCACTATCACTGCTACCTAATGCAACAACACAATGCTTATATATATCAATTCCCAACTCTGGGAAAAGTCCACATCGGCCTCAAGAGGTCTCAAACCCCAAATTTGATGAAACGTGTGAAGGTCAGCCAAAACATATGATTCTCCTTTGATCCTTAGAGAAATTGATGTGGATCAGGATTAAGGTTCCTTAATGAATGTACATCATTATGAAATGGTTTCTTGAGCTTCACAAGTCATGAGATAGGTCCGCACAATTGAAAATCCAAGAATGGTTGGTGAATTCTCTCTATCCAATTACAACTGATATTTTGTTAGCAATATCTTCGTAGTGGGATCTCCAAAACTCTTGAATTCTAGGTATGATGTAGATGTTGCAATGAAGATCATATATCCTACTCTGTGAGCTCTGATGTTATAATGTGGTATGAAATATTGAGATTGGGTCCTGATAGTTAACTACTAAAATGAAAGAAAAATGAATGCAAATATTTTTGGTTGATGCAAGATTGCTTGAAACCTAGGATGCTCTTGCATCAGACACCTAAGGTTGAAGAAAAGTGGGCCTATCACTTTATTGGGGCTAGAGGAAAACCAATACGGTCCACCTCAGCCTGAGAAATCCATGATGAGTCTTACTCTGATCTTCCTTTCCTTATAACTAGATATTCCTTGTATTTCCTTCCTCTAGTACTATTCCCAACTTTGCTATCTAGAATTTCCTCAATTTCCTCCCAATGATGTGCTATTTGGCACGAAAAACCAACTTCTCTGTTCTTCAGTGACTCTCCTTCATAATAGTGATATAGGTCTACAATGTTTTTGTTTAGAGGTAAAAAATGAGTTTTGAAGGGGTTTGGAACCCTTTACATCATAAAACAATTAAAATAAAAGATAACAATATTAAGCCAAAAAATAGCCCAACAACAACAACCCATCAACAAAAAAAAACCAAAAAGTAGGACCAACCAGCAACACTACATGCTTTTTAGAATATTTGATGCTACCATTTCACAGTCTATAGCTTTCTATGCATCTTCAAAAATATCAAAACTATCCTTCCTAGAAACCCCACCCTAAACTTTAGTTTTATTCCTAGTCCGAGCTCCAAGACCATCTATATTTATATCTGAAATCAAAACAATACCTTTCTCACCACCCTTCCCAGCAACAACATCCTCCCCCATCTACTTACTAGTAGAAAAAACCTCAACTTCATGGGCACTATCTTTACACTTCTTAGCACTAACCCTAGGAGAAGTAATAGTAGTAGACTCATATTTACTAGCAATTTTATGACCCTCCCCTCCTCTCATCACAAAATCTCAAATTTTCCCTATTTGATCCTCAAGAATGAGGATTCTTCCTTCCATATTCTGCTTCATTTTGAGGGTTTCCTCCATAACAATGTCTACCATAGTATTCAAGGAGTCAAACAACTCATCTATCTTATTCTGAATAGAGGACCCCCCAACCTTGTTAACCATTCCCCTAACTCTAACATTCATTTTATTGAGTTCGTGGAAAAATAATTTAAAAAGCTTAAACATAACAATGGACCCTTCACATGCAGTTCCAAGCACATCAGACAAATCATCTCTAACAATCTTAAAAAACCCTTTCTCCAGGGCATCCTCCTCCTTAGAGGAACTAATCCTATCCTTTTCAGCAAGGGATCCCTTACCTTTTTCCACAGCACCTAGAGACTTAAGCTTGCAGATGGAGCTCACAATTTCCTCTATCACTGCCTTTCTCTTCTTAATCCTCTCCAAGTCCGCATCCTGCATCTCTAACACAACATCATCTTCCCCATCCTTATCTTTCACCTACATAATCAACTTGATACTTGGGGAGTCATTAGCAAAGAGGCCACCCACAATTGTAAGAGGATGGCCCTACTCTAGAATTTGGCTCGCAAACCACAAAACCCTTTTCTTCATGCTCACTTCCCCCAAAAACTTTTTCTTGGCAGTCGAGGTAGTGAGGAATCCTTTGCATATAGGTCATTCTTCACCTTCAGACCCCTACTCGACACAACAACAACAACTTCACTACAAGTTAAATAACCTCCACTAGCATAAGCTTCCCCTTTCTTCTTTCTCATGGATCGGCAATGTGGACCCCTTCTACAGAGGCAAGAGAATTAGGAACGAATTCCACATCCTCATCCGACTCATCCTCTTTTTCCAAAATCAATTTCCTTTTCTTGACCTTTTTTTTCACTAGTTCATCTTCAGAGGCCATATCATACCCTTCAGGGTGACCATAGGTTTGGGAACCTAAAAATTCTTCGCATAATCAAACATAAGGAGAATCAACCCAACATGCAATAAAAGATTTCTTGGGTTCTTCTTATGATCCTTGATACTGGTCAGAGTCAAGAGACATAATAAGATAAAATGGAAAAGAAACGATCCTCTTATGTCAGAAGTGGTTGAGCAAAATGAAATGATATGCATTCATCACAAAAATGACCTTCTAAGGTAATATAGCACATTAATTCCTCCGCTACATCCCCCCATAAATACTTAAGGGAACTTTGTTGTTATCTGACACTCTTAGTATTCTTTAAATCTTTCTCTTCATTATCTTTGAAAAATATTTTCATTGTAGTTTGTGCCTCCTTTTTGTCCCTAAAGAATTTAATTCCATCCATAGCTAGGCCAATAATACCAACAATGAATTCTTCATTAACCTCAAACTCAGTCCCATAAAGCTTAAGCACTCTATCACTCCATCCTTTCACAAAAAGGTTTGTAACCTGGGGATCATTTCCATGAAGTTTCTCCAAATAGGGTGTTAACCTTGCCTTCAACAGTACTTGCCATACCTCCTTCCTTTCCCTCGCAGCATCACAAGATTTGGGTTCGACACAATTTCTATCACCACCCATCTTTCCACAATCCAACTTACAAACACCAAACACATAACAAAGAAGGCTTTGGAAAATAATGCCAAAAAAACCTAGAATCTGTGTGAGGCCAGATTAGGGATAATAGATAATAAAAACAAAGTTTTCCATTTCCTATGGCACCCTGCTTCCATACAAATCGCTTGATTGAAATCTTGCATACCATATTTACTCATAAAAATTTGCCATGTGATGAAGAGCATGCACACTGCCAACCATAATGAGACATTAATCTAATTGAAATCAGCACTCATTATTCATAGTAGCAATAGCCTCTATAGGAAGAGGGTCATTTAGACCCAACTCCCTAAAATATTTGACACCAATGTTAGCGAAAATATCCACTAGCCCATTACCTTCTCTTAAGATATGCAAAATATAAAACTCATCAAAATAATTCAAAATATCTATCAAATCTCTTATCAAGCACTCAATAGTCCAAGAGGGAGGAGTGCATTTTTTCATATTGTTTATGATATTCAAAGAATCCCCCTCCACCCACACTTTTCTATATCCTTTTGTTTGAGCCAATTTGATACCATGATAGGCTACAGTCGCTTCTGCATAGTGGTTTGTCTAGGTTCCCAAAGGGAGCGCCATAATAGAAATGAGCCTATCATTTGAGTTTGTGATCACTCCCCGACAACCAACAGGTCCTATATTTCCTTTAGTAGCCCCATCAAAGTTAATCTTCACCTAACCTTCTATAAGAGCTTTCCAAACAACATCTTCTCTAGAAGTTTTTCCTTTATTAACCAAGAGTGAAATAGATAACTCCCAATTTTGAGAAATAGATATATCATAGGGGCTTATATTTATTTTCGGACCATTGTGAAAAGTTCTCCCCACCTGAATTTTTTCTTTAATGGTAGTACAAATTTTGTAAGCCACGGAGTTAGCAAGGAGGGACAAATTCCTAAAGATTAGATGTTTTGTTCAAGCCAGACTCCCTAAGCAATATGAGGAAGAGAGAGAGACCATAAAAATTGAAGGGCAGGAAAGGATGAAGGGCCAATCCATTGAGACCACACCTCTTTAATAGAACTAGGGAACACACAACTTAAGTTCCATAGAGATAGAAAATGGGCCCAAATCATTCTAACAAAACTACACCTAATCAACAAATGACAAGCATTTTCAGCCTCTTCTTCACATAGAAAACACCTATTAGGCATCACAAAACCTCTTTTGACCAAGTTTTCAGTAGTTAATATTTTATTCTAGCAGAAGAGCCAAAAGAAAATATTGACCTTAGGAATCAATTTAGAGGACCACATGGAGGCCCAAAACGGGGCTGGGCCAACAAAGGAGTCATTAGAATGAAAAGCGGAAGCCACAAAGTAGATGCCATTAGAAGAAGGCTTCCAAACAAACTTATCAGGAGAGGGGACAGAGGGAATATGTAAAAAAGAAATAGCCTTATAAACAATCTCCAAAATAGGGTCAAGCTCATGCAACTTCTTCCAACAACCTCCTTCAATATAGTCAGCAACCTATTTTCCAAACTGTCACACACAAAGATCCATTAAAGGTTGATCCCATGGCTCATCTTTGAGGAGCCTATTTCCAAACCAATTATCATCCCAAAACAAGATATCTCTACCATCCCCTAGTTTCCAAAAGAGACCCTTAGCCATAAGCCTACGTGCCTTAACAATGCAATTCCACAAAGTAGAACCAGATGGGGGATTAAAATCTTTAGAAAAGAACCACCTTATACCATCAGCTTCATGTAAGTATTTACTCCAAGAAATTTTTTCCCATTCACTCGTAGCCAACAACAGGTTCCACATTTGCTTTCCAAGGAGGGCAATATTAAAAGCTATGAGTTTATAGATCCCCAACCCACTAGCCTTCTTAGGTCTGCAAACATCATCCCAAGCAACCAAGTGAATCCTTCTCTTGTCCTCCACCCCAGACCAAAAGAAATTTTTCTAAATATTTTCCAAAGTATCCACAAACTTCTTAGGCATATGAATAAGACTAAGAGCATAAACAAGAAGATTCTAAAATGTAGATTTAATCAACTGAACTTTCCTAGCCAAGCTCAATAAAACACCCTTCCAACCAACAAATTTAGAGTTGAATCTATCAATCATAACCCTCCAAAAATAATCAAGAACTTTGGAGAATAGGGGCAGGCCTAAGTAAGAAGCAGGAAGTTCCCCAATCTCACACTGAAAAATTCTAGCAAATTTTAGTTTTTTATGGATCAGAGTGTTAAAAAAGAAAAGAACACTCTTTGGCAAGCCAACCTGTTGGTGTAATTAATTATTAATTACACTTTGCATAAGTTTACTTAGGATTTATTTTAATTCTTAAGTTATAGGTTTTATCCTTATCTTATTGAGCTATATTGTTGCTCAAGATAAGATTAGGTTTATGCATCTTTGCTTTTATAAAGAAAATTATCTCTTGTAATATTTTGTACTTCGAATATATCAATTTGCACGTCTTTTGCAACTCTCTTCTTTTTCATTTTTCTCTTCTGTGGAAGGTGATTTTTCTGGTTTGCAATCAGATCTTGGTTTCTAACATGGTATCAGAGCCTCAATTTGCAGCCCCTTCTTAGCTTTTTTGGAGGAACACAGTGCAAAGCTCGTTCGAGGTCCCTCGAGGGTTTTATTCCTTGAGCACATTTATGCAGTGCCTTGGATTATATCGGGGTTTTCTGTTGGATTCAGAGCACTAGAAAAATTCAAAAATGACTTTTATTTCATTCATTTTCGTCACCATTTTCCAGATCTATGAGGGTTTCAAGCTTGGTGATTTTTCTGATAGATTTGGGAGTCACCTAATTTTCGGAGCACTTTGGGCCCAAATAGACCTCGTCGTTGGATTTGCAGTGCCCAAAAAGCCCTATTTCCATCTAAAACTTGTCTGATTTGGACACAGTTGTCTAAAGAGGCAAAAAAATTTGACCAAGGGTTGTACAGCCCCTAGGCACGACTCCCGAGGCACAAATTTAGAGAAAAGCTCAAAAAAATAATGAAAAATTTTTTTTAAAAAAAAAATCTAGTGCAGCCAGTTCAGAAGGGCAACACCACTGGTGCACCGCTCGGCGGCCACTGCGCCACCACCGGGTTGCCACTGCCACTAGCTGCTCCACCCTGCTCTGCCACCTTTTGCGCCTCTCGTTCGGTGCTCCTCTATTGTCCACCCCCGAGGGCTTCCTTTGCTGGGGTCATGTTCACATGGGAACTAGGTGCCAGCTCCCAGCCCCTGTCGGCATTCTTAGCCCTAGCGAAGGTCACCTTAGGAACTGGGAGCCCTGAGCTCCCAGCCCCTGTAGGCTTATCCCTGCAGCACAAGGTTCCATTGGGAACCAGTGGCCCGCATACCAGCCCCCGGCCAGAATCCGTAGCCCCTGCCCCAGTCACGTGGGTGAATAGGGGCTGTGGCTAGCACCCAGGCTGCTAGCCCCCTGCTTCGCCCAGGCAACCAGGGGCCTTATTTTTTTAGCCAGTGAGGGCTTCTAGGGGCCAAATTGAACCTTTTTGGACAACTTTCACGGAAATGAGCGTATCTTGGGCATACAACGTACTTTTTTTGCAAACAAGATATCGTCAAAAAGTTGTTTCAATGTTCTATGTAATGGTATAGGTTTTATTTTCTGGTTTTTCTTTTTTGATTCCTTTTTCAGCCTCGGAAGTCAGATGTTGTCATTTTCACTTCGAGATGCATATCTTTTGACTCGCTTATCCATTTTTCAAGATTTTTGCAGTGATGGAAAGTTGGTTTTGGCCTCTATGCAGATTTGAGGTCATTTACAGAAAATGTGTAACTTATTTTATGCATGCATTCATTTTTGTTTCATGCTCTAGGTTTGCATTTTCACTTATGTTTCTATAGTTTTTCATTCTCTCCTTCTACAATCATTGAGTATTGTAATAACGAACTGATATAAAGTTTCATTAAGGGGGGTTCTTGCATCCATTATATGTATTGGTGACAACTTGCATGAGTTTGTTTGGTTTCATGTTGTTTCTTTTGGCCTCATTTCTTGCTTCGCTAGACACATCTTTGGTTTGCTTTGGTTCACACTTCAAATTGGGATTTTATAGTTCTTGATCCGCATTGGTTCAGATATTTCTCATTTGAGGGCCATTTTTTTATGGTCAATGTTCTAGAATCTTGATGGTACTTGTCCTATGGGTAGTTTTAGTTTCAGTTTGGCATTGGCTTCGAGAGACACAACTTCCAGATTTGTCATCATTATGGGCTTCATTCATCCTTTCATCTATTGTTGCTTACAGATTCCAGGGTTGATCCAGTATGTGAGTTTCCAATGTTCCTTGGCATCGGGTTTGCTATTGCATTTGTGATTTTGATATGGTATTTTGCAAATAGAAGTATCTTTCCTTGCTTTCCAGATTTGGGGTTCCAGTGTTGCTTCATCAGAGTTCTTCCAATACTTCTTCGCAGCAGTTCATCTCTCTGAGGGGGGGTTTTTCCCATTGAGTTTTCTCTCTTTGTATTTGTACATGAGTACCTAATCTGGCCTTGTTTCCAAGACTCGTATTTGTATAATAATCTGCTTCTCCCTAAGTTGCACTTATGGGGGAGTGTTGGTGTAATTAATTATTAATTACACTTTGCATAAGTTTACTTAGGCTTTATTTTAATTCCTAAGCTATAGGTTTTATCCTTATCTTATTGAGCTATCTTGTTGCTCAAGATAAGATTAGGTTTATGCATCTTTTCTTTTATAAAGCAAATTATCTCTTGTAATATTTTGTACTTCGAATATATCAATTTGCACATCTTTTGCAAAGCTCTACTTTTTCATTTTTCTTTTCTGTGGAAGGTGATTTTTTTGGTTTGCAATCAGATCTTGGTTTCTAACATAACCTTCTACCCCGAAGTGACTTCATACCTCTATAATATTGAATTGACAACCTTAGCCTCCTTAATAGATGATTTCCCAAGCATAAGAGAATCATCCACAAACTATTGATGTGAGCAAATAAGGTTACTAGAAGAATTGGAAAGTCTAGACATAACCCCAAAATTGATAGATCTTTGAATGAGATGACCCAAGGATTCCACTGTGATAATAAATAGAAATGGAGAGATAGGATCCCCTTGCCACAAACCTCTTGAACAATCAAAAAGAGGAAAAGGGGACCCATTAATGAGAACAGAGAATCTCATAGTAGAAATAATCTAAAACAAAAGGGCCACCCCTTTCTCCCCAATGCCAAAAGTAGTTAAAATCTTTGACAAAAACCCCCAAGCAACTCTATCATAACCTTTAAGTAATTCAATTTTTAGAATAAAACCAACTTTCTTATTAACAAATAGAGAGTGGATATTCTCATGAACAAAAAGAATCAAATCTAGGATTTGCCTCCCAGCGACAAACCCATTTTACTAAGGCAAGATGATAAGAGGAAAAATTCTTTGCAAGCAGACTACCAAAACCTTGGAAAAAATCTTATATAATGAATTACATAAGTTGATAGGACAGAACTCATCAAAAGAAGAAGCACCAGGATTCTTAGGGACCAAGACAATAAAAGAGGATTTCAATTCCTTGAGAAGGGATCCAGACCTACAAAACTCCTTAGTAGCTGCAACAACATCTTTAGTAATAATTTCCCAAAAGTCTTGAAAGAAGAACATCAAGAAACCATCTGAGCCTAGTGCCTTATTACCTTCAAAAGAAAAAACAACACTCTAAACTTCATCCATCGAGGGAATGAAAACCAACTGTCTATTCATATCATCATCCACAATCTAAGGGATATCTCTTAAGAGATCCTCTTATCAAGACAAATCAAGCTCACCCTCCATCAACAATAGCTGAGAGAAATAAGAGGAAGCACCAAGCTACAAATCAACATCCTTTTCGAACACTTTATTATTGAATTTGATCAAGTTAATTGGATTATTAGCCCTATGCTTCAGAGTAGAGAGGTGAAAAAAATTGGTATCCTTGTCCCCACTTTTAAGCCACATTATGCTCGACCGTTGTTTCCAGAATTCCTCCTCCTTTGCCACAATGTCATGCAATCTGGAAAGTAATATATTTTCCTTTTGCATCAAAGCCTGATCATACCCAGACACTTGGAACAATTTTTGCACATCCTGAAGTTCCTTAGTCACCCCCTCCTTATCCATAAAAATTTACCAAAGGAGGTGTGATTCCACTTTCTAACATTATCCTTAACATTGGCAAGCTTTTTAGCAACTCTAAATAGTTGATCCATCCACATGGATTTTCCACCACTCATTAATCAAATTCCCTAGGTCTCAATGACACGTCCACATTTTTTCAAAACTAAATGGAAACTTTTTCTTGCCCCCCAACAAATCCATCGACAAATCCAGAGGGAAGTGATCAAATCCCAATCTAGTAAGTGTAGAAAACAAGCAAGAATAATGAACCAACCACTCAGGGGAGATGAGAGAACGATCAAGCTTAACCTAGATTAGGGCATTCCCCACTCTCATGTTCAACCAAGTAAAAGATGCACCTTTCAGGTCCAAATCAAGGAGTGGGGAATCATTAATGAGATTCATAAGATCATATCTTCTCTCATCCACCATCTGTGAACCAACCAACTTATCAACATCATGCAAAGGAGTGTTAAAGTCTCCCATAACCGGCCAATTTTCAATATGGTTCACAACTTTGAAAGAGGAAAAATTCTCCCATAGTCTTTTTCTAGCACTCTTACAATTTAGAGCATAGATATTAGATAGATTCCAAGAGAATCTATCATGTAGGTGAGTAAAGGAAGTAGCCACATGATTACAATCTTTAAAAAACTTAGCTCCCTGGATCACTCTAAGATTCCAAAAAGTAACAATCCCTCCTGATGCCCCGACTGCATCATAACAATTCATACCACAATCCTTAAAGAGCTTATTCTTCAACCTAGACAATTTATCCAATCCCATTTTAGTTTCTTGAATTAACAAAATATCAGGGCAATGATCTCTTACCAAATTAGCAAGAAGATCATGCTTGTGAGAGTGATTTAATCCCCTCATATTCCAAGAGATGATCTTCATAATAACTTATTGGACGTGCTTTATGAGCACATATCCAATAGGTTTCTCTGCGTCCCATCAACAATGTCCATTCGTCTCTCATTTTCCCTAGTAACGTTAGCAGGATGCCTACCTCCTTCATGTAGCTTAGATCCACAATCTGACCTTTGTCAATTCCTTGTCACTACTCTTGGAGATGGAGAAAAAAAATTCATGTTGCACCCACGAACCTGAATGTATGGAGGATTATCTAGATCCTCCTATTCCTTAAAATCCTTAGATTTAG
This sequence comes from Sequoia sempervirens, assembly GCA_007258455.2. Classification (NCBI taxonomy): domain Eukaryota; kingdom Viridiplantae; phylum Streptophyta; class Pinopsida; order Cupressales; family Cupressaceae; genus Sequoia; species Sequoia sempervirens. The sequence goes on along the minus strand of VDFB02000146.1, from coordinate 59,723 downwards.
GCATTACCTCCAACCCCTCAACCTTCAAACCATCTTCATGCACCACCCCTGAGGGTGGAGATCTAACCTCATCACAAAAAAAGATCTTATCAACCTGAGCAGCCTCCAACCTAACTGCTTCCATAGATACTACCAAAAAACTAGTAGGGGGAGACTTAACCTCTACACCCTAACCCAAATCCTTGTTCTCTTTTCCCAAAATCTCCAGGCCTTCTGGGTTATCATCCTTATCCTCCAATACAAGGTACTTTTCAATAGGTTCAAACTCCACATTCTCACACAAAGCCAAATCCCTTTTCTCCATAGGCTCCACCACTTGTTATGGGTCTTTCTCCTTCTCTCTCCATTGCCTAGTCATCTAATTAGGAATCTTGAGAGGACAATTTTTGGCTCAGTGGCCAATTTTTTTACAATGGAAGCACGCAAAGGGATTTGACTTGAATTCAACTACTTGTTCCCAAACCCTAAATTTTGAGTTTATTTTTATAATAGACGAAAGATCAGTTGATTACTCCACATTTACATAGAATCTAGAATAAACGAACCTCTTCCTAGAGGTTGTCATTTGGTCAATCAATATTAGACAACCAAAGGTGATTTCTATCCATTTGAACACTTCTTCATCCCATAATTCCATTGGTAGGCCTAGAAGATGAACCTAAACTAGAGCAACCGAGAAAGAACACAAGTTCAAGTTGAAGCCTGGTTCCCACTTTTTTAAGCATTAGAGATGAATTACCAATAAACCATGGGATGCCAGTCAACACTGAAACCAAATCATCTTCATAGCTAAAGGTGAAAGAAAAGAAACCTTTGGCCATAGCCGTAACATCAATCTTCCCCTTAGGTTTCCATTGATTTAAACAAAACTTGTGCACCAACTCAATATGAGGTTGGGGGCCAAAAAATTTACCCAACAGAGCCATATCCATATTGGACATACTTTTTTCAACAATATAGTCTGAAACAGAAATAGAGTACTCTCCAATTTTTGCATTAGAAGTAAATGACATTGGAGGAGAAGTACTCTTATCTTTAGGCTTCGCTCCAAACATATTCTTCCACTTAAGAGAAGAGATCGATAGGAAGTTAGACTTGGTCTTATCAGCCCCAAGGCTAGCTATATCAGAAGTCCCATCACTACCACCAGAAGATAGGTCTGGCCCTGACTTTTTAGTCTTGGGAATCTCTTTGTCAGAGAAGGACATCAGGGAAATCATAGGACACACAACCACTAATGCCCCTTTCCTAGTAGAACAAACATTATCAACTAAAGGGGACCCACAATGCTTACCTACCATAAAGGACCCACCTAACATCACCCTCCCATTAACAAACTATCTCTAATTAATGCCTGTAACATCATCAAGAAATCTTGCCTTTTCAAATTTTGAAAATCCACCACTGACATCGCCACCACCTGAGGAGCTCTCCATCAACAAGTTAAAACAAAAAACCAATATTGCTATATCAATTATATAGGTCTACAATGTTGAATATAGGTGATATGCAAAATTCCTCTAGTAGTTCCACTTCATATGCATTTCCAAAATCAAACTTTTTGATGATCTTACAAGGTCCAAACTTCTTCATCTTTAACTTATTATATGTCCCAACTGGAAATCTCTCTTTTCTTAGATATACCATTACTTCCTCTCCTATTTGCAAACTCCTTATGTCTTATCTTCTCATTTTCTTTCTCCTTGTAAGTATTGTTCATCTTCTCTGAATGATTTTTAACTTTAGTATGCATTTTTTCCATGAATCATACAAATTCTTCTACCCCCACACTCCTTTTATTCTCCATACTAATATCTCTTAATTTTGCCACTCCTCTGGGTTGTTGTCCTATCACAATTTCAAATGGTGTCTTCCTTGTGCTTCGGTTTATTGAATTTTTGTTAGCAAATTTTTCTTGTGGTAGTATTAAGTCCTAATTTCCTACTTTACCTTTAGTAAAACACCTCAACAAGTTCTGCAAACTCCTATTTACCATTTTTTTTTTCCATTTGTTTGTGGGTGAAATGTTGAACTATAATTCAAATATGTCTTCCCCTTCTTCCATAATGTTTTCCAAAAATATCCAATGAATCTAGTCTTTGTCTAATACTATACTCTTTGGTAGTCCATGTAATCTCACAATCTCCTTGAAAATAGGTCTGCAACATGTACTGCATCACTGGTTTTCTTACAAGGTATGAAATGTGTGATCTTAGAAAATCTATCCACAACCACAAATATAGATTCAAATCCTCTCAGTTTCTTAGGTAATCCCAACACAAAATCCACATATAATGTCTTCCCATGGTCTCTTTGGTACTATCAATCGTGTATACATTCTAATGTTCTGACTATTTGCTTTTGCAACTTGAAAAATCTTGCAGCTTTAAACATATTTCTTGTCATCCTTATACAACTGCAACCAAAAATAGTTCTCACTCACCAATGCTATGGTCTTATCAATTCCAAAATTTCTAGCTAATCCTCCACAATTCTTTTCCTTGATCAAATTCTCTCATTGAACTTCTAGGAATACATAACTATTTGTTCTTGAATAACATATCTTCTTGAATGAAATAATCCAACCATTTTATTCTATTTGTCTCTACAAGTTCTTTGGAAGCCTTCCATGCCTCCACAAAATCAATGTCATCCTCATACATATGCTTCAATTCTTCAAAACCTAATACTTCAATCCTCATCTCTATCAACAAACTTCTTCTCCTCCTTAATGCATCTACAGCCATGTTTGACTTTCCACTTTGGTGCTTCAACACAAATGTGTAACTCTACAAGAACTATACCCATCTCAAATGTCTTTGGTTCAACTTCCCTTGACTATTCAAATATTGTAAAGCTTGATGATCCATATACAACAAAAATTCCTTAGGTAACAATTAATTTGTCCACTTCTTCAAACCTTTTATGATTGCATAGAACTCCTGATCATAAACTGAATATCTTCTCCTAGCATCATTCAATTTTTCACTAAAATAGGCTACTGGTCTCCCTTCCTGACTTAACATAGCTTTGATTGCACTTCCACTAGCATCACAATATACTTGGTATACCTTATCAAAGTCTGGTAGTGCTAATACAAGTTGTTTTGTCACCTTTTTCTTTAACAACTCAAAACTCCTTTGTGCTCCTAATGTCCACTTGAATTCCCTTGGGTCACCACTCATTGTCTCTATCATAGGTGTGAAAGTACCACTAAATTTTTTGATGAACTTCTAGTAAAATGTTCCTATTCCATGAAATGATCTTACCTCTCCAACATTTATAGGTGTAGACTGTTCAACTATTGCTCTAACCTTCTCAAGGTCCATCTTCAGTCCTTCCAAATATAGCACAAATCGAAATTATACTAGTTCTTTCTTCATGAAGCTACACTTCTTGACGTTTATCAACAACTTCTCTTCCCTTAGCCTCTAAAATATTTTTCTGATGTGCTCCAAATGTTCTTCCTTTGTCTTACTTAAAATCGAAATATCATCCAGGTAAAAAATGACAAACTTTCCCAAGAATTTCTTCAAGACTTCATTCATCTCCCTCATAAATGTACTAGGTGCATTAGTTAGTCCAAATGGCATGACCAACCACTCATATAATCCCTTATTTTTCTTCAAAGCAATCTTCCATTCATCTCCCTCTCTAATCTTGATCTGATGGTATCCACTCTTTAGGTTTATCTTTGTGAAATACTTTGCTCCACTCAAACTATCCATGATGTCATCCATCCTAGGCAATGGGAATCTATACTTGACTAAGATCTTATTGATAGCCCTTGAATCTATAGGCATCTTCCATTCTCCATATTTCCTTAGTGCAAGTACAACTGGTACTGCGCATGGGCTCATACTTTCTCTGATCAATCCTTTCTTCAACAGTTCCTGTATTTGTTTGCTTAGCTCCACATTCTCTATTGGTGTCATCTAGTGTGTAGCTTTATTTGGAAAGCTATCTCTTGGAATGAGATCCATATGATGAATGATACTCTGGGTTGGTGGTAATCCATCAAGCACATTCTTTCATACAAGATCTTGGTACCTTGTCAATAGTTTAGTGACTTCCTTCTCTAGTGATTCTTCTCCCCTTGTGGTGATTCCCTCTGCATATGGAGCTTTGAATGTCCTTGGAATCAAAGCAAAACACATTTTTTCATGTCTCAATCCATCCAAAAATTTCCTTCCATCTACCAAATTGATTCTAGATATACCACATACTTCACTTTTAGGTTAATCTTCCAAAGGTGTCAAGGTGATTATCTTTCCATTAGATGTTATGGTATAGGTATTCTTTCTCCCCTCATGTATAGATTTCTTATCATACTACCAAGTTCTACCCAACAACATATGACATACATCCATTGGTATAATATCAAATAGTTCCTCATCATGATATCATTCTATACATAACTTTACTAGACATTGCTCACTTACTAGTATCTTGTGCTCATCTTGAATCCAGGCTATCCTATAAGGCTTCAAGTGTTTTCTTCTTTCCAAATTCAACTTTGTCACCATTTCCCTAGAAACTAGGTTATATGTACTACCACTATCAGTGATAAATTTGCAACACTTACCTCCTACTTTGCATCTAGTCTGGAACAAAATTTTCCTCTGCGGTGCGTCCTTAGGTACTTCTTTCTTCTGGAACATTGTTGTCCTCATGAATAATGATTCTACCTTCTTAGGACTTCCTCTGAGACTTGGCGGTTCCACTGGTTCTTCCTCTGTATATATGGTTCTTGCATGATTTTCAATTTTCTTACTTTCTTGGTGACACTCAAATGCTCTATGTCCTTCGCCTCCACACTTAAAACATGTTCCTTTGAAATTTCTCTTGTCGTATCCTTTCTCATATCTCTAGTATCCATCATTGCAGTAAGAATTGTAGCCTCCTTTGTTGTGGTGGTAATAACTTATAACATCTCTCCCTTTATGGTATGAATTGGAATCCCTCTCTTTCTTATGGAATGAATCTTTGTCCTTTTTTTTCTCCACATATAGTTGTGAACTACTCCAAAATGTGACCTTCCTTTCTGAAATCTACCTCCTCTTCCTCTATGCCTCTGTTCATGTCTTTTGTTTAGCTTGTCCTCCACCTTTAATGCAAATTGATATGCTTCCTCTAGAGAATTCATCCTTAGTAGACTCAACTCTTCCTAAATGTTCATCCTCAACTCATTGATATATCTCTCCACTTTCTCCTTGCTTGCTTCACTATGTCTAGTCCTGATGATGATCTTATGAAATTCCTTAGTGTATTCTTTCACAGTCTTTTCCTTCTATCTCAAGTTTTGCAATATCTTCAATAGCTCAAACTCATAGTCCACAAGTATAAAGTGGTTCTTCGATTTTGTCACCATTCTATCCCATTTCACAATCTTTTCTGTACCCTTTCTATTTCTCTCCAATTGAACTTCCTTCCACCATATTGCAGCATGTCCTTTCAGTTTAGTATTTTCAAATCTCACTCTCTCTAGATCTTCAATTTATTCATATTCAAAGTATTCTACCATGTCATTTATCTAATCAATCAAATCCTTAGGGTTTAGGTTACTTGTATAGTTTGAAATCTCAATTCTAGGTTGCTTCCCTATTTTAGATATAGCCTTCAACATATTCATTTGATCTGATTCTTCCTCTTCTGAGGTTTCTTTAGTTAGATCTACAGCTTGAACTTCATCATTGTCACTTTCATCATTAGGTCTAGGGTTTAACCATTTTCTTCTATCTTCTTCAACAACATCCAATCTCACTTTCATTATTCACATAATTTACATCATCTCATCCATCTTTCTAGAAACGTTAATAGTAGTATGAATTCTCCTCGACAACATCTCTTCCTAGGATCTAGTGCAACTGCCTCAAGTTGGCGATCTGGCTACAGGGTTGCAACTGCCTCATAGTTGGTGGTCTATTGACAACACAAGTAGGATGCCTCAAGCCAGTGATCTCTCCAAAAAAATATCTCTTGGAATGCCTTACTCAACTTCGCTCTCCTCTCCCAAGGTCTGTAAACTCACTCTGATACCACTTGGTGCAATCAAGGATGGAGGGTCCAAAAATAGGACTGTCCAACCTTGCAGCAAGAGTGAACACAATGGAAACTAGAATAATTGGAATAACAATCCCACATGAATATATAGATAATGATCAATTATTCACAGGAAACATGCCCTGCCTTCCGTCTTATAGATTACATAATGATATGGCATGAAGCCTAGAAATATAATGTAGATCAAAATCCTCTCAATCGCTATCACTGCTACCTAGTGCAACTACACAATTCTTATATATATATATATATATATATATATATATCAATTCCTGGCTTTAGAAAAGGTCTGTGTCAGCCTCAAGAGGTCTCAAACCCCAAAGTTGATGAAACGTGTGAAGGTCAGCCAAAACATATGATTCTCCTTTGATCCTTGGACAAACTTGATGCAGATAAGAATGAAGGTTCCTCAATGAATGTTCATCCTTATGAAATGGTTTCCTGAGCTCCACAAGTCATGGGATAGGTCCACACACTTGAAAAGCCAAGACTAGTAAGTGAATTCTCTCTATCCAATTACATCTAATATTCTATTAGTGATATCTTCATACTGGGATCTCCAAAACACTTGAATTTTGGGTATGATGTAGATGTTGCAATGAAGATCATATATCCTACTCTGCAAGCTCTGATATTACAATACGGTATAATTCGGTATGAAATACTAAGACTGGGTCTTGATAGTTAACTACTGAAATGCAAGAAAACATGAATGCAAATATTTTTGGTTGATGCAACATTGCTTGAAACTTGGGATGCTCCTACATCAACATTTAACAACTTGAGAAAAGTAACTGAAAAAAATAGTGATAAATTTGGGTATAATAGTTTGATGCTTATAGAAAAATAAAATGACATATTTTTTGTTCTTATAAATTTATAAGTACTTTGATATATAAATAAATAAATAATATAATATAATATAATATAAAATAATATGATATGATATAATATAATATAATGTAATGTAATATTATAAAAATAATACAATAAATTTTATCATGCTAATTGAAATATAAAATATAATTAAATTTAGTGATTAATAATTTTGTTAAGGTAAAATTAAAAAATTGTTAATTGGTTAGTCAAGTGATTATTATTTTTGAGTAAAAAGAGTTAACTAAAAAACTACATGGTAAAAATAATAGTTAGATAAAGTTGATTTCCTTGAATTACTTGATTGATTTGTTAATTAGAGTAAATTATGAAGTTTGCATAAAAAACAAATAGTTAAACAAAATTTTAATTATCTTAATTCATGATTAGCTAAAAGCAAACAAATGAGTTGTATGAAAATATATTTTATGTAATTTTTTTATAATTTTCATCAACTAGTTAAGGAAAGATGGAGGAAGATAAATTTTCCTTCGTTAATTATTAATATAACTACCTTGATTAACTAGGTATGTGGATAAATTATATTAATTAATTTTATTTTATTTTTCTACTAGTTAAAGGGTATAATTAGTGAAAAAATTCTTCAATTTAATATTCTTGAAGAAAAAAGGATAAACTATCTCATTTTTAAAAAAATGGGGGAAATATGGTGAATGTGTGAAGAGGAGAAAAAAAAGGTAGTGAATTAGGAAGAAATGTTTGGGGATATGTCAACTTGGGTTTTTGAAGGAGGCAGTTGGGTGGATAAATGCCACCCGGGCTACAAAAGGAGATAATAGTGACCTGAGTGGAATCGTGGTCAAGGAGCGACTCATGGACAAAGGATTTGGATGAAAAAACAAACACTCCCATGGATGCGTGCTTGATATTTCTATCGAAGACCTAGGAATTTTGGCGGTGATCACAGGAATTCAACTTGATATCTAAACACCAACAGGAAAAATGGTGCAAATAGAAGTTGATTTGAGGATGGTAGGCGTAGGTGGTTCTGGGAAAGAGGGAATATGAGGGTAGATTCATCTACTAACTAGTGTGACAAAATGCATGAATACAAGGAGCAAACAAGTATCACGGTTGAAGGACCTTCACACCAATATGTAGATCTAATTGGTAAGTCTCCTACCCTAAACACTTAAAAAAAATCTATCAATTTGGATAAAGATAGGATCAAGAATCCAATAGGAAAACTAAGGGAAAGAGGAGTCTTTCTAAAATATGATGGAGGGTGGTGTGAGGTAGCAAGAATAGGGAGGTGGATCAATGAAAAATGGGGTGTTAGGGTTCAGGCTAGGGCATTACCAAACCACTTCTTCTTGGGTGAATTCCCTACCATGGAGAAGAAAAAGGTAGCCATGAGCAATGGCCTACATTATACAAATAGTGTAGAGATACATATGATAGAATGGTATTCGAATTTTGATCCATGGAAGCACACAATTTAGGAGGGATTGGTGTGGATTAGGTTGTATAACTTGCCATCAAAAGTATGGGAGGATGAAATCATGATTGAAATTGGGGAAAGCATATGCAAGCTAATACTATTAGAGAAAGATAATGAGGATAGATGTTTGGGCATGTATGTTATAATATGCCCAAGGTCAACCTGAGGGCAGGTTTTTCTACAGGAGATTGAAATTTGTATTGAGGGAATGTTTCAAAAAATTAAGGTGGAGAGGGAAGACCAAATAAAATTTTCCCATCTACAAATCAAAAGATCATGGAGACCTAGAATACAATGTAGAATTGAGGCTTAACAATGAAAATGGCTATGAATGGGATCAATATAGTCTAGTCTCTACAAGTGAGTACACAAGGGGGGAAGTCAGGAAAGCAACCAAGGGGCATGAAGAACCTGTTGTAAATTATTTTGATAGGGGACACCAAGATGACATTGAGGGGTTGTTGAATGATAAGAGGAGGATCATTTTGGGGGAGCTAATAGTAGAAGAATTGAGTGGAGCAAGGGAAAAAAATAGGTAGATAAATAACATCCCCCCAACCATGGAGACAGGAGCAACATTGGAGGAATTATTGAATGAAATGGCAATCAGAGGGGATTAAAAAACTGGGGTGGATGAAAGGGGCTTGGAGGAAGAGACTAGGACAATGGAGAAAATAGAAGTAGGGGAAGGAATGTTAAACCTAGAGCAAAATAAATCACAAATATATGGTGAAGAGAGTGAGATGGAAGCTGATTCAGAAGAGGAAGGTTGAGGGGAGGCCATAGAAGGGGAGATGATGGAAGAAAGGATGTTGGAGTAGTCATAGTCAAAATTAAAGAAGCCAAACATCAAACGAAATGTGAAGAGGGGACTCAAAACCAACAAGGAAAAGTTGTATATTGCAAAAAATGTAGTGGGAAAGTGAAACTAAGGTTAGGGAAGGATATAATCCTTCCCTAGGGGAAATGAAGCTCATAACATGGAATGTTAGGTGCATTAATGCCCCTAAAAAATGACTCTTAGTCAAGTGTCAAATGGATCAATCCAAGGAAAATATATTATTTTTGCAAGAAACTAAGTTGAGTAGGGAGAAAGGTGATAAGAGGCTTTATTGGTGGAAGTAATGAAAAGTCTTCTTTGTTGGTGCTGAGGGTTCTTCAAGAGGAATTGGGGTAATCTAGAACCCTTTAATTGTGTTAGGGGAAGTGGTAATGGAGATTGAAAATTGGATGATGATGAGTTGTAGGTCATTGCAGAGAAATGAATACTTCCTCATCATAAATGTGTATGGACCAGTGTCCATGATAGAGAAGAGAATCCTATGGAAACAAATCAAATAGTTTGGCTTATCTTCAGGGAGGGAGGGGAATCATAGTGAGATATTTTAATGGAATATTCAACAATGAATAAAAAAGGGGAGGTCTGGGCTACACAACGGTGGTATAGTAGGACTTCTAAGACTTTGTAGACAATAATGAGTTACTAGATTTGCAAACCAAAAATGGAATCGTCACCTAGTCGAATAGAAGGAAAGGCTTCACTAGAATAGATAAGAGACTAGATAGGTTTATGTTGTTTGGAGATTGGGGTGGCCAAAATTAACTCAGAGAGGCGATGATCCTCCCTTAAATAGGGTTGGACCATTTTCAAGTCCAGTTAGCTATCCCACTTGATGAGCCACCAAAATGTAATCCTTTAAAATTTGAGATTATGTGGCTTAGAGATGAGGGCCTACCCGACTTAGTTGCCACCTAGTGGAATGAAATTAAAATTGGAAACCACTCATATCTCTTCAAAATCATCAAAAAATTGAACTTTATAAAAAAAAAACTAAAGGAATGGAACAAGTCTCATTTTAAGAATATATTCCAAGAAAAGGAAAGGTTAGAACAAGATTTGGCAACACTAAATGAGCATATTATTGATAAAGGGATAGGGAGTGAATATTTTGAGGTGGAGAAGGCTTTAAAAGGAGAATTGGTGGAGGTATTGAAAAGGGAGGAATGCTTTTGGCAAAAAAAATCCAAAGAAACATGGCTAAGAAAAGGAGACAGGAACACCAAATACTTCCATAGAACAATAGTGGCAAAGAGAAGTAGGAACAAAATAGCATAAATAAAGGAGGATGGAAGCCTAACACAATCCCTAGAGGAAATAAACAAGGAAGCAGTAAGTTACTTTGAGGAAATTCTAAACAAAGAGTCTCGAGTGCACAGTCGTAGCGAGACAGGCTCCTCAACACCATCCCCAATGTAATAAGTGAGGAGAAGAATAAGCTTCTATATAAAAATATCAACAAGGAGGAGGTGAGGGTGGCAACTTTCCAACTCAACCCGGACAAGGCCCTAGGTCCAGATGGTTCTCCTATCATTTTTAAAAAAAAAATTGGGACATAGTGGGCGATGACTTATATCTGGCCATTGAAGAGTCCATGAGAAAGATGACAATGTTGGGGGAAATTAACCATACCTTTTTGGTGTTAATCCCTAAGAAAAAGGATCCACAATCAATGGATGATTTTAGGCCAATAGCAATTTGCAACATGGTGTATAAAGTAGTAACACAAATCATTTCCAATAGACTCATAAAGGTGCTAAATGCAGTCATATCAAAAGAGCAGAGTGGGTTTGCTCCAGGGAGATCGATTGTGGAGGGTATTATAATAGCACATGAGACTTTTCATTCAACTAGGAAATCAAGAGAGGCTAGCATGATCCTTAATCTATACATACTAAAATCTTATGACCTAGTTGACAAGCAGTTTCTATTAGATGTGTTGAAGAAATTTGGTTTCAATGAGGACTGGATTAACTAAATCAAGAGCTACATCTCAACGACCAAGTTATCAGTCATGATAAATGATTCAACACATGGTTTCTTTGCATCAACTAGCAGAATAAGGAAAGGGGATCCAATCTCCCCCTTTCTCTTCATAATCATGGTGGAGGCCTTGGGGAGAGGCATCAATGCCCTAAGACGGGAAGGCAAGTGGTAGGGGGTCTCAGTGGAAAATGGATTGGACACAACACACCAACAATTTGTTGATGATACAATCCTCTTTGGAGTGGCCAATAGAAAGGAAGCCATAAAAATCAAGAACTACCTAGATGGTTACTTCTTGGCATTTGGGAAAAGCATAAATTGGAGGAAATCGAAAGTATTTTTTCTCAACACTCAGCCAAGCGGTTAGAGAGAACTGGAAAGAATATTGGGATTGCGGGTGGCCAACTTCCCTGGTCATTTTTTAGGGATGCCACTCTTTGTTGGGGTCAATAAAAGGAACTATTGGGAAAGTCTAGTGAATAGCTACAAGAATAGATTGGAGTCATGGAAGGGGAAATGGTTGTCTTTGGCTGGAAGACTCCAAATGGTTAAGGTTGTTCTCTCTAACATTCTAGTTTACTCAATGGCATGTTTGAAAATCCCCAAGGCAATTGAAGAAAGCCTCAATCAGATTTTTTGGAATTTCTTTTGGAGTGGCACTAGGAGTAACAGAAAGTTCTCATTAATTTCTTGGGAGAAAGTTTGCACTCCCAAGGAGGCTTGGGGGCAGGACTAAAGCAACTCACTTTAATGAATTTGGCCATGGGGGCCAAATTGGTTTGGGGCATGTATGAAAAATGTGAGCATAGGTGGGTTAAGGTTTTGAGGAAGAAATACCTAGATTCAGAGTGCCCAACATGCATTCTAACTACTATGGATCCTTCAAAGGGGTCAAAAATTTGGAATTACATCTTGGAATGCAAAGACATTAAATTTAAACATGTAACATGGGAGGTAAGAAATGGAAAGAGTGCATCTTTTTGGGGTGACTCCTAGGGTGGGTAGAAACCAATTGTAGAATGTCCCAACTTGGAAGAAATCAAGGCTAAGACATCCAGAAGTTGGGGCATGAAGGTGAAACTATGGGAAGATTGTTTAGAAAAATAGGATGATACAGTGGGAATGACACTCTTTGCAAGAATTAAATTCCTCTTAAGATCAAAAAATGGCTCTTGTAGAGATTTTGAAGAACATAACTTTTTTCCCAGATGATTGGGAAGATGTAATCAGATGGTGTGTGTCCAATAATGGAGAATACAAGGTGAAATTGGGGTATAGGGTTAAGGAAATGGAACTAGAAAGGTGGAATTGGCTATGGAAACTTATTTGGGGTAAAAATTGCCTCCCAAAAGTAGAGGTATTTTCTTGGCTAGATATACAAAAAATAATTTGATAGAGGATAGGCTAGCTACTTTTGGGATTTATGGTCTAGGTAGGTGTGTACTATGCAAAAATAAAAATGACTCTACAGACCACATTTTGTTGACCTACCCTTTCAAAGAAAGGTGTTGGAAACTCTTCATGTCCAAGCTAAAATTCCAATGCCCAGCCCCAGTAGACATCGTGGCATCGTTCAATATGTGACCACCCCTATACAAGAATTTTGTGTTTGGGAGCATAAGGGAAGTGTAACACCTCGCCGTGTGAACCCCAAAGGAGCTAATAACAATGGAACAAATTTTTTTTTAAGAATATAATAAACATACTTAAGTATTCTAATATAATAATATACTAAGTTGCATGACTAATTCCATTGGGGTACACGGGGTGACATTACTATACTAACCCATAACAACGATAACAAGATAACAATAATTAGACAATTACATAAATCTATTCATTCCCATTTCATCATTTAAAATATCTATTAACCAATAACCATATTCATAACATATGTACATAAGACAATGAAAGATACTATAAAGACATGAAGCATTTATATTACCACATATATAACACAACATAACACAACTATTACAAATGATCGTTCCTAAATAAATACATGGCCTGAATATACATTACATCCAAATGATAGTAAAATACAACTGATTGAAAATACATCTCAATAACTACATATACAAATCACATCAAGGTCATCCCAACACATGTGGGAGACAATACATCAATGAATACATTACATCCGAAGTATAACATACATCTGGTACAAAGAATTACTGGATCATCAACATCTTCCAAAACCCTGCAATAAAAGATACATCTGCAACAGAAAGGGAACCCAATGGGGTGCGAAGCACGTTCCACCCAACCACCCCCGTGCTGGGAGTAGACAAGGAAGGATCCCCAACCAAGCACGCCTAACAGTAACACAATGCTAACTCCCGACAGACAACTTAACATCAAAGACCACCTAGAGAACTCACAACAACAAATCCAAAAGGCACAACAACAAATCACTTCTGAACATAACAGTAAAACACCTTTCCAAATTACAACTAGTCACACTCACAACATCAATGAAACTCAAGGCATAATAACAAAGACTTCTTCCAAAAATAACCAAAGAGAAATCAATAAATCACTTAACCACTATAGACACAATATCACTTAAAAACTACAATCACAAAATCACTTAACAACTACAAACACAACATCACTTAACACGACAATCACAACATCACTTAACACGAGGTTACAATGCTTCTAGAGAACAAAGATCATGAACATCGCACAATAACTGATTAACTGTCGACATAGGAAGAGTGTCATGCATAAATTGCCATGAGTTACCCTGGCTCAACCTTCCTAGGCTACCGGACCCCCATCCTGGGTTACCCTGTCTTGCCTCTACCGGCCGCCGGACCCTCACGCAAAACTATGCGTCCCATCTCATCTCGAGCCTTATCATTCACTTGCTTCACAAGAGAGACATTCTTTATCTTTATTAGTGTGAAAGATCCCCATTAATTCTTTTAGATTATCACTTAGTTAAACTCTAGGTGAGTTACCCTGGCGCCCCTTTGTGTGCTGGACTCCCACAAAGAGCCACTCTCCTATCGACAACACACAAGATACAATATCACAATAGGTAACTAGACAACATAACCTCTCCAATCCAAGGTGGAAACAAAACAAGAAAACTCACTCCGAACACTAGAGGAAACCAAATACGAAAACACACTCCTTCCAAAGGAGGTACAAATCTCATTACCCTCTCCTATTTCCCAGGAGGCACAAATCCCCATTCATGGAAATCGGGTACAACATAATAGTACAACTCTACACCATTCCCAAGGTGATTCACAAATTGAACCTCTACACAAAACACCCCACTCTAGAGAACTTCTCTGGAAGACTTACATAGGCCCTTAACCCCATTTGTCCGACATGGAGAATAAAAGAAATATGATAGAAAAGTATTCCATCTCTGGAAACCCTTAACAATAACTTAAACTCTTACGAAAGGTAAGGTTTTCCCATACGACACAATAAAGCAATGAAGAAAATACCACAATAGACTTAACGAATAACCTCAAGAAAACAATTACTTAAAAACAACTCCATATAAATATATTTCCAATACTCAATAATTTCATCAAACAAATAATTCAACAATTCGAGAATATTCGATTCAAACAAAACACATCGTTTAATTCAAATTCGCACAATTACACTATAAAATCATATCTTTTAATTTAAACTATTCGATTTAATTCAAAGCACAAAATAAATTATAATTTGCACAAACTACATTAATCATTGCAATTTTCTCAAAATTATATTTTTACTTCACAAACACAGCATATCACTTTATATATATATATATATATATATATATAAAATAAACCTATGAATTAAATCATTTTATAAAAATATATTATTAAAATTTATAAATTAACTTTCTAAAACAAATTATATATATATATATATATATATATATATATATATATATATATATATATATATATATATATATATATATATATATATATATTATAAACTAAATTCAATTATATATATAAAATTGCATTATAAACCAAATTCGATTATAAATATATATATATATTATATTATAAGCAAAATTCAAATGAAATCGAAATTCGAAATAAATAAATAAAAACATTAGACAAATTTAAAATTTAAATTTGTTTTAAAAAAAACAATGCTGCTGGGTGGTCTGCGCACCTCCCAAGGGGTCGTGTCCTCCCAGGCCGCGCAGCCCCACTGGCGTACAAAGCCCTACTGTTGTGCACTAGGGGGTCGGGGGTATGCGGCCACCAGGCTGTTGTACATAGCCCAGTGGCAGCTGCCACCAGACGAAGGGGGTGGGGTGGTACAGCCACCACCGACCACTCCCCTCCTTCATATTTTATATAAAAGTTTATTATTATTTTTTTAAACTAACTTTTAATTCCATTCAATTTAATTTAATTTAAATTTCATTTTCAAAATAAAAACATGAAAATTTGAAACACGAATTTGTTTAACAAATTCATTTTATAAAATCATTTCACAAATTTAACCAAAATATTAATTTATATAATTTCTATTATAAGTACGAAATTCAGACACATAAATTTTCACAATTATATTTTATTCTCAGGAATTCACTAGTGTAGATTTTTCTTAAAAATAAATGATACATAGAATATATAGTACATATATTTTTGTTTTGTTTACTTTGTATCAATACATATTTTTATATAAGTAGGCGTATATATATATATATATTTACTCAACTTATAGAATAAATAATATAAGCAATTAGATCTTCATACCAGATATAAAATAAATCAAAAAAATAACTTAAATCTATAATAACAATGATTTTTATTTCAAAACAAAAATCCTCACAACCAAATTTTATTGAATAAATTTTAAAGGGTTTCTACTTATAGTTTTTCTACAGAGAATTCGAGGGTTTAAATATAGATAAGTTTCCAAATCATGGGATTTCTTTCAATGAAATTTCTTAAAGCACAGTAAGCCAAATTTTGTTTATAAAAACAATAAAATAATAATAATAACAAAAGAAAACCTGGAGTCCCACATTTTTTGAAGAATCCCTTATGTAGCCTCCTCTCGTCTCGATTTCCTCCTGCAGCTCACTCTTCGAATCTATCTTTCTTCCCAAAACAATTATTTTTCCAGCAGCACCAAAACAAAGCTATTTTCTTTTCTTTTCTTTTTTTAGATCCAAAACCACAGAGCCAAAAAACTTCCGTCTGTGAATAATCTCCCCATAAAAATAATAAATCAAAAATAAAGATTCAATAAAGCTCTTCCGCTTTCTTTTCTCAAAAATCCTTCTTTCTTATTGGTCATTTTTCCTTCTTTTAAAAGCACAACTTATCTACAATTTTAATTAAAATAATTTATTTAATCAAGATATTATCCTCACCTAATTTTCTAATCTAATATTAATAAAAAGATAATATCTAATTATTCTCAACAATATTAATATAATTTAATTTAATTTCGTGCACTTTAATTAATTAAATACCTTTTTAATTTACAATATATTTAAATTTAACATTTTTCTAACTCGCAATTAAATCAAAACAACAAGACAACTTTAATTAATTATCTTATCAAATAAGATTAATTACTCGAACACTAGCCATGAATAAATACTCAACAATCAAAAATGCATAACAACAAGGACAACACTTTAGTCATGACACAACAACTTACAACAGGACGACGGACTTGGGACGGGGACACTTCCAAACCTACTCCCTTTTTCAACATTTTACCCATTGGGTTAATTTATTGCTCGCCCTTTCCTGCCGAAGCAGGTGGAATCGAGACTTATTCCTGCAATCCTACATCCAAATAGACGTCAAGTAGCACATGTATATATATAATAAAAAAAAACATGATATCATGAGAAGGAATTGCAGTGTAGCAGGGCACTCATGAACGAGTGATGCTACACTGTCCTCCCACCTACTCTATTCTAACAATTATAATATCCATGATGAACTAACATTTCTAACCAAATTGATCATAAGATAACATGATACTTAACTACTGCATCATAACTAATTATTAAACAATTGCATTATAAAATAATATTGAATTCAAATAACATGATCACCATAGAATCATCACATCTACATATAAACATTAATGAACAACTATTTGAATAAACAATAATCCAATCAACACACAGAGTAACATAAATCATACTAATAATGTCATATCAAATGATCATGTCCACTAAAGGAATAACATCATCAAACTTCAAACCAACCAAATCAAACCATAATAGTATCATCATAGTATCAACGTATCAAGTTAAAGCATAGGAATTAATAAATCCAAATAGTAAGAGGAGAGGTATCATCACCCCTTCAGCTATTATCTGGGAGGTTTGGAAAGAGAAAAACAAGAGAATTTTCCAAGGGAAAGAAATGAAGCATGAGCGGTTGTGTGGAAAAATTGAAGTAATCACTAAATTAGTCAATGAAGCTACACGGGGAAAAGTAAGCAAACAAGGAGTTTTCACAAAATGGGACAACAGAATTTCAAAAGCCTTCATGGGAATAAAAAATCCAAAATTAGGTGGAACAATGACAATGGTCAATTTTCAAAAAAGAGATTGGAAGTCAAATGGAAACCTTCGGAGGATGACTAGATAAAAGTCAACTTTGATGGGACCTCTAGAGGTAATTTGGGCCCAAGAGGCATGGGGTGTGTTGCATGTGATTCTCATGGTGTTGTTCTAGTTAACAAGTCTGTCTACTTAGTTGAATGCATAAACAATGAAGCAGAGTTTAAAGCAGATTTTTTAGCCTTGCAGTTGGGGTTAGAAGTTGGCACTAATTGAATAAAATTGGAATGTGATTCTCTCATCACGGTTAATTCCATCCAACTCAACTCAATTCTGAACTAGAAACTCAACCATTGGCTCCAACCCATAAGAGATGCATTATCAAGATTCAAGGCATTTTATGTAAGTCACATGTACAGGGAAGGTAATTTGGTGGCCAATGGACTTGCCAAGGCAATGGTAGAAAGATTACAAGGTGATGATGGCAGCATGGCTGGCATTGTATGTGAATGACAAGGCAAGCCTCATAAATAGAAGTCACATCTTAACTGAACTTCCAAGTACAACTAAAAAGCTTATGATATTTGAAACGACTGATGCTGAAATTGGAAATAAATTTTTGGTGTGGTTTCCTATGGATGAATGGTGCAGATGGTGGCTAGATCTCTAAGAGAAAATTGTGAATCCTTTAATGGGATTTAGGTGGTACATTACTCAATACGGCTATCATGATGAGGTAAGGAAAAATCATTGAAATAGGGGAAGGTGGCTACTTGTTTCGTAAATTTGGATGTTTCATAACTTCCCACAAGGTTGAGTGCAATGGAAACACCGCTCTTCCTGAATACCACAAAGGAGCAGTAAGCTTTCCATGGTGAAATCACAGATAAGCGGCTGAAGGGAATTGTAGTTTATAAACTGGTGAAAATATCACACTGTACAATGATCCAGATATGAAAATTCTAAATATAGTAACCTCTGACAACCTTGAATAACCTGTAAGAACCACATAGGCATAGCATCAACATAAAAGAAATATGGAGCACAATACTAGAGCACACTATGAACACTTGCACAACATAGTTTACTCTATTTATCAAATTTTCACAAAATTAGTTGAAAACCAAGTACTAGAGACATCATCTCAGCCTATTACTTCATTCCAAATCACCTTTATACTCTACAAAAAAATAAGACAGCTCCATGTACTCACAACACTTCCTCAATGTCTCAACTACACATGCACTTTTAACCTATTTTCCTCTTTTTCACATTTTTATCAATATCCTCAACATCTTCATCCCATAGTTGACATCAATGACAACACCGGTAAATATAATTCTTATTGGCATCAATGAAAACACCTTCATACTTGTAACACTGCTTTTCCATGAGAGTGTCCATCACAACTATTGTTGACAGAAGGAGTGACTCCTAGATAGAACTAGGAGGAAGAGATGTAGAAACAAAGGCAACAATCAGCAGAGAAGTAGACTCAAGTGCTTCAGCGGTGGGCCTCTTCCCATTCACCACCCTAAGAGTAGGAGTAGGAGGTTGTGGAGGCTGAGATGTAGAGGCCACTCCATGAGGGCCCTTACCATAGACAATAGTTTGAGGCACTTTGGGAAAAATAGGAAGGTTGAACATCTCACGCTTGGCCTTCCACCAAGTGGGCACCATCGGGCTCCCCATGAGATGCATGGAGGTGGAAGCTGAAGGTGCCATAGTAGGATGAGAGGTGGAAGTATATGGAACAATGAAAGAAGAGAAAGGCTCTTGAGCATGAGAAGACTTCCCCTTCCGCTTTTGAGAGGAGGAAGAGGTAGCCTGATGTTGTGCTATCATAGAAGCCTTAATTGAAATAGCATAAGGGGAAGGGGGATAGGTCACTTTTGACACTATTCCCATATTCTTTTATTTTACATAAGTGTGACACAATAGGTTTTTCCTTGGAGGAAGCAAACCAATAGTAGTAGTCCATAAGTGATCTAATGAATAGGCCCCATGTGACAGCAGGGGTTTCTACCTAGTGTTGTGCATAATGTGCATAGAGTCCTCATGAGAGAATTTCAAAAAATTGTGGATCATCGAAGGGACTACATTCATGGAAACTAGCCAAGGAATGACTAGCTTCACTCTAAACAAGTCAGACTTTGAGATAATATTGAAAAGGGCATTCAAAGTCTTGGGTCCTACCAGGACACAAAGGGTGATGGAACTAATGGGAGGGATGGAAATCCCATCATCCTTACATATCATACTCTTAGATTCATTTTACCCATCCTTATGTAGAAATTTTATTAGCATAATCTCCTCTATAATAACATTAACTCAACACGTAGGATAAACAAGAACACCAGTCGTAGTATTTTTGTTGATACGAGCAGGAATGTATAGAGGAGAGGGTTCTCTATTCACATTCATAGGAAACTCCTACAATGTAAAGGTTATAGTAGGATACCCATTCGCAAGCTACATAGATGGGATGGGAATATACATGAAAGAAGTCATCTTCTACATACACTGAAATGGACTTTCTTAGAAGACCCTAAAGGTTTAATAATCAGACAGTGACCTATACTAGTGTTCACTTCACAACATTTAGGGATTCTTCTAACTATGCTGCTAGGGGTCGTAAGTTGGGTTGCAAGGCTAGGAACCTTGCAACACACACCTACAATACCCCTGGAACACGAGAGAATATTCCTTCAACACTACGAAATGAAACCAAAATGGTTCATGTTAGGTTCACCAATATGTAGAGGATGAGGACCGACCGCTCAAGACCCTAGGTCACAAGAGGGTCTAGAACAATAGGTTTCCCTAGTCTACCTCAAGCTAACATAATGTTTTGGGAGATTTTAGAGTTTAGAGGTTGAAAGGAAGAGCAACTAGGTTGCTACTATCCTTTTACAAGCTTGAATATTTTAGAAAGTCAGATGAGAAAGTTTCTAGAGTCTAGACTGTAACTTAGGCAACTTACAATTGATGAGACAAAAAATGTCTCATCTATTAGCTAAATAAAAGCATTTATTTTGTTTAATTATAAAGTTTATCAAGACTAAGCATGATGAGGAAAGTAAGAAATTTTAAGTTGGAGCAGTCAAGATTTCATCATATCTTGAAAATTAGAACCTAGGTTCTTGATATTTTTGGACAAAAATTAGGAAATAAGAAAGCAAAAAAACCTAAGTGGAAAATCCAGTTTGTGTTTTGAGAGAAAACTTCACCATTCTGATGCTTTAGAACTTTTCTTTCATGCTCTAGAATTTCTAGAACTAAGAAAGATCTAAGTGAAGGATAAGTATGATAGCATTTATAAAGAGGTTGAGCAGTGTGTGCTTCTATGAGTAGTTAAGGGACAATAGTTGAGAGCATATAGGGGCAGTTCCAAGAATCTAAGATAGGTTGCTAGGTTGTGCAAACAAATGGAGCATATCTAGGAGGTATTTTTGGGTAGTTTGAACCTCTTTACAAGCATCTAGGAGCTATTTTATGAGCTTTAATGATACACAAGGGAAAGAAATTAATTTTTCAGCATTCAAATATCTTTTTGGAGCTTGTTTAGGGGCTAAAAAATAGGCATATTTGTTTTGGATGATCAAATATGATTGACTCAACAAGATGAAGAAAAGACTTTTCTTCCCTCAACACATGTTCCTATCTTCTAGCAAGTTGTTGCACAATTGTAAGGCTCATCTTTCAGATTAGTTGATAAGAATTTTATAAATTCATTGTAATCAAGGAATCAAATGGGGAATAGTTTTATAAAATAATAAAGTTTAGTTTTTAGCAGTAGTAGTGTAGTTGTTTGTAGTTTTCATTTCATAGTTTATTTTCAAACAACCTTTCCATTCTCAGTTATTTACATTTCTAGAATTTTCCTTTGAATGCTTCCTAAGATAGATTTCATTCTAGTATTTCCCTTTTCAAGTTTCTTAGGATAGATTTGTTTCCAACAATTTCTTTCATGCATTTCTTTTCAATTATGTTTGTAAAAAAAAATGTCATGCAAATGATTTCTTCTCCCTCTTGCATATTGCCATGGACACTACTATTGTTTGACATTTTTAATTAATAATGAGGAATGTAGTGACCCTCATCATTTTGATGTCGTTGTTGGGGATAGGTGTCATTAAGGAGTTGTTGATCTTGTGACAAAAATTCAAAAGAGAAAATTACTTTGGCAAGTTTTTTTTTTCTTAGGTTTATTATTTTAGAAACTGTAGTACCCCTCCGTTTATGCTATGCTTCTGTTGATACTTTTTCATACTGTTAGACTTATGTTGTTTTGTTGGATACTTTGATCGCTGGTTTTGAGCGATGATGGATTATTCTATGACATGATGATATTTTGTGTGATGTTTATTGCTTTCAGACATGATATGATGTAGTGTAGATGTTTAATTTCAGTTGTTATGGATTTGCACATATTTATTATGGACTAACAATATTTATTGAGTCAGTTTTCTATGAGTGTATTGGTGTGGAGAATAGAATCGTATCACTCGCTTGCGAGTGCCCTGCGATATCTGTGATTTTCTCCGCACGGTGTGTCTGTTTTAATGCTTTATATATATGCATGTATGTACATTGTTTGCTCGGTTGCAGGATTTGCAGGAACATGACACCGACTCCACCTGTGTAATCAGGTCTGAGCGTGTCAAGACTCAACGGAATTGTTGAACGG
This sequence comes from Sequoia sempervirens, assembly GCA_007258455.2. NCBI lineage: Eukaryota > Viridiplantae > Streptophyta > Pinopsida > Cupressales > Cupressaceae > Sequoia > Sequoia sempervirens. The sequence continues at coordinate 37,294 of VDFB02000146.1, read as the reverse complement.
GAGATAGTAGTTAGGTTTATCCTAGTCCAGTCTTTAACCTTAGTTTTAGTACATTGTCAGTTTTCAGTTTGGGTCATAGGTTGTATTGTGTTTATGTTGGTAAAATCGTTTTGAAAAGGTAGATGTAGGTTATTTTTAATGTTAATTATTGTGCTTTACTTATTGTTATAAAATTAATATTTAAATATAATTGAAATTTATTTACTTGATTATTTAATACATTAGTTAGTTTAATTAGTTAAATAGTTGGTCTTAAAAGGATTTAACTATTTAATTAAATTAATTAATTAATTAGATTAAATTATTAAGTGCATAAATTATATTTTATTTAAATAAATTAGAATATTAGAAAAAAAAAAAAATTAAATAAATTGCATGTGGTTTGAAGATTTGATTTTTAGCATTTTAAATTTAACAAATAAGTAATTTGCATGCAATTGGAAAATTGGGTTTTAAATTTTAAATTTAATAAATTAATTAAAATTACATGCAAAATTTGAATGGCAAAACTACCGAGAAGTGGAGAAGATATTTTCTCAACAACTTCTCGACAAGTGTGTGAGTGCCATAATTACTTTGGGGTTGTTGAAAATTTTTACGGAGGTTATTGTGGATCTCGGGAAAATTGACAGGGGCTATTCAATTTCCTCACGGGAAATTATTAGGGCACTTGTTAAAAAAAAATATCCTTTGACTGTGAATTTTCTGGTAATATTCTTAAGGATTGGTTATTTCTCTGGGGTTGTTATTTTCTTGTGGAAGTTATCTTGCCTAGGAGATTTGTTTGTTTGGAAATCTTGTGGATCTCGGGGTTTTCTTGGAGAAGCTTTTGGGATTTTCAACAGGCAGAGGTTACACTTCTACAGACTGATCTTCAAACACTGGATATTAGGTATTCTTCTTGTTTTTCATTGAATTCTTTTATTTATTTATTTTTAAAAAAACTCTTTGTTAAGTTATTTGAGATTCAAGAATTCAAGAATCTGGAAAATGTTGAAGAAAAATTTAAAGGAAACAGTTTAATGTTCTGTTTGTATAGAAACATATTTGTTTTTAGATATTTTGAGAAAATAAAATTCTGAAAAAAAAAAATTATGCTGAAAAGAAATGTACTGTTATTCTTTTCTGTATTTAATATTCTGAAATCAATTTTATACAGAAAGAATATATTTTCCTTTTTCCTGTATTCTGTTACTGTGATTTTCTTTCTTGATATATATATATATACACATAATATATATATAGGTTATATATATATTATGCATATATATATATAATAGAGAATATATATATATATATTCTGGTATTTTCTATTGAATGCCATATTGGCGAATATTTTCTTTATTATGAAAATTTCCAGATTAAAACCCATATGGCGGACGGAATTATGCCCGCAGTGTTATTTGTTTGTTAAAAATTATATTCAGAAATTTCTTTGTTAACAGTATGGCCGACGCAGTGGGGAGCTACCCCCACGGCCGGCCCCAAAGGGAGCCGGCTGTGAGGGCAGCGCTCGGCACTGCCCTCGCCGGCAGTGCCGGCGCGGCCTGCACAGCCGAGCCCCAATGGGGAACGGCTATGGCGGCCGTCGGCCCTGTGTAGGGTTTTTCCCCTATTTAAAACAAAATAAAACCCTTAAATGAGAATTCGTATTATTTCGTTTCTTTTGAGTTTATGAATATGTTTATGAATTCTTTTAAAAGTTTTAGTATTGATTATTGAAAGATTCGAAAATGGTTATTTATTGGAATTTTATTAATTGTATATATATATATATGTGGAAACTTTGACTTAAGTATGTATTTATAAATTAATAAATATAATTATATGTTTAATTATATTTATTAAGTAAGAAGATTATATGTTTATAATGTGTATGTAGATTAAGATTTAGAAAACTAAAGAATATGTTAAATTGTGATTTAAAGGAAAGTTTATTTATTTTAAAAACAAAATAAATTGATTACAATACTGTTGTATGATTGATCTATTATTTCAAATTTTTGACGCATGGATTTAGCATATCCAATTGATAGATTTATATTGTTTTAAATTTGTTTAATCTTTCTTGTAATGGGTCAAAATGTGGAAAGTTATAACTGTTCAAGTCTTCCAGAGTTAAAATTGGGTAAAATGAGGGTATTATGTTTTCAAAGTATATTTTATTGATTTGGGTTTGTCCAAGAGTTAAACATGGTGATTGGTATTGTTATGATTTAATTATCATTGTGTGATGTAAATTGTGCATTTGGTAAACCCTAAGTCAGGAAAACTTAGAAACCTTGTTATGTTTAGGGGAGTGGCTAGTCGTAAGGGCCGACACACAAAGTGGTGTCAGGGTAACTTACGATTAGTTAAGTAAGTCAGTGAAAACTAAAGAACACAGTAGATAGATCTAAAACATTTAACAAGATGTGCATGCCTCGTTTATGACTCATAAGCTACTACAGTTATGAGTATAAGTCGAGAAGGCCTGGAATGGAAAAATCGGTGTCTCGTTTCCTTAAGAGACATTCGATTCCGCAACTGTATGTAATAGGGGCCGGGTTTCGTAAGAGGTTACCAGGGTAACCCAAGGATTGGGGGTCGGGACCTAGGAAGAAACACCAGGGTAACCATTGCATCGTTGTGATGACACTCCACCTAGAATAACAGTTAAACTTTGTGTTTGTGTATCAAATCAAATAACAAATCTGGAAGCAATGTAACCAATAGTGTGTTTGTACTAGTGTCTAGGGTTAGTAGATTAGGTCTAGGTAGCCTTGTTACTATCTCCTAGCACGGGGGGTGGACCTACGGGTACCACATGGTTGGGTGGAACGTGCACCTTACTCCGTTGGGTCCCCAGTTTGTTCGTGGTATTGAGCGCTTCATGGATGGAGGGCTCGCACATGGACTTCTTTCATTCTTTTACCATTGTATATTGTAACTTGTAATGTAAAAACATCCCTCAAATGTATAAGAGGTGATCTTTTGTAAATTGTCATTATTATTTGAACTACCTCATCAGATGAATGAGTAATGTAATATTATATCAATGCAATGTATGGAAAAATGTTTGTACATCATTATATCTTGAATGGAAAATTTAATTAATATGCAATGTTTACTTTATGTTATGATTTAATTGGGAGCAATGCGAAATACTTAGTCGCTTAAGGAAAACTCAAAGTAGTGTAACGTCGTTTAACCTAAGAATGTATGCAACTAATTAACATAGTATTAATACTTTTAAAAAAATTATTACACTTTTATATCACTTTTGCAACATTCTTAGGTTATTTAGAACATTATTAAATTGGTATCAGAGCCAAGGTTACAAACACTGGGCGCTCTGGGTAATCTAGAGCCCATTAGGTTGACCTAGTACGTAGTGTCGCAACTGATAACCTTGGTTGAAAAGTATCTAAGACTCGTAAATTGTCTTGTGTAGGAACATGCCTAGGCGAGGAGGAAGAGGTCATGGTAGAGGTAGAGGTGGAGGCCGTGGGCCAATCCCTCAGGTTACTCCCCCTCCTAGCCCTCACCATAGTGACCAAGCAGATCAGATGGGTCAGAGAATTGAGGGACAGAATCCTGAACAGTCAGCAGTAGAGGGTCCTCAGATACATCCACTTTTAGAGGAGGTCCTAGCTCGTCTTGGACCTAGACAGGTAGATGAGCAGGAGGTTGTGAGAGAGAGGGATAGATCCCCTAGGAGAGTAGATGACACAGCACATCAGGATTCTATTATTGCTGGTCACATGAGGAATTTACTGAGAGCACGTCCTCCTACCTTTGATGGTTCAGGAGGAGGATTAGAGGCTGAGACCTGGCTACTAGATTTGGGTAGATGCTTTGCCATGCACCCTTACGGTAGCAATACCCATGCCGACAAAGGGCCATTATGTACTTGAGAGATTCTACTTTCACATGGTGGTGCCTGGAGGAGCGTAGCCCACATAGATATATTGGTTTTGTATCTTGGGAGATGTTTCTGAGAGGTTCGAGCACCCATTCCTTTCTGCAACATTGAGGCAAGGGCTGATGAGTTCCACGATTTACGTCAGTTGGCTCTTTCTGTAGAGCAATACGAACGTAGGTTCTACGAACTCAAGTAGTATGCTGGTATTGGCGATGATGAGCCTATGCTAGTACAACATTTTATTAGGGGCTTAAACGCCCGCATTAGTGGTGGTGTTCAAGTTTTTGAGCCAAAGACTATGGAAGTCACTGTGGAGAAGGCTCGCATAGTTGAGGAGAACCTTATTATGGCTTTAGGTGGGCACACAAGAGTGCAGATTGGGAGTGCTCCTGCAGCAGTTTTTAGTCCACGGGGTGGACAGGCACAGACAGGTGGTTCTTCTAAGAACCAACAGACTCCCACAAAGGGTGGGCAACAACAACAACAACGAACCCCTCAAAAGAACAATAACCCTCAACCATAACAACAAAGTTCCTAGTCGTGAAAGGGTCGCAGAATCGGTGGCTGGAACAAGGTAATAGGCGTGATCAGCCCGCAGTGCCTCGCCCACCGCTGCGAGGGGTAAGCTTTCGCCAGTTCAATGCACCTGGGTGGCGTAGAGGATTGGTAGAGGTGGCAGGCACAAAAGTTGTTTTTCTTGTGGGCGATGGACACATAGCTAGGCGCGTCCATGAGAGGTTCTACCGGGTTATGTGGGCCCTCAACCTACGCTTTAGAGCCTACGGAAGTATTATGCAGACGGTAATATTACGATATGCGCCGTTACTATTCGCCAAGCCATCAAATTTAATACGGTTTAATCTTAAGGTAAGTTAAATGGTGTTAATGTATCTATACTTTTTGATTCTGGAGCCACTGACTCCTTTATTTCACCGACCATTGTTGACCGTTGTGGTCTTGTGGTGGTAAAACAAGGTGGTAAATGGCAAGTTGAATTCGCCTCTGGGGTGAAAGTAGCAGTAGATAACTTAGTACATAACTGTGAACTTAAAATTGGTACGTTATCTACCTTAGTTGATTTATATGTTACACCTTTAGGATCGTACGATATAGTTTTAGGTATGGATTGGTTAGCATCTTATCATGCTGTAATTGACTGTCGACTTAAGACAGTTAGTTGCATTGATGATTTAGGTGCGAAAGTGGAAATTGTAGGTATTCATAGACCTATCTCTTTACGGATGATTTCTGCTATGCAACTAAAGAGATGTCTTCGTCAGGGATGTCAACTATTTGCAACAACAGTTACGGATTTAGATGAGGGTGAGAGTCGAGAGGTATCACTTGATGATCATCCTATTCTTAGGGAATTAAGGATGTATTTCCTCGATGACATTCCCCGAATGCCACCGGGTGCGATATTGACTTTATAGTTGACCTAGTTCCTAGAGTCGGAGCCCATATCTAGAGCTCCTTATAGAATGACAACAACTCAAGAGTTAGAGGAACTTCGTGATCCGCTAGAGGAACTTTTAGAAAAGGGTTTCATTCATCCAAGTGTTTCCCCTTGGGGAGCACCTGTCATCTTCTTAAAGAAGAAGGACAGATCTCTTAGGTTGTGCATTGACTATCGCCAATTGAACAAGGTTACGATTAAGAATCGTTATCCTTTGCCTAGAATCGATGATCTTTGATCAAATTAAGGGAGCTAATGTGTTCTAAAAATCAATTTGAACCGTTATCATCAATCGCGAGCTGAAGCGCATATCCATAAAATCGCTTTAGAACCTCGCTATGGGCACAATGTAATTCACAAGAGTACCCCTTGGGTTAACGAATGCACCTTCAGTATTCATGAGTTTAATGAATGGTGTATTTCGTACATACCTTGATCGCTTTGTCCTGGTATTTCTCGATGACATTTTAGTCTATTCGAGGAACATGAAGGAACATGAAGAACACTTAAGACAGGTATTGCAATGTTTAAGAGAAAATCAATTATATGCAAACCTGAAGAAGTGTGACTTCTTTCAATCTGAAATAAAATACCTTGGACATGTGATATCTGGAAAAGGTATTGTTGTGGATCCTTCAAAGATCCAAGCTATTGTAGACTGGCCCGCACCTACTAATGTAGGTGAAGTTCGTAGTTTTATGGGGTTAGCTAGTTATTATAGACGTTTTGTAGAGGGATTCTCTAGGATAGGTCATCCCATAACTTCTCTTCAGAGGAAAGGGAAGAAGTTTGTTTGGACAGAACAGTGTCAGTTGGCTTTTCAAACTCTTAAAGAAAAGTTAACTAATGCGCCTATACTTATTGTTCCTGATCCTACTAAGGATTTCGTAGTTTGTGCGGATGCATCTTTAGAAGGTTTGGGAGCAGTTTTGATGCAAGATGGGCGTGTGGTTGCTTATGAGTCTCGTAAACTCAAGGACCACGAATTAAACTATCCTACTCATGATCTAGAACTAGCTGCAGTAGTGCATGCATTAGTTCATTAGAGACATTTTCTATTAGGTCATCGCTTCGAACTTCATACTGATCACCGTAGTTTGCAATATATTTTTACGCAACCTAACTTGAATGCAAGGCAAAGACGGTGGATGGAGTTCTTGTGTGAGTACGATTTTGAAGTAAAGTATGTTCAAGGCAAAGAGAATGTAGTGGCTGACGCTCTTAGCCGACGTCGTCATGAGATCTCCGCTACTACTCTTGAAGTAGATTTGAAAGGTCAAATAGTAGCTGCACTTCCTACTGATAGATTATACCAGGAAGTGAAGTCAGAGATTGAATCGGGTAGACCTTTAGAAGGTCGATTTGCAGGTTATGTCCTAGAATCGGATGGTATATTACGACATTTAGGTCGCATCTATGTACCTCATGTAGAGAGTCTTCGTACATTAATCATGACTAAAGCTCATAGAGCTCCGTATTCAGCTCATCCAGGTGTCAAGAAAATGCATGCCGATCTTCGGCAATTGTATTTTTGGCCTGGTATGAAACGTGATATTGCTGACTACGTATCGAGATGTCTTGAATGCCAGCGAGTTAACGCTGAGCATCATCCTGCTGGATTACTGCAGCCACATCTCATTCCCGAATGGAAATGGGATATTATATCCATTGATTTTATTGTTGGGTTACCTATGTCATCACGTCGACATGAGGCCATTATGATAACTGTTGACCGTTTGACTAAAGTAGCTCACTTTTCACCTGTACGTTCATCATACAATGCTTCATCTGTAGCTAGGATATTCATGGAGGATATCGTTAGATTGCATGGGATTCCTCGTAGGATTATATTGAATAGAGATCCTGTATTTACTTCAGCCTTATGGACTTCGTTACAACGTGCATTAGGTACACAGTTGAACTTTAGTTCAGCCTATCATCCTCAAACCGATGGTCAAACTGAAAGAGTTAACCAAATATTAGAGGATATGCTTAGGATGTACGTAATGGACCAACAATCACGTTGGGAGGATTACTTGTACTTAGTAGAATTCGCTTACAATAATGGATATCAAAGTTCCATAGGTATGCCACCATTTCAGGCATTATACGGTCGTCCTTGTCGAACTCCACTGAGTTGGGATCGACTTGAGGATAGAGTATTACTTGGACCTGAGATGCTTCGTGACATGGAGCGACAGGTTGACCGTATTAGAGAGCATTTGATAGCAGCTCAGGATAGGCAAAAGAAATATGCCGATGCGCATAGGATCGATCGACAGTTCTCTGTTGGTGATAGAGTGTTTCTTCGAGTGCGACCGCGAAAGAGTCCAATCCGTTATGGAAAAGGCTCCAAGCTCGCGCCTCGTTTCGTAGGACCATTCGAGATTTTAGAGAGAATTGGTCCCGTGGCTTATCGACTCGCCTTACCACCCAGTTTGTCTCGTATTCATGATGTTTTTCATGTATTAGTACTTAGACCATATCATCCTGACATATCTCATGTACTTGATTGGAATGCGTTACAGGTAGAGGACGGGCAGCTGGCTTTGGAGCCCGTGGCCATTCTTCAGCACCGGACGCTCGGTCTCAAGGGTCGAGACGTTGATCAGGTGAGGGTCCAATGGGATCCTAGCTATGAGGCTTCGGCTCCCTGGGAGGATGCGACACGCATGAGGGAACTTTATCCCTATCTGTTCGCAGGCTTTCAGGAGCAAGCCTGATCCTAGGGGGGGAGGATGTAGTACCCCTCCGTTTATGCTTTTGCTTTCTGTTGATACTTTTACATATTGTTAGACTTATGATGTTTTGTTGGATACTTAGATCGCTGGTTTTGAGCGATGGTGGATTATTCTGTGACATGATGTTACTTGTTTGGTGATTATTGTTTTCAGACATGATATGATTTAGTGTAGATGTTTACTTTCAATTGTTTATGGATATGCACATGCTTTGATGGACTAACAACATTTATTTAGTCAGTTTTCTGTGAAGTGTATTGGTGTGGAGAACAGAATCGCATCACTCGCTTGCGAGTGCCCTGCGATATCTGTGATTTTCTCCGCACGGTGTGTCTGCTTAATGCTTTATATATATATATATATATGTATGCACGTAATTTGCTTGGTTGCAGGATTTGCAGGTATATGACACCGACTCCACCTGTGTAATCAGGTCCGAGCGTGTCAAGACTCAACGGAAATGTTGAACGGGAGATAGTAGTTAGGTTTATCCTAGTCCAGTCTTTAACCTTGGTTTTGGTACATTGTCAGTTTTCAGTTTTGAGTCATAGGTTGTATTGTGTTTCTGTTGGTTAAATCGTTTTGAAAAGGTAAATATTGGTTAATTTTAAATGTTAGTTATTGTGTTTTAATTATTGTTATTTAATTAATATTTAAATATGATTGAAATTTACTTATTTGATAATTTGATATATTAGTTAGTTTATTTGGTTAAATAGTTGGTCTTTAAAAGATTAAACTATTTTAATTAAATAAATTAATTAATTAAGTTAAATTATTAAATGTGTAAATTATATTGTATTTAAAAGAATTAGAAAATCAAAAAATTAGAAAATAAAATAAAATAAATTGCATGTGGTTTAAAAAAAAATTGATTTTTAAGATTTAAATTTAAATAAATTAATTAAATTGGCATGCAAAATTGAATTGGCAAAAACTGCCGAGAAGTTGTTGAGAAGATATTTGCAACTTCTCGACAAGTGTGGAAGTTGCATTAATTTGGTTGGTTGAAAATTTTGTTACGAGAGGTTATTGTGGATCTCGGGAAATTACAGAGGCTATTCAATGTCCTCACGGGGAAATTTTCTGATTACTGGCAAAAAAATTTCCTTACTGTAAAAAAATTATCTTTCTGTTTTATTTTGGTTGATTTTGGAATTAGAAGATCCTTTGGAGGATCTTGGTGAGAGGAACTTTTGCATTGGTTGGAGAAGCTCTTGGGGTTTTGTGTGCTACAGAGGTTTTTCTTTCTACAGCCAAATTTTAAGTCACAAGTATTCTTCTTTCATAAATTAATTTATTGTTTTCTGAAAAGTTTGTTTGAGAAAAGTATATCCTATGTTATTGAATTTCAGTAATTATGTTTTGGAAAAAATTTGTTATTGTATCTGTTCTTCCAGGAATATGTTGTTTTAGAAAATTGCTGTAGACTTTCTTTTTTTTTTTTTAAAATAGAAATTCCTCAGAAGAAATTTTTTTGTTATTTCCCAAATCTCTCCTACAGAAATTTGTTTATTTACTTCTCTGTGTAAAAGAAAATCTTCATAGAAAACAAATATATAAATACATGAATTTTTTTTTTATGTCTGAGAGTTGTCGTACAGGCGAGGGTTTTGAAAACAAGAAATTTATTTTGAATAAATATGGAAATCGCCGTTCGGGCGAATTCATTGTAAAAATTTAATTTTCTTTTATGAAAATGAATTTCGAATTTTGCTCAAAAGTCGCCGTGCGGCGTACGAAAATAAATTCTTTTTGAAGCAAATTTCGTTTTAATTTTATTTGAGGTTAAATGGTTTGGGATGGAGGCTGCACAGCCTGCCCCGTATGGGACGCAGACTGTGGGCAACGCCCAGCGCTGCACACAGTCAGTGGCCCGTGGGGAAGGCTGTGAAACAGCCATCCCCAACAGGGTTTACTACCCTGTCCGCAGCAATGGCTGCGTGATAAACACAGCCGCGAATTAGAAATTTCCGCGGATTTAAAAACTTAAATTTTTATTTCTTTGTTTCTTTTTATAATATATATAATATAATCAAATATATTATATATAATATATAATATTATTATATATTAAAAATATATGTTTTATAATAATTCTTTTGATTTACTGGATTTAATAAATCCAAATAGTAGAATATTGTTTTATGAAAATTAATCTGTTTATTAATTTTGTTCCTTTGTTTGGGCAAATCGGAAAAAAAAAAAATTTGTAATTTTCTATTTTAAAGTCTTCCAGACCAATTTTGAGAGTGGGAATTTGGGAATGTTAAGTTGAGTTCTTTTGTAAATCAAGATTGTGTATATGGTTTTGTTTAGAGGTTGACATCTGTATTATGAACTATGAAAGTTGTTCATTATAATGTGATTGGTCTTTTTATTGATATGGGTTAGATATATACTTTGTAAACCATAGTCAGAAAACATAGTTTCCCATGTTATGTTTAGGGGAGTGGCTGTTTGTAAGGGCCGACACACAAAGTGGTGTCAGGGTAACTTACAAATAGTTAACTAAGTCAGTGATAATTAAAAGACACAGTAGTTAGATTTAAAATCCATTAACAAGATGTACATGCCTCGCTTATGACTCTTGAGCTACTACAGTCACGAGTATAAGATGAGAAGGCCTGGAATGGCAAATCGGTATCTTGTTTCCTTAAGAGGCATTCGATTCCGCAACAGTATGCAATAGGGGCCAGGTTTCGTAAGAGGTTACGAGGGTAACCCAAGGATTGGGGGCCGGAACCTAGGAAGAAACACCAGGGTAACCTTTGCATCGTTGTGATGACACTCCACCTAAAATAACAGTCAACCTTGAGTTTGTGTTTCAATCAATTGTCAAAATCTGGAAGCAATGTAACCAATAGTTTGTATGTACTAGTGTCTAGGGTTAGTAGATTAGGTCTAGGTAACCTTATTACTATCTCCTAGCACGGGGGGTGGACCTACGGGTACCACATGGTTGGGTGGAACGTGCACCTTACTCCGTTGGGTCCCCAATTTGATCATAGCTTTGAGGGCTTCATGGATGGAGAGCTCGCATATGGATTTCTTCTATATTTTCATCATTGTATATTGTAAACATGTATTTGAGAACATCCCTCAATTGTATAAGAGGTGAACAATGTAACTGTAATTGTAATCATTACTGAACTACCTCATCAGATGGATGAGTATTGTAATATCATATCAATGCAATGTATGAAAAACATGTTTGTACTTTATTATATCTTGAATGAAAAAAATTTATTATTATGCAATGTTTATTTTATGTTATAATTTAATAAGTGCAATGCGAAATACTTAAGTCACTTTAGGAAAACTCAAAGTAGTGTAACGTCGTTTAACCTAAGAATGTATGCAATTAATTAACTTATAATTAAACTTTAAAAAAAATAAAAATTATTACACATTTATAACACAATTGCATCGTTCTTAGGTTATTAAGACGGGGCATTACAGTGGACAAGAAATGTTTCTAAGGCATTGGAATTTGAAGTTCATATTGTGAAGTGCGCCTACCTTGGAGAATTGAAAGCTTGGCCTAGCAAATTCCCCTTCAATTTGAAGTAACCCATGTTATATGCGCCTTGGCAGCTTGGAAGACCATGAAAAGTTTCTAAGTACTAGAAAATGGAAGCTAGCCATGTCAAGTGCGCCCTTGGAAAGAAAGATACTTGGAAATATTCCAAATATGAGAAATTGAAAGTTGCCACCCCTGAATGCGCCCTTGGGAGAGAATGGAAGGGGAGATGCTTAAGGAAATTTTCTAAGTATGAAAAATGAAAGTTGGAGAGTCCAAATGCGCCTAAAGACTAGAAGCTAGGGGAAATGTTTTATGATGTTGAAATTGGAACCTCAAGATAATAAATGCGCCCAAGCTTGTGATTGAATGATGGAATTTTCATAAGCATTGGAAATGAAAGATTGTTATAGGCAAAAAACGCCCAATGCTGGAGAAGTGGAATAAACTTTGATTAGAATTATTTTCAAGGGATGAAAAATTAAATGTCCCCCTTCGTTTAGACACATGAATTAATCAAATTGAGAAATATTTACTGAGAGGGGAATATTTTGGGAGGTCTTGAAAACTGTTCTGAGGGGAAAATAATTTTGCCTTGTGATTTTAAAATGTTGGAGCTCACGATTGATGAAATTTCTCTGGGAGAAATATAAATTTTTCTAAGGCGTTGAAGAATGAAATGAATAAAATTTCTCAAATGAAATAAAATCTTCCTAAGGCAGAGATGAGATTTTTTTTTTAATGCTGGAGTAGTTTTAATAAATTTCTCAAAAATGTTTTAGTCAACTGAGAGTAACATACAGTCAAGGAGGGAAATTTCAAATTTCGAATAAGGAATCTCCAAAAATAGTAAATTTTTATGACAACTCTATGACGACTAAGCATAACTTTTGTGACAACTCGCCAGTCATCTCTCTCGAATTGGAAATCTTTTAAGTAGTGGGGGAGTGAATTAATGGCAATTGCTAAACCGGGCGCCATCTTTCAATTATATAAACTCTGAAGCTACTCATTTTTCTTCACAAGTGCTGAAGTGGGACTTGTGAGAGTGTTGAAGTTGAAGTGAGTGGCTGCTGAGTGAGTGAGAAATTTCTGAGCTGAGTGAATTATTTTTTCTAAGTGCTGAAGTGTGAATTGTGAGAGTGCTGAAGTTGAAGTGAGTGAGTGCTGAGAAGGAGAAAATTCTGAAGTGAGGGAGTTGAGCTAGATTTTTCTAAGTGCTGAAAGTAATATTGTTGAAAGTTGTTGAGGCTCGAAGTTTGAATTTTGGAGTCAGAAATCTCGAGGTTTGAAGTTGGTGGTTTAGTGTTGATGATTTTCATTTTCGAAGCTAACTCCATGTGCCAACCATCTCATGGTGATTTTATTTTTCTAAGTTAGAATTGTAATCCTTGAATTTTATTTTGCAGATGGCTGATGTTCGAAGGGGAGATGCTGCTAGAACAAGCAAAGCTGCAGGCAGAGCTGGGAATGCTGAAGCAGGCAAAGAGAATGCCTCCAAGCAGGCCATCATCACGCAGTTGAAGAAGTCTTTTCTTCCCAAGTCAAAGTTTGTGTCCAAGTTGGGAGGTTTGACTGATACCAACCTTGGTTCATTCAACCTCGAGGCATTCAAAAGGAGAATACACGGGCAGGGTGGTCATCCTCCATCAGTGACATCGCACAACATTGTGAGGAGTGGATTGTATGCAGCTACTAGTTTTCCACCAACAATTCGATGTCCTCAGTTGATAATGGAATGTGCAGACTATTATAGGCCAGACCATCGAACAATTGTTTCTTCAGAAGTCAAGTTGTTGGCTAACTTCACAACTGATGCTATTGGAGAGGCGTTCAAGATTCCAGCTATGGAGAGAATGTTGTACAAGTCAAAAGAAAGTGTTGATAAACTATACGCCTCATCTTTTGATAGGTGTGCAAAGAGAATTAACACATCATGGATGAGGAAGCCAAAGCTTCCTAGCGCCAAGTTGCTAAAGCAGATCATCTCAGAGGAGTTGAAACAAAAATACTATGATTTAATCATGATGCTCAGCCGGGTGAATGGCAGCCCACATGCATACGCTTTTGAGCCTTGGATGTTCTTCTACATCAGCGTGGTGTTGGAGGGAAAGGAGTATGTAGATTGGGCAAGGATGATCAGCGACAACATAGATGAGCAATTCAGAAGTTTGAGGAGAACGAAGACATTTTATATGAGCTCGTATGCCCTCTATATGCTAGCTCGGATAACGAAGTATAAGGGACTGACATACCAGGAGCTAATTGGATGTGGTTCCAATCAATTTAAAATCCATGAAGCTTGTAGACAATTGCATCTAACAAATACCTTCAGCTTCAAGAGAGTGAACGATGCTTTCACTATGCACATCACGAGGATTCTTCAATGGAGAATGCAACAAAGAATATCCAAAGAGGCACAAAAGTTGATTGAAGAGTACGGGTATTGGTTTATCCAATTCCCGAAGTTCACTTACATAAGGCTGTCGGGGTTCCACTCATACACCTACAGATTGTCGAGGTACCCCTCAGACAGGATGGTAATTCTCGAAGTGTCTAGGTAACTCATGGCCTATGACAAAATCATAAGAAAAAAGAAGAAAGGAGGAGTGCACTTCCCTATTGTTATGGGAAATTCACTTGAGGAGTGCCCTTCTTTGCAAGCAGCCAAGGGAACAGAGGAGGAATTGCAATTTTATCACCTCACTCTCCACACCAGCCGACAAGATTTTGATCCTCACAGAAAGATTGGAGTTGTACAAGGTGAAGAATATCGGCACAAGGCTCATGTAGAATATTTTTGGGCAAATGCAAAAGATGAGGTTGAGATTAGAAAGAGGATGTTCTCCAGATTACCTCTGAAATTGATTAGGAAATGCGAGGTTGTCCGAGTTCCAAATCAAGTGGATGAGGATGCCAACATTATTCACCCAGATTACGAGTCAATAAAGTACACGCCAATTCCACCACCTAATTGGGTAGAACCGGAGATCATGGACTTGAACACATTGTCTATGCCGGTCTTAACATTCACAAGGAGCTGGGTGGATGGACATGTTCACAGGCTTAAGAGAAAATCAATTGCCCTCACATACAACCTCATGGACGATCAAAGGCCACCCACCGGTATCAATAAAGTAGAGAAAACAGGCCGCCCAAGCTACAAAGCCATAGGAGGAGGAACCAATTCAACCTTAGCCTTAGAGGACAGAGGAAGCATCACCTACATAGCTATTGGCTCACTCTTCTAGCGTACAAGAAGTTTCAATCTTTGCAAGTCAAAGGGTTAGAGTGAATGAAGAGCAAGAAATGGAAGAAGTCAACCAGCCATTGCTTAGGGAGCCTGATAGTCAGAGCGCTAATGCTCCTAGGAGTGCCAACCAGCCAGATGAAGATGAGGAAACAAAAACAGCCACTCGCCTGGATCGTGCAATCGAGGCAACCTTTGAAGATGAGAACACTACGGAGCCTGAAGTTCGGGGTCTTGAGGAGGATAGTCAGCACATGGAAATGGATGAGCCTCAACCGAATGTTGCTAAAGAGGAAGTTCATGAAGTAGAAGCAACGGAAGAGCAGCCACTTTTCGTCTGTGGCTCTCAACAAGATGTTCCAAATTGGCTCACAAGTGCAATAAGAAGAGATCAGGTGGACGACACTGACCCAACAATAGAGATGGAAGAGCTCCTTAATAGAATAAGCGGGTCACCTAAGAGGAAGAGAGCCAGAAAGTACTCCCAGATGGAGACAGACGAGTCCGGTTCTCACACTCTTCATGTTGCGGTTCCGAGGGAAGAATGTGATCTAGATAAAGCAATGCCTGAAAATTACACGATCACTACAGTTGAATTGGGGTGCCCTACTGGAGCACAAGTTATTGAGGAAGCTGAAAACTCCTTCAAGGCACTGAAAGGTAAATAGCTTCGAAAGGGAGAAAAATACAAGAGGCTGAAAAAGGGAGCATAGGGTATTAGTTGGGTATGTGCAGCATCTAGCACGTCCATGTGCTCAAGAGAGCCCAACGGTGGAACTTCCAGCTAAGCTTCCACGGGAATCAATTAGCAGGCTTGAAGAGATAAAGATGGCAATTCAGGAAGGGGACAAGTGGATTGGCGGTGTTCGTGCTGAGGTTGGGAGATTTATTGAAGATCTTGTCTCCTCTTTCCAACATGCTTCCAGCATCCTCTCCCGTATGGAGAACATTGAACAGGCATGGAGTGATACTCACATATTTCAGGATAAGACTATCCCACGCCTAGCTACTTTGATGCATATGCCAATGCAGAGTTTGATTGAAGGAGGGGTGATTCAGGCTAGAGATAGATATGATTTTCTAGGCTGGTACTCTGTGGCATTCACCGGCAAAGGTTTCTTTGACACGGAAAGGACAAAGTTGGCCAAGTTCAAGAAGGCCATGGGAAACATTCAGAAGGGAATCTTCAACACGCTGGAGGCATTGTTCACAAAACGGCTAACTCTTGAGGAGGTGACAGTGGATGGATTAAAGGGCAGATTGCACCCATTCTTCTCTGAGATGAGAGTATTTGCTCAAGTTGACTTTGAGAATGTATCCACGTTCTCCGCTATTATTCAGAGCACGTAGGAATCCATCGAGGCCTGGAGAAAATCTTGTATGCGGCAAGAGCAAACAATGGCCATCCTCAAGTATCAGCTTAATCTTACCCCAGCCATTTCTAAGCAGGAGGTTGATGCAGTGTTGGCCCGATTTGTTGCTTTCGCGGTCAAAGAGAAGAACAATGGGAACAGGATCCTGGACGAGAATCTTCTAGAATGGTAGTGGGCATTAAATGCCCATAGTGGTCAAAGGAGGAATCTGCCATTCTTGTGCTCATTAATTGCACCACTCCACCTTTTGGCGATTATTAGGGCAGAATCTAGTCTAGGACATATGTGGCTCGATCTGAGCCGTCCATTGTAATTTAATCTGGACCGTCCATTGAGATTGGCCAGCTATCTAAAGGGGACTCCCCCTCATTTGTACATTATTAGATTAGAGATTAGAGATCAGAGAATAGAGCATAGAGAGATAGTTTAGAGTTAGCATAGTTTCATTGCATAGCATAGTTTGAAGGAGAAGGAAAGTTTTCCCTTGAGAACTTTGTAAGAAATTGTTGTGAAAACTATTATAATCAAAAGAGTTTCATTGATGATGATTTTGTCTTTTGTTATGAGCAACTAGCAAGATTTTTTTGTCCTACTTCAAGTAGGACTTAAATTAGAGTAATTTTCATTTTCATGGAAGTAGTTAGTTGTGGATTGTGGTGTTTGATCGAAGCAGCTTCGCTTAATCCATACCACTAGTAAGCTTGTTGATGGTAAGCTTTCCTTGTGTGGTCAACTGGAATACTTTTCAAACTTAACTTCGATTGTGATTCATGTGTTTGTATGTGTCGTCCTGATGGTATTTGCATGTTGAGTTGTAATCTGAATACCTTTAGCTGCTCCCTTGAAGATTGCACCGACTTTGTTGAAGTTGTCCAACGTGAGGCAAGGAAAAGTCCGGTTGTAGTCTGTTGAAGTCAAGCCCCATACATCTTGCACTTAGACTAAGACATAAATCTTCTAAACCCTACACTCATTTAATTTCTGCACATTTCTGGTTAGTATAGGAAACACGTACCTTATTGCTAAATCATCCGCAGTGCATGAAAACCCCTTTCATCATTAATCTATTGTCAGCTGCTAATTTCTGAACAACTGTGTAAGTCCCCTCGTGAAAACAACATATCAGAACGAACCAACTGAGTGTATTCCATTGCATTGAAGGAACTTTGGAGTTGAACGTACGATCTCTCTCACAATCTTAGCGTACA
This sequence comes from Sequoia sempervirens, assembly GCA_007258455.2. NCBI lineage: Eukaryota > Viridiplantae > Streptophyta > Pinopsida > Cupressales > Cupressaceae > Sequoia > Sequoia sempervirens. The sequence continues at coordinate 19,839 of VDFB02000146.1, read as the reverse complement.
GGATACTTTGATCAAGAGAGAATGGAGTAGCCATTGGACACTTTATTCTGCTGTTTAGTGTTGGTCACTAAAATCACATTAACAAGGGGGTTTGGTGGCATACCTTGTCTTTTCTGCCATAGCCTCCTTTGTGTTATGTAGAAGATTTGTCCATCATCTCCTTCAATTGTCTAGAAATCTGGTTTCTCAATATTTTCTTGTTGAATACTGGCCACTCGTTTGCACTTACAATTGGCTTTCCTTTGCCTATAATTAGGGCAGCACTCAACGAGCATAGCTTTTGCTTCCTCCTACTTCTTCTTCATGTGGAAGGTGTCCAATTGTGTTGCTAGATGACTAATTATATCCTCCTTCATGTTGGACAATAAGTTACTAATTTCTACTTTGGAAACCCCATTAGAGGACTTACATGTGATGGATGACCTCTCCCCTCTTGGCTTTCTAGAAAGGGTCTTGGAATAATTCCTATAGACTTTACAAATGTCTTCAAATGGTCCTATAGAAATGTCTCCTCCCCCAATAATGTTGAGGGCATCCATACATTTTTCATTAATCCCCCTTAAAAATACCAATTTAAGGGATTCCTGTGACAGTTTATGTTTGGTGTTTTTCCTCAAAGCAAACTGAAATATTTCTATATAATCTTCTAATAGCTCATCCTCTTTTTGAGACATGGAGAAAATATCATCTCTCCTCCGGTCTAATTCTCTAGAATAGTCCTTGTATATCAGAAGTCTTTTCATGTATTTTATCCTAAAATTGCTATATGATGATTATATCACAAAAATTTGGTCTTGGTTTCTATTTTATAAGAGAAGAAACAAGCTTCAGACCGTTACAAAATGAGGCACCTTTTCAAAGTTCATGCCTTTTTGTATAAACTAATCATTAGTTTTTGCTAAAACATAATTAAGAGAAACAAGTGATAAGTAAACAATTTTAACTAGAAATCTGCAACACTAGTAATGCACTTAAATCCATTAATCAATGTAGAGGACCCGTGATCATCCTGATCTAGCAAGATCCTCCTCTCCATGATAGAGTACCTAAATGCTCAGTACTTCCACTGTGACAAGCTCTGAGGCTTATTCTTCTAGGGGAGCCAAATAGTTTTGCTCCCATTGATACACTATATAGTCATGTGGCCATGTGTACTCTTGAATCTTCAATACATTTGCAAGGTGATTCTTCCACCGGTAGTCTAGTAACCCTCTCGTGTCTATGACGAACTTGGAATATCCGACAACCAAAGCTACTATTCTATCCATGATTAAATTGAGGCTGTGGCAATTCAATTCACCATCTTTCTGAATATAAGCAATGCAATCAAGAGTGATCTGGCCAAATTCCTTCTTCCATTCATTGAGATCTTTCAACTAATCATCATCCTTTAATATCCTTGGCACAAACCACTACTTCAATGTTTGAAATGTATCCATCCTTGTTCTAATCTTCTAATCTTCTCCATTTATATACTGGGATTCATCTATAACCATCTTAACCATCTGCTTAGTGGGTTTTAAAACTGGTGGAGCTTCTCCACTTCTCTGTAATAACCTGCATAAAATCACCGAAGTATGATGAATTGGCTGCCATTTATTGAAGAGAGGATCTAGTACTACTGCATGGGCTTTCATCTAGTCAATCGCCTGGGATAATGAGGTGTAAGAATCATACACACTTTTTAATTTGTCCTCAATCAACTTGACCCTTTGATCCAAGATTTTCTCCAAAACATTGAGGATTTCCCTTCCTACCCCCTCTTTAGCTTCATTGCTAACTTTCATTAACTACTCAATTTCCTGATTTAGTAAATTCATTTGTTCAAAGGATCATATAATATCATTTCCCTATTTTTTGAAGGCCCTGCTCCATTCAATTGTTCTTTTAACTTCACATTTTCCATGAACAATTTATTCACTTCATCATTGAGAAATTTTAGTTCCTTTTCATACTCGGCCAATCTGGATTCCATCTCATTAACAGCTTGAGTGAACATGACCGAATGCATTGTCATGCTTGCAGCCTCTAGAGGAATTGTATCCTTTAATGTCTTCACCATGGCTGATCCTCTCATTTCCTGCACATCATCTAATAATCTCAGTTTTTGTGTGCTTCTTTGTTTCATCCAGAAGCCCAAAGTCTCAATTCTTTGGTTATATCTGGTGTAACTTATTCCTTCATTTGAATCAAACTCAACAATCATCATTGGGCCCTCTTGTGTCCTTACTCAATCAAGCAAGAATATTTTCTTTAATTCCATACCCAAGACAATAAGTATGTCACTTTTCAAAACCATTACTCTAGCCTCTTGTGGGCTATTATCAACATTATCAATCCTCGATTCATGGAAGGTATGGAATATTATCTGGTCATGTTGGTATTCTTCAGCACCCATCTTGTTTATTTCAACCCTCTCTTCAAATTCCCTCATCTTCAATTTGATCTAGTAATCTTTAAATTCAGGAGTCTTGATAAACTCATCATCTTCCACAAACGTGAGGCTGCAACTACCCTTTCATCCTCAAGCATTTCTCTTTTTCCCTGTGCATGGATGTCAATTCTAGCTTCAGTTTCATGGACTAGCTGATCTACTTCAACATCATCCTTCAAGTTTCTTAACAAACAAGTTGCCTCTTTTGTATCTCCAACTTCCTCATTTATTGCATAAGAAACCAATGGATCTAGCTCCTGTATCTTTTGTTTCTTAGCAAGTGGTTGTCCAGGAGGTGACTCTGGAGGAGCATGATATATATTGAAACAATGTCAAGAGAAGGCTCTGAGATTTCAATACCACTTCGCCTCTTGGGAGATAATTTGGTGGGCCTCTCCTCTTCTACTGTAGACCTATTATACAGTTCATTAAATTTATCTATTATCAAATCTATCCTCTTGAGAGGATCCATTTCTTCTACAAAATATCCCAAGAAGTCATTGTTCTTCTTTTTCCTTTCTTCCTCAAGCTTCATCATGATTTCCCATTTTCTCTTCCTCTGATATACCTCTTGATGAGTAAAACAATTTCTAATTACATCATCTTCATAATCACTTTGGTGAGTGATTGTAGCCTTGGTAAGTGTTGGTGTACGTTTTCTCATTCACCGAACACACATAATAAAATGTCCAAAGACACTCTATCCTCTCTTGAAAAATCACCGCGTATGCTAAGATTGCGAGAAGATCATATGGCGATTCCAAGGTTTCTTTTGTCAAGTCTTGACGTGTGGATAAGCTCAATGGCCGTTGTGATTTGCTAGTAATAAACAAGGGGACTTACGTTAAAGAACTTTTCACAAGCTCGGGACTTAGGAGGATTTATCATTAAAGGCTCTCTTCAATTGGGACTTCACTTTGGATCTCAAAAAATAGCAAAAAGGATAAGGGTTTAGGAGAATCTATTCTACGCCTAAGAACATAAGAGACAGTAAAGATCCGGTGAAGGGGATAAACCACACTTTGTTTCGCCTCCTGCTGGACAACATACGCAAAGTGAGTGCAATCTTCAAGGGATGTGATAATAATTTTCAAACCTCGAATGAGGCTGAAGTTAAGCTTCCACAATTATAAGCTCAGGCTAACTTTACGCATCGAATGCAAATCATCCATTCGAAGAAAGTATGAGCAATACTTCACCATTGAATCTATACGATCAATCTCTCATTCATTTAACCAGCTTTCAAAGCAAATTCTATTTAATCTAATTCTAACTTTAATCTATGGCAGAAGAAGATATGCAACCTTGCTTACTATTTGACAATAAAAGTTATTCAAAGCAAATCATGCATAAGAGCTTTTATTATTCGAAATAGTCTCAATGCAACAATCTCATACTCTGTCTCCACACAAATGAAAGTGAGAGATCACCAATTTATATAGAGTTACAAAAATCAAATGAAGGGCCGAGATTAAAACAATATCAACGGCCAAGATTATTACAACCCAACCCTAATTAGGGTTTCCCATAATAACATAAGTTATCAATCAGTGAACTATCAGTAAAGAGGCAGTGGAAGCTATTATCAAGGAGAGGCGTCCTTATCCTTCTGAGCAGTATTGCGTTCGATGAACCTTGACACTACTGCGATGACCTCCTCCATCGTGACAGGTAGCAGCATGCTAATCTGGAATTCTAGTCCATCCAACTTCTCAGCACATTTGGCAAAAGTACTTTCCCAATCCGCCTCCTGCTTCCCAAAATCATTTCGGATGGCTGACAGTCTTGCCACTCTCGCAAAATATTGTCTCAGAAATGGTCCAGTGGCCGAGAAGAAAAACTCTTGAACCTTACGTTTCAACCTCTCCAGCTGTATGTCATTCTCCCGAACAATCTCACGGTCGAACACTTTTGCAACTGTCATATAAATCCTCTCCTGGATTTCTTTGACCTGCTCTTCAATTCTGAGCCCATCCACTTTTGCCTTCTCCAAAACTTCTTCTCGTATAGTCACTGCCCAAAACGAGTGATGGAAATCATATGCTGCCCCTGCAGCAATCACCCTTCTTTCAACCAACCCTTCTCTTGGAGTGCCTTTCAAGATCCTAAGGCTTGGAATAAGCCTCTCCTGCATGTCTGGAATACATTCCCATGTCTCTGCCATATCCATAAGTCTGGAAAGAAAAGAAGAGGTCCGCCCATAGGCAAGTGCCAGTTTCTCCATGAACGAGGCTGCTTCCGTGCCTTCGCTCACCATCCAGTCCTGAGCCTCCCTGGCTGTAACCATTCCGTGCTCCACATCCTTGGTCACTTCCTGCGATGAATTGAGGAGAAGAGGAGCTACCGCATTACCCTGATCAAGTGGCTGGGTCAAATGTTGTATGTACTCCTTAAGGCGTTCAACCTCCTTTTTATACTCTTTCTTCTTAGCCACTTCTTTTTCCAATCTCGCTTTGATGGTCGAGACGGAATTATCTAATTCCTCCACTTCTTGGCCTTTTGAGGTTGGGCCAAGATCTACAGTGGTTATGGCATATTCTTGAGGAGTAATCTCGTCTTGTGGCTTGTCCACTGTGGGTACTGCAATGTGTACAAAAAGGCTGCTTGTCTCGTCCCTTTGAATAGTAGAGAATTTCTTGGTGGGCTTCTTGACTGCAACTTGCTCCAACCTTGCCAAGAAATCTGCAGTATCATCCTCCTCTTGGGCTTCTACAAGTGGTTGAATCTTCATTCTTTCTATCAGCCAATCTGGAATGGTGGGCTGCTCGATTCCATCTTCTACCTGAACCTCTTCCTCGTTCGGAACATCCACAACCTCTCTGAGAGCGGAAATCATTCCCTCCTAGAAGTCATTATTTCGAACTTCTATCTCATTGTCTGAACCAAGTATTTCCGTGCCTGTAGGTGACGAGGGCTCCTCATCATCCAACTGAATAGGTTCATCGTTCTCTTCCTGAACTGTATGAGGTACAATTATTTCCACCAAGGACTCATCTATGGTAGCCACCAGCTCGTCAATATTCCAGGATGCTGCTGAACGAGATGGTTCTCCCTTCTGCCTTTTGGAAGCAGGCTCTGCACTCGGAACTATTTCCTTCCTTTTCTCTCCAATCTCAACCAAGTCTTGATGGGAAGCATCAGCATTGGAGGAATACGACTTTGTCTCGCTCAGTAGATCATACGTGAGCGTTATTCTTTTATGTCTCATCTCCTGGACCTGACGGTCAACCCACCACTGAGAATATTTGACCACTGGTCTCACTAATGTGGCTAAGTCTGAATGCTCAGGCTCCGACCATCTCACAGGAGGAAGAGGTCGACTCTCCTCGAAGCGTGGCTGGATGTAGTCCCCATCGTCATGCAACTGATCAGGTACTCAGCAAAATTCAATTGTCCTCATGAAGTCTACTGGCATCCTGGACCATAGTCTCCTCCTGACTTCGTATTCATCGGCGGCATCAGCCCAAAAGTCTTCCAGTTCCACTCTGTGCTTGTACCTTCTCCCTTCTACTGCCCGAATATTATGATGTGGGTCAAAGTTGACCCTAGACTTGTAGGCTGTAAATGGGTACCACTGGATTTCCAACCTAGCACTCTCAGCTGCCTATGAGGACGGACAAGATTCCAACATATTCCCGATGAACAATGGGAATGTAATAGATGCCTTCTTGGTTGGCCTCTAGATGTTCTGATATTCTTCTAGCTGCCTCAGGATTTCGAGCAAAATCATCCGATTTGTCGGATAAATGGGCAACTTATAGGGATTTCTAGTAAATCCTTGGATCCTGATATATGTAAATTTTGGGAATTGAATGAACTAGGACCCATATTTACTGATTAGACTCTTCGCCTCATGACTCAACCTTTGATGTACTCCCCCTTGAAGTGTTCTGGTGATATGCATTAAGAACGCATCATGCACCCTTTTGAAATGAGACTTCTCCTTCAACTGGAGTTGCGGGTAACAATCGCAAGGTCTGAGTTCGTTTTCTCCGCTGCCAACTTTTCCCTTGCAAGTTAATCCTGGATACTTATATGATCTGGCCAACAAGTAGACAACATACGAGCTCATATGAAAAGACTTAGTCTCTTCCAGATTGATCAATTGCTCGTGGAGATTGTCACTTATCATCCATGACCAATTGAACATTTTCACACCAGAAGTGATCTCATCTATGAAGTAGTACATCGAGCTCTCAAAAAATGCACCTTGCGGGTTGCCAGCTATTCTGTTCAGCATCAAGATGATGTCTCCAAAATCTTCTTTGAAGTCTGTCTGGCGAGGTCTTTTGGGCATCTTCTTTATTGATGGCTTAGGTTTGTCCAGCCATGCCTTGTTAACAGTTGTGGTGCATAAGTCCGGTTGGCTGTCATATAACTTCTTGGCCTCCTCCTTGATCTTATAGACAGTCCGTGAATGTGCTGGGATCCCGAAGGTTTCTTGGATTGCCACCTCGCCTAAGTGTGCCAGAATTCTGCCATCTGGTGCAATGATCTGCCTCTTTTGAGCATCATAGTGGATAGCACATTCCACCATCAATTCTGCACAATCTATTGCAGGCGGGAACCCAGCTGCCTGAAAAATCCCGTTTCTGATCATCCGCCTGGCTATTGGTGTTGGAAGTCCATTTTGTCCATATACTCTTCTTTTGAACTCATCGAAGTCGACATGTCCGAGATCGGTGTCTACGACATTCTTCCATTTTGAATTGATTTTAGTCTCCCGCTGGGCACCTTTGTTGGCGAACTTCATTTTTGCCGGTTTCTTTGATGATTCGCCCACAGTGGTCATCAACCTGTAGTCAGAAAATTAACATTAATATGGAAACTTTTTAAATTAATTTATTCTCATGCCTTGGGTTTGGATGATTTACTTTCAGCTTATTAAATAATTAAATTGCTGCGAAAAAGCAAGCTGAAAGTAAATGGATGAAGTTGAAAATTTCGCCAGAATTGAATCAACATGAAAGAGACAGATGAAGAATAGCAAATCAACTTGACTGAACATCAAACCTCAGTGAAGAACTGCTGGCTACAAATCAGATTTAAATTCTGATAATTTAAAAGAAGAAGTGCGCCCCTTTTGCACAGAAGAATTTCAACTTTCAATAGATAAATCTTTTCTTTTCCTGCGAAAATTCTTCCTTAGCATAACATTACTTCTCTCTCTGGAAAATTCGATCTTGCCTACTAAACAATCAACTGCCTGATAATTTTGAGAGAGATCAAATTTCTTTTCAGCTGTGTCTGTGAAAAATGAGTTGCTGAAACTCATTATAATGCTGAAGAGCTTAATTTATTTTAGCAACTGCCTTTTCTTCTCTTGATCTCGATTTTTTTTTTATTTGTTTAAACATAAAAGTTTCTTTTATTTTTCGAAAAGAATCCATCTCGAGTTTATCCAAGCAAATCTCATTGATCTTCAAAAATTCGATTTTTGCTTAAATGTTTATCTTTGATTTTCAAATTTTGAAAGAAAACATTAAATATTTAAGTAAATTCGACCCTTCCAAGTTTTAAATTCATGGTGAATTTAATTTTTCCCATTGGATTTTATCTCTGGCCGGCGCAAATTATTTTCCTCCAAAACATCTCTGGCAAACTTCATTTTGTCCAAGGCATTTAAATTTCCGAGTAGTTGAAAATAAATTATTAAAATATTAAAATATTTTAATTTATTCCCTAACCCGGACCCATGTATTATTTCGATTTTCTTTCTTCATTTTTCTTATTAAAAGTGTGGTTTTCCAGAATTTATTCTCAATCCGGGCCTACTAAGTCAAACTTAAGCCATTCATCGACACTGAAGGTGCCGATCCTTATTTTTTCTTTTGCTTAACTTTTATCAGATTGAGCTTTATTTTTCTTCTGGCCACAAGTCAATTTTCCTTGTTCATTACTGAATTTTTCTTTCTAGGCAAACTTTTTTGTCCGATTTTATCACAAATTCCTTAACGCTTTACGTAATTCTGATTCCATTGTTGGTGATCTTTCTTTTCTTCTTGCCTTGTGCATTTTTCTCTGGCCAAAGTTGTCGATTTTTATAGCATTTTCTCCAGACATCCATACTTAGGCAATTTAATTTCTCTTCCATTTTTATGCTAGGCACACTTCATTTTTCCTCGGACTTCCATGTCATAGCGAACTTTCTTTAGCACTTGTCCTTTCAAACTTAGCACTTAATCTCTTGAAAATGTCATGATACTTAGCCCAAAACTTCAACCTTTCATCCTTTGGCCTCTATACTAAGGCAAATTTTCGAATGTCTCTTGACTAGGCACCAAACACTTGGCAAAAATTGTAATTTTCTCCCTTCATAGACCATGGCAGACTTTCCAAGCACTTGGGCAAGGTGAGGGCGAACTTTCTATGGTCTTGGCATCATCTCTTTGAACATGGCGGACTTCCAAACCTTTTAGCATTTTCCCTAACACTTTATCTCTCGGAAACGTCACAATACTTAGCCAAAATTTCGATTCTCCACCTTTTTAGGCTCTTACACTTAGACAAATTTTCGAAATTTTCCTTACTAGGCACCAATACTTAGTGAAATTTTGATTTTTTTCTCTCCCATGTGCCTAGGCGGACTTCCTTAGCACCTTGGACAAGCATGGCGGACTTCCTTAACTTCTTGCCACTTCCCTTCAAGTGTATGGCGGACTTTCCTTCCTCTTTGGACAAGCATGGCGGACTTCCAAGGATGCTAGACAAGTGAGGGCGGACTTCATAACCTTTTGGCAAAGTCAGGGCGGACTTCTTAAGCTCTTGGCACTTGACATGGCGGACTTTGGAGGAGGCTAGGACATTGCAAGGCAGACTTTCCTTAGTGTTTGACACTTCCTCCTTCATGGCTGGCGGACTTCCCAAGCTTCCATATATCTTCGTCTTGACATTTTTCTTCTTGAAAATGGCGAATTTTCCAGACTTAACCAGATTTCTCATGAATTCCATCTTTTTTTGAGTTAATTTTTTGTGATTTTGTGCTTCAGATCTGACTGGTTTTGAATGATTTTTCCAGAATTCGATACTTTTCAGTCTGATTTTCTCATGCTTTTCACTGATTTTTCATGCTTTTTACTTGCTTTTCCAGATTTTTCAATGATTTTTCAATTTTCTCTTTGATTTTTTGAGTGATTTTTCGATTTTTTTGAACTTCTAAGTGGATTTTTGAAATTCGAGACCTTTCCAAATATAGAAACTTTCTAAAAATAAAAAAAGCAAAACCCTAAAAAATAGGGAACCCTGTTTGGTCCAAAAATGCCAAAAATGAAAAGTTTAAAAGCAAAATCTCCTAAAAGTAGAAGTCTCAGACCACCTAATTCAATGTGCCATCTTCGCTTCCTCGCCTCTGCCGCCTCCAATGATGTCTACACACTGATTCAAGTATATAGATTATTGACTTGGCTCGGGTAACTCTCGGCAAACTAACTTGAAACTCTCAACAAGGTGGCCTCACGAAACCGTTGCAAGGAGACAAAACCCTAAAAACAAGCAGACTACTGGGGGTCCCCATTGGCAATGGGGCGATGTGTGAAAAGGTCACAACAGGAACACACCAAGGACACTATAAATATGGATGGGAGTGATGCCAATGCGGCGAAATTCAGTGGTTTTTTTTAAAGTTTGACTTCAAAGTTTTCCTAAAAATTAAAAAATGCCCCCCCCAAACCCTACAACATGGATTCTAATGTAGTTTAAAGACAAATGAAAAAACAAATCTTTTATTTTGAATGCAAAATGATGTACACCATAAAGGTTTGTGTGGTTTCAAGGTCTTAATTTGGACTTGGTGGCGGGGGGCTCCACCCCTCAACCCTATCCTATATTGTGGCAAGGAACACACCAAGGGTGTTGCCCCTTGACCTACTGGGTGCATTGCCCCTTGACTCTACTAGGGCATTGCTCGCAAACTCCCATTGAAACTCATTTCATTTGCCAACTACTCTCCAAGTTTGGCTATAGGTTTTCGTATACAATAGTGTCATCAAATTGAACAATCTTCACTAATGTTACTTGATGCTTACTTGTTTTTCTTATCATCTAGGAGATGAATTTTTCTTTTGGGGGGATGATGTAATTAGCATAAAATTGTAAGATCCCTCTACCAAAGGAACACCAATTTTTTTTGCACTTCTTCGCAGGTTTGTTAGATAAATATTTTTGTTAAACAGTTGGAACTAAATGATTCTAACTGGTTTGACTTGACTGGATGCCATTTAAAAATTTCTTTCAAGTTATCCAAGCATTTTATTCACATAAAACCCATAGGAAGCATTGAGACATTAAATCAAACAGTTTGCATACATCAATCCAGGCTGACTGCAGCAATCGAAATTTAATTGCAGCTTAAGATAAACAGAAAATTAGAGATGATACAAAATCCGACTTGGAATGGTTGCCATCAATTGTGAAGATTAATTGCAGATGAACTAAAATGCCCACAATAAGTATTGCATCCAGCTTTAGGAGCCTAGTCGTGGTAGAATAAAGAAGTCTACAATTTTAATATATCAATCTACGGCATCACCAAATGATTGACCAGCATGGAAGGAAGGTGCCACACCCCAACTTAGTCCCATGATATAACAACCAAGCACCACATCACTTCAAATCCGAATCACTCCATTCATTATTTTGATAAATCATCGGCCATCCATTACTCTTCAATCTGCCTTTCCATAACACCTCACACTACCACATTGAACAATTTAGCCCCATCAATCTGCTCATAGGATGGGGTCTAGTATTCTACAGAGATTACCGAGCTAGCCTCACATCGCCCAAATGGAGGAAATAGCTCCACGTACCAGCCAAAGAATGAATAGACTCATGCCTCAGCCACAAGGGTTATCACCCAAATTATATTCTTCATACCAACACTACTGGTGAGTTCGACCAGCCAAGAAGGTTAAACATTCGGCTCAAGAATTAGACGACCAAGTTCATATTTCACACACCCAAAGCTATATGATGTTTGGCGGCCAAGAAACATATAGAAATTTGTCTAGCATCACTCCACTATGCATTGTCAGACATTAAATATCTTATTCCAGCCATGGCTTCTATATTGGCATTCCTTATATCTGAAGAAATTCTGAAAATCTTCTAACTCTAAAATCAAATAATTTCTCTGAAATTTGTCTTTGAAAAAGACTTCTCAAATTTTCTCAATGAAGCACTGTGAACTCTAAAGTGAAAACACCCACGATGGTAGTGGGTTTTTGTCCAATCCACCATGAATCCCAAGGGTTTTCATCCTGAAACTTCCTGAACCTGTAAAACAAACTCTTCAAATTCTTCCAATAATATTTTCCAAAAGATGATAATAATTTCCTTTTCACCACCTTTTAAATTTTGATTATTTATTGTCCCAAATTTACTTATTTAATATTTTATCAATGCATTTATTATAAGTCACTTTAATAATAAAACTAATTAATTAAATATAAATGTCCCAAAAGTGACTTAGCACAATTTAATATTTAATTAATTTAATTATTCCCTTAATTTTTTCCACCTTAGCTTATGGGAACAAAATAAGCTAGTGGACTCCGCTAGATACTCGGAAAAAGGGGACATTACAAAAATGCCTATTATTATGTTGATAATATTGATGGTAATGATATTTTTGAAGACCCATATGATGATGCTCGACCAGTGATGGTTGATTGTTGATGCTTGACATTAATATTTTTTAATTTTATTATATATCATGGCATTCAAGATTGACTAATTGGCATTGTAATATTTTTTATTTTTATGGTGGTTTTGTTTATTATACAATATATGATGTTATGTGTGGTATTTTGAACATAATTACTACTACAAATATGTATATATTTCTGATTTTTTTATGTTTTTGTATAGACAAACCCATCCCCAAAATTTTTTTGACCAAACCTGCAAACTGAGCCTCTGAACCCAAACCTGAACCTTGTTAAATTTATGATCAGATTAAATGCACAGAAAATTAATTCAAAACAGACACAATAACACAGCAGATACCCTGGGAAAACCCTCCTCTTGAGGGAGAAAAACCCAGCAACAATATATCACTTATATATTGAAACAACACAATAATGTTGCCTTTACAATGAGCCAATATGAAGGCCAATAATAAGCATCACAAGCTGATGCACACACAGAAATATAATGCTATCTTCAGATGATAAAAACTCAGCTTCCAACTATGCCGATCTGCCTTGAAGAATAATACGCACTTGACAAAGAATGGATATATGAAACTTGATAATGAAACAATGAAAGGTGGTGCATATATATACACAAGTGATAGGTCGTCACCCTTCAAGAAAGTCGGCCCTTCATAGGAGATAGCACCCTTTCAATAAATCGCGTCCAATGGTAAGTAAGTCGTCCTCCTCATAAATTGTGTCTCTTTAAGGATCGAGCCAATAACAAATATAGACTAATATTTACCAAGGGACGTGACCCATCATAAGATACGGACTCAACAATTAAAAAGACGAAAGGCTATCATTTAATTGTTCTTATATGTGCGATTTGCCTGGAATATATGACTGATGTTGCCATAGAACATCAACACTCCCTCTCAGCTAAGGAGTATACTTCCAGCTGCACAAGACATGTCACCTCATCGTGATGTCTACCACAACGGCTACAACCATATGTGGAAAGAAGAATATCAAATTATCATGATATCTGATATCACCTCAACATGATATCAACCATAATGGCTACAACCATATATGGTATGTACAAGTGTTCATCACTTACGTGATGTTGTCACCTCAACATGACTTTCACCATGGCTCTCCCAGAGGGTGAAAACACAAGTACAAGAAAATCATCACGGATTCTCTCACGTGATGCTGTCATGAAGTCACACACATGACATCCACCATGACTCTCTCAGAGGGTGGAATGAAGGAATTTCACCTCGAACTTCTCTTACCGAAAAGAACTCATTAATCAAGGGATTTCACCTCGAACTTCTCTCACAGAGAAGAACTCGTTAGTCAAGGGATTTCACCTCGAACTTCTCTCACTGAGAAGAACTCATTACAGAGGATCACTGATACTGAGACTCTTTCTCAGTTAAGGCTGGATTCTCCACCATACAAAGGTTATCTTGAAAGTACACAAACTTTATTCTGGAGAGAGGCTTGGTGAGAATATCTGTCGTCTCCTCATTAGTGATGATATACCTCAACTGTATAGCCTTCCTCAATACCATATCTCTAATATAGCGGTATTTGATCTCAACATGCTTGGTTCTGTCATAAAACAAAGGATTGACAGAAAGCTTCACACAACTCTGGTTATCACAATGAATGATAGTAGGCTCCATTGTCCAAACAATCCTCGCACAGCTTACAGCACACCGCCTCTCGAGCTGCCCTGCCAAGTTGCAATATATACCTACCGCTTGTACTCAATGCTACTGCATGACTACTTCCTAACGCACTGTGAAATTCATGGCATCCAAACCTGCTAAATATCCGAAAAGCTCTCCCCGATTCCGCGTGTACGTACACCCCGCCCAATCGTAATCGCTATAAACCCATGTAGCTCCAAGTCAGCATTTGAAGAATATCTCAACCCACATCCAACCGTACAATGCCAAAGGTCTCGTAGATATGTTTAGTTGCAACAAGATGTATCTGCCCCGCTCACATGAACTAATCCAAGCACTCTCACGTTATATAACAAATATCCGGGTCTAGTGTTGTAACTAGATACACTCCAAGGGACGCAATCGGGCCGTCTGGCATTGTAGGATCCACCAAGTCCTAACCAGTTTCAGCCTCCTTCAATTTGGTGTGTGTTGGTCTTCATAGCGTGGACATGTACTCTGGTAATCCATCATACCAAACCCTTGCATCAATGGTGTACTTCCCTTGGCTTAGTCTCATATCCGGTTTCTCGCTAGACTTAAGCCAAGGAAGTGCTCTTATGTCACAAAGGTCTTCTTCATTCAAACTCGTAGGCCAACTCTTTTCTTACATTTTGATGATTGGGTGCTCTCTAGTAAGAATCAAATCATCAACATATAAAAACCAAAATCAGCTGTCACCATCACCCAGTATAGATTAGAGTCGCGATCATTCTTCAAGAAGCCCGACTGACAGTAATCCATCAATTCTTTCATACCATGCACTAGGAGCCGCGAAGACCATACAAGGCCTTTTCACTTTGCAAACATGAGACTCCATCCCATGTACCTCGAATCCATTAGATTGCTCGATATAAACTTCTTCCTCGATTACACCATTTAGAAAAGTTGTCTTCACATCCATTTGATTAATCTTCCATCCTCTAGATGCAGCAATGGCAATCATGGTTCTGACAAGAGTATAGCGAGCAACACGAGCAAATGTTTCTTCATAATCAACTCCTCCTTCGCGGAAAACCATGAGCCAGCTTTATCTTTTCTTGTACTTCTCAATGCTCCCATCAGCTACATGCTTGATCTTGAAGAGCCATTTCGAAGATACCACAGATTTGCCTTCGGGTCTAGGAACAATGTACCAAACATCATTCTTGAGAATTGATTGGTACTCCTTTGACATAGCATCTTTCCAAACCCGTTGACTGGAAGCTTCCTCCACACTAGAAGGCTTAGACTCAATAATCTGACTCATCAAGGCAACATAACTGGAGAACTTATGTGGCCTTTTACTTTCTCTAAATGTACCTCTAGGAGCTGCGAACCTTTCAGCCTCTTGCATAGTTTGCCTAGCCCAAAGAGGTCTCTTTCTTCTAATCACTATATCGGTAGGCCCATTAGTAGGTTCCAAGGGCTCAACTGGATCAACATCTGCTCAACTGGATCAACATCTTCCTTTGGTTCTGAAGTCTCCCTCTGAATCTTAGGAGTATGGTCAACTTCCATATCCTGAGGAGACTCATCATTGTCAATCTCCACATGAGTTCCCTTGGATCTTCTAAATGCAACATCTTCCTCGAATGTGACATCTCTACTAATCTCAATCAATTTCTGACCTGAAACGTAAATCCTGTAGGCTTTTGATGTCTCACTATAGCCCACAAATATTCCCTTCTGCCAAAGGTTCAAACTGCTCCTCTTTCTTGAACATGAACATAGATGTATTATCCAAAAGATCCTCAAATGACTAACCTCAGCTTCTTCCTTGTAAAGTTTCTTCCGAGTCATATTCTCCAAGACCTTGTGGAGGACTTCCTATTCTCGGAACATATACCGCAGTCCCAGAAGCTTACTCCATATATCGTTTAAAAGCATCCCGGACATGGATCATGGCTTTTGTTGTTCTTGTATCGATTCTCGCTTCTTCTCAAGAGCACCATTTTGTTGAGGATTATGTATCAATGTAACTCCATCTTTAATCCCAACATCAACACAAAAATCTCGAAAGCTACCAGAGGTGTATTCTCCTCCATTATCAGATTCGAGGATCTTGATTCTTTTACCGGAAAGATTCTCTACTAGAGCTTTGAACTCCTTGAACCTTTCTAACACTTCCTCAGACTCTTTAGTTTTCAAAAAATAAATCTAAGTCTTTCTAGAGTGGTCATCAATAAAAAAAACATAATACAAGAAACCACTCGAAGAAGGAACAAACATAGGTCCACATAAATCAGAATGAATAAGGTCTGAAATGCACTTAGATCTACTTTCTCTACTATGGAATGGAGCTTTTGAATTCTTACCCATAGCACATCCTTTGCAGGTTCCTTCATGCGCTTGATTGAACTTAGGAAGTCCCGTGACCATCTTCTCCATGATAGGTAAGGCTCGGAAGTGCAAGTGAGCTAATCTTCGATGCCAAAGATCACATAAGCTTGAAGAATCATGAACTAATGCCTGTAGTGGACGCGTACATAGCCTATAGAGGCTTTCTATGCCTCAACACCGTAATTACTTGAGAGCATATCCTGAAACCGAATTCTCCATCCACACGAAGAACTTTGCCTCTCGAGAAGCAACTTGATATCCTTTTATTTCTAGGGTTGAAATGGATGAGATTGCTTGGATTCCCTCGAACAAAGAACATTGCTCAACCTGTGTAATGCCGTAATCCAAATGAAGAGTAGAGGTCCCAATCCCTTTCACAGAGTAACTAGCATCATCTCCAATAATGACTTGTTCGGAAGAATCTCTCTCCACAAAGCTTGATAAGTGCTCCTTAAATCCAGTGATGTGTCGAGAAGCACCACTATCGATCAGCCAAGTGTTGGTATCTGTAGGTACATTGCTTGACAATGCCGAATAGAACAAGTATTCACAAGAGTCCTAAGGAGAGACATCATCAACATCTGCAATGGTGGCATATTTCTTAGGCCTAGATGGACAATGCTTAGCAAAGTGACCATACTTGTCACATCTAAAGCATTGGATCTTGGACATGTCCCTCTTCTTTTGAAAGCGGGAGCATCATCATTTCCCTTATCTTGATTCCTCTTGAAGAATCTTGTCTTTCCATCTTTTCCTTTCTTCTTCGAAGCTTGGGAGGTGAGAACATGAATATCTTCATTCTTTGAACTTTGACCAATGCCTCTAGCCACCAACCTTGATTCTTCTTGAAGAATCTTGTCTTTCCATCTTTTCCTTTCTTCTTCGAAGCTTGGGAGGCGAGAACATGAATATCTCCATGCATTCTTTGAACTTTGACCAATGCCTCTAGCCACCAACCTTGATTCTTCTTGAATGCAATCTGCCCTTCGACGATCAAACTTAGGAAGTTTGGATATTGCACTAATTCCCTGAATGTAGGACTCCCATGATAAAGGAAGACCATTGAGAGCAAGCATGGTCAAGTCTTTGTCGTCAACCACATGGCCAATTGTTGAGAGTTGATCTCTCAAATCCGAAATCCTCATGAAGTAGGCAATCACTGATTCTCCTTTCACCATCTTCACATGGTGTAGTTGTTGCTTCAGTGCAAGTGCCCAGCTGGTATTGTTGATTTCGTACATTTCTTCCAATGTTTTAAACATGTCTCTTGCTGTCTTCAACTTAGGAACGATATTATCCTTAACGGAATCAACCAACATTTTCATTGCCTTGATATCTTTCTTCTTCCACTGCAACTTCTCTTCTTCCTCCTCAGGTTCAGGAACACTAGACTCCACAAACTCACCCAAGTCATTCTCTTGCAAGGTAAGCATGATCCTGAATCTCCATGATGTGAAGTTGGATGCTCCCTCAAGTCTATCCTCAATCTTAAGCCCATTCACCATCTTGACTAAAGTATAGATAGACAAAGAAATATAAATAAGAGAATAGAGTATCGCTGTAAGGACAAATCTGATCACGATCTCCTCAAACCCACTCTGATACCATGTTAAATTTATGATCAGATTAAATGCACAGAAAATTAATTCAAAACAGACACAATAACACAGCAAATACCCTGGGAAAACCCTCCTCTTGAGGGAGAAAAACCCAGCAACAATATATCACTTATATATTGAAACAACACAATAATGTCGCCTTTACAATGAGCCAATATGAAGGCCAATAATAAGCATCACAAGCTGATTCACACACAAAAATATAATGCTATCTTCAGATGATAAAAACTCAGCTTCCAACCATGCCAATCTGCCTTGAAGAATAAAACGCACTTGACAAAGAATGGATATATGAAATTTGATAATGAAACAATGAGAGGTGGTGCATATATACACAAGTGATAGGTCGTCACCCTTCAGGAAAGTTGGCCCTTCATAGGAGATAGCACCCTTTCAATAAATTGCGTCCAATGGTGTGATGTCCCCTTCCTAGTCAGCACAGCTGGATTTGAGGTTAGCCTATCATTTTGATCCTCGTAGGCTGACAGATGTGTGTAGAGGATCTTTTGAGGCAGTTATCTGGTGTTCGGGAACATTATCCCTTCAGTTGATTCAGGTTGGGCCTTCGCAAACTCTTTCAGAGAGGTTTTTCAGATACTTACTATTTATAGTAAGTCAGCAGGCGGAAGATGCTATTTTGGGCAGGGCACCTGGTTTAGCTGGTCAGCTCAGTATCGACCCGGTTTGATGTTTGGTTGAGCAAACAGGGGTTATCAGAAGCGTTTAATAATAAATGATGGAATAATTAATTTGACTTTATAATATAAAGTCATTTTAATAAAATATTAAAGTTAATATTTAAATGGCGAATTATAAAGTATTTTAATACTTTATAAGGAAAGAGGGGAAATTAATATTTAATGAATTTAATATTCATTAAATCAAAAAGGACGCCATTTAATAAATATTAGCCAAAGTATTGAAAAGGGGCGAATATTTATTATTAAATGCAATTTAATGATTTAATGAGAAAAGTCGAATTATTGAAGGAAGCTATATATTCTTTCAAAGAGCAAATCGAACTCATGTGATTAATTATTCGAATTTGTTAACTTTTCTCTCTGAGAGCATTGGGGTTTGAGAAACCAGGGTTTCTACAGATCAACAGGTTTTAAGGAACGTTCCCTCCTCGAGATCTGACATACTGAGACTGTGAAATATCAGTTGAAGATTGTCAAACAGGGTGACTTCATTCAGAGGTTGCAGTTGTGCTTATTGGATCAATTCAGGAAGGATATACAGAGATTATTTATCAGTTATTGATGGCGACTTGACTGGGATCATTTCACAGAGTTCGGGCACATTCTTCAAGAAGTCGTACCACATTTATTGCTGCTGGCTGGGCCGTACTTTTCTGTACCAGCAAGGGCCGTACTTTATCTCTAGAGGAAATCGCTTTTCTTTTTCATCTCCTGTCTTTTGCAAAGTTGGCGCCTAGGGTTCTTGGAGCTATTTCATTGTTTCTGAACCTGGAGATTCATGTTTTGAAGCTGGCCGTACCTATTCTTCTTCATTTCAAGGCGGCTGCAATAACCAGGTTTTCATTGATAAAGTTGTTGCCTTTTTGTCTACATATTGATTTTTCACAATTGTAACTATCCAGCATGATGAATAAACTATCTGGCAATGAGCTTTGATCTTTATTCTGTATTATTTAAGCATCTAGTATTTTATATAAATTTTCCAGTCAATTCCTTGCAAAATCGCAATTTATCATTTATTGCAAAAAACCATCAAAAAACCAAAAAAACAGAAAACAGTCAAAAACACAGTATTCTCAGACAGGGTTCGGGTTGAGAGACACCTGGTCTCTTACAAATGGTAAGTAAGTCGTCCTCCTCATAAATCGTGTCTCTTTAAGGATCGAGCCAATAACAAATATAGACTAATATTTACCAAGGGACGTGACCCATCATAAGATACAAACTCAACAATTAAATAGACGAAAGGCTATTATTTAATTGTTCTTATATGTGTGATCTGCCTAGAATATATGACTGACGCTGCCATAGAACATCAACAAACCTGAACCAATACTAGGACTGCTAACTTAGGCTGATGCCAATTATATGACCCCTTGAGATACAATG
>VDFB02000144.1:0-16889 GCA_007258455.2 Sequoia sempervirens | reverse complement strand
TTACATTGCCTAAACGTTGTGAAAGCAGCGGCCTTCGTGGTTCAAACTGCGTTTTTTGAAGCCTTCTTTACACATTCCAGCTTGTGTCTCATTTCACACAAAGAAAGTGGCTACAAGGAAGGGGGTACAAAGCAGTGGGATATCAAGCCAGAGCATACTGATTTGGATGCTACTACTTCCCACATTGATGTTGAGGACAAGCCAACTAATGACTATGAGAGTGCCAATGCAAGTGCTAGTCCACTATTTGTGGTTTCTAATATACTAGTACCTACATCATGTAATATGGATGGTGATAATGATATTTTTGAAAACCTATACGGCACTCATACCTGATCAATGATGGTTGATTGTTGACACTTGAAATTATTATTTTAATTCTAAAACATATCATGACATTCAAATTTGACTAATTAACATTGCAGTATTTTTATTTTTTTATTCTTTTATGGAGGTTTTATTTATTATATCATGTTATGTGGTATTCTGAACTTAATTACTGCTTTAAATATGTATATATTCCTAATTTGTATATGTTTTTGTATGGATGAACCCAAACCCAAACTTTTTTTGACCAAAACCTTGAACCAATAAGAGGATCGGTAAGTTCAATGTCGAGGTGAAAACCATTTTCAACTTTTACATGATCATTTCTAGCCAGGATGGTGATAATGACCAACAGCCATCTAAACATATCAAAAATCTCTCATCTCTAGGGATTGAAATAGAAAATAAGGGTCTTGTGGGAAAATGAATTTTGTTGATTTTCACCAAAATCATAAACATTGCAGTAATTATCAAAATGTCAATTTAATAGTTATTAATTAGATCTACAAGAACATTGAAGGAGAAAAGGGGAAACAGATAGTCATCTAACATATCAGCACGCACTCACAACCAGAGATTGAAAAGAAAACAAAAAGCAAAGGCTTTGTATGAAGGAGATTTTCCTTTTTTTCCACCATATTTTTTGCAAGGTTTATGAGAGGCATTTATCCTCTTTCTCCAAAAGTTTTCACGCAATTTCTACTACTATATCTCTCTATTTTCTTCTTCAAACTTCTGTATTGAACAAGATGAAATTATGATTCCAAAAATGATGAATTGTGCTGAGAAGCCAGGCTCCAAGAAACAACAAATCCCATCATACAGGTAAACCAGTCAACAAAGTTATGCCTTGACTGACATTACATGACGGATATGGTTTGACCACAGCAATACCAAGCAGCTAGCTGCATGCCCTTTATGTCAAGATATTGATTATGTGGCCTTTAGGTTGGTGGGGATAAAGAGATTGCTTCTGAACTGGAACGAAGAGAAGATTGAGATTACCTGTAAACTAAAGAAATCGAGGGGAGATTAGGAGCTCCCAATAATCAAAATGTTGTTACAAAGGCTGCTAAATCTGACACCCCAGACAAGAAAAGGTGTACAGAATTGCTCCACAAGAGTAATGGCCATTACATAAAGAATATGCAAAGTGATAGAAATTTTAATTTAACCAAGTTTATACATCCACAATTGATTAAACTGGCACAACTTTGGATGTGCCTATTTGGAGTATGGCTTATTTGTTTTGGTTCACTCGACAAGAAGATTTGCAGCTAGACACTTTGCTTGTTACGAAGAATGAAGGAATATTTTCAAGATGCTTTGCCTAAGCACAATTGTCTGTTTAGCCTCTTAATATATGCCCAATCTTATAATCTTGAAGCAGCTAGGGCTACAAGCTTTAGCAGATAAAGAAATTATCCTAGAACTTTATTCAGTTCTTTGATCTTGTCATGAATATGGAAGACTTGACCTAAACTATTGCAAATGGAGAGAAAAGAGGAAAAGCTTTGGTGGACAAGGAAGGAAAATCTTTTGGAGAGATTAATCCCAGAAGCAAATAATGAACGTTTATACTGTCAAATACAAAAGGAGATAAAGGATTCACCATTACCCAATCTGCATATTAGGCAAAGTACACAACAAATAAAATATTATCCAACCTCAGCATGTTTATAATATAGACCAACTGATTGGTACAAATCATTTGACCCCATCTTTATGCAGATATGGGATATTAGCAGTAGCACGATTGATGACATATACAGTGCCAAATATCAAACAGAACAATTGGTCTATCTTTTTATAAGTTTATACTTGTAGTCATGGCATGACAAGTGGCTCTAAAAAGGCTTATGGGAAAGTCTAAAGATTCTATCCTGACCTGGATAGTCTTCTTGTATAAACTAAATGTGAATTTTCCAATTAAACATTAAATAGAAGCTTTTTTTAAAACTAAATAGATATTTTTTGAACAGGCAGATTGTGCTCACTGAATCCTCTTCAAGTAAGATTAATATTGTAATTTGAGACCAAAAAAAACACATGCGAATTTGCTAGTATTAAGCTCGCTGGTTACCTGCTAAAATGAACTTTATTTCAGGCAAGACTTAGAAAAACTTATATCTAAATCTCATATTCCATGTGAATAAAATGTTTTTTGCAAGGTGGAAAAAATAAAATATTTACCTGGAACTCCATTTGAATTGGTGGTCTTGTCCAAGCTTTCTTTTCCACCATAGTGGAAATAAGCTCCACTTCCGCACTCATTGTTGCCTCTGTCTGACCTGGAAATTTTCTGATCCTGCAAAAAGACAACAAATCTATGAGGAACTAAAAAAGGATCAGTATCTCAGTATCTCAAAGATAAGACTGCTTGCAAAAAATCAGAATATGAAAACAATTCTTATTACGATAAACAATACTCACTTCCAAACCAGGCAATCAATTGATGCATTATATTTTGCTCGACCTGTTGTCACCTGAAAGTTCGCTTTAGCTGTTTGCTTTGGCACAGGTACCTTTACCACCACTCCCATTGCAAACATCTTCACACCAAAAGCACTCTTTACCTGTAACATGAAAGTTCTTACTCTGCTATCATAAGGCCAACCAGAATTAAACACTGAAGATCGAAGAAAAGTATCTTAAGGTACCTTCACATTTACTTCCAGACGTGTTCGTCCCAGTTCCTTGATGGTTGGCAAAACCCGAAAAGGAAGGCTAACTCCTTCCGTAATACGATACCTATGAAATAAGAAGTTGAATAAAATAACATTAAAAATGCTGGAGCAGTACAAAGTCGGTCATTATAAAATAACATACTACTTTTACATGCTTGTAATCTCAAAATATTGTAGCTCTCAAGTTAAACAAAAAATCAAGTACTTTCAAAAAGAATAGAGAATGATATTTAGGCACATGAAAACAAATTATTAAAACTTACTTCATCAGTTCAAATTCTCCATCGGGTGGGACAAAACTAACTGTCTTCTCAGAGTTGAATCGTGTCAAGTTCACACATTGATGGAAAGTAACATCATCAAGTTCAATTGTTTTACCACTGTTCAGAGAGGAATCAGATAATCAAAAGCTTGGATTCAAATTCAATGGAAAAAAGAAACCAGAATTAAGATCATGTAAGAATGCTGGTCAAAATTCCCATCAACATGAGAACTAAAGCATTATGAATCTGTACAAAATTAAAAATAAATATTACAAAACTTATCATCAAAATTTGGAAAGAGGTTATTAAAAATAATTATGCCTCATGAGAACTCATAATGAAAACCAATAAATCAAATGAAAATTTCGTTCACGTTATTCCAGGAAGGCATTTATGGAAATAAGTAGCTACACCAAAGGAAACACATTAAATGCTGTCTATAATGTTAACAAAATCCTGATTGAAAATGGTGCAGATGATAGAATTATTCCCTCATCACTCTGTTTAGTTACGAAAATTGCATAAAATTGCTTCTTCTAATGATCAGTGCATCTTTATAAATACCGACAAACTAAAAATGGGCATAACTCAAGTACTCATTTGCCTTGAAACTTGAATCAAAAAATTCGCATGTATTGAAAATCTAGAAAATATCCAACATATATTAGGCAGACACAACAGGTATGTTAAAAAGGGGTTAAATGTTGGGTATAAAATTTGAACACAAATAAGTGAAAAATGATGCTTATTCCATACTCGTAACATTCTGGAGGCTATTGGCAACAAGAATCTTTATAAATAGAAAACTAACTCTTAATGCCTATATGAATACATTTGTACATGGAACCACTATATCTCAAGGACAGTTTTCAACTAAATTGTAATTACCTTCTTGTTGGACGAGCTTTAATTTGTGATTCTTTTTCAAGGCCTATTTTATCGTTCAAACCCAACTTCAGGTCAGGCATGCCTGATAGAAAGCACTTCATAAGGATTTTTCCAGTCACATCACACCGGAGAACACTTCCTGGGGACAATTCCAAAAGTAATTTATCTCAGTGGTAGACTATTAACCAAACAGACATCCTACTTTGACAACATATTCCTCCTAAAAGCAGGGTACATGCTCACCTTTTGAAGACATCAGAAGGTTGACACTTTCTACAATGTCAAGGAAAACCTGCAATAAAGAATAAATTTGAGATAACTGTATGCAGACATGAGAAACTACTTCAAGTTGCTACGACTTAAAACATGAAACAACAAAACAATGACATACTTCATTCTTTTTATAAACCAGGCCCTCTCGCCGCCAACCGACAGCACCTGTCACTTGTAAAGTCGCATTGGGGACCGGCTTATCCGGAGGCTACACAGCATTGCCATATTCGAGAAAATATCACACCAGTGAAATACAGTATCTTTTACTCAATAGTGACTAATTGAATCTATATTACATATAACAGTAAGAAGACTCCAACAATAGAGTTACTAACCTTGGAGGAAAAGGGAGATCGGACACCTTCCTGTGTGATGTACAGCTTCAAAATCTCAGGGGACAGATTCTGGGGATAGCCAAAGTCCATGATCTCTGAAGCAGTAAAAACAAGTATTTCAGAATAATTCCTATTTGATGTACAAAACAACTGCTCACATAATCAGCAATTTCAGTTTAACAGCACAAAATGCAGATATTTTGTTTATATTTATAAATACAATACAAGATAGACTTTCCCTCTTGTATAAACAGTATCATGCTGCTTATATAAATGACTGTAGCAATAAAGAAAAGGGAACTAACTGATAACATAGTGCAAATGTGGCTCGATGAACTGGCCAACACCGTTAAGGAAATTGTTAGAGATGAGCCAAGAGATTACAAATGGAATAACATAAGAATATCTAGGTTCAGCTCTGAAGAAAATATCCACAACCCCAAAACAATGAAAGGCTAGGCATTACAAAATATCATAGCAAGAATTTATCTTCTTCGAATGGTTCCCAACAAACAATGATAAACTAGACTTTATTTTCAATTGTCGATGGTTCAAGGCATAGCAGCAAAAATCTTTTGGGGAAAAATCGGCAAACCAAAAAGTATACATTTTTCCAAAAATTGAAAAAATGGGGAAAAAATCGGATTATCAAAAAACGTACAAAAAAAAAAGAAAAAACCTACTAATTTTTTATTTATAGGCATTTTAATAGCATGGAGATATAAAGAGAAAATAAAAATGAGAGTAGGGATCTAGGGTGGTAGCACCTAGCATGTTCAAGGGGCAATGCTCCTTCTAGGGGGCAACACCTCAAGCAGGATTAAGAAACAACGCCCCTTGTGGGGGTTTTGGGGCAACACCCCCAATGGGGTCAAGGGGCAGTGCCCCTAGCAAGGTCGAAGGGCAGAACCCCTCACGGGGTCCAAGGGCAGCTCCCCTAGCAAGGTCGAGGGGCAGCACCCCTCACAAGGTCCAGAGACAGTGCCCTAGCGCATTCCTTGTCGCAATACAAGACAAGGTCGAGGGATGGAGCCCTCGCCACCAAGCCCAAATTAAAATCCTTTGAAACCACACAAACCTTCATGGGGCATGCTATTTTTCATAATTTGACCACTTTTAACCAAGCTTAAAGAATCCTCCAAACCTTTAAAAAAATGCTTTCAATTAGAATATTAGAAATATATAAAATCTTAAAAATCTCACACTTAATGTACAAACAGAACATTTGGAATTGACGAAACCCTAAATAAATTTAAATCCCACGACTATGCTCCACACTAAATTTCTCAATAAACATGATTAGCTTTTCAAAGAAGGAAATGATGGAGCTAGACAATTTAGTTAATAAAACACAATAGCAATTCAAATGTTGTATAAGCCTATGGTTTATAATTCGCTCCCATGACTTTAGTTAACCTCTAAAGTCATTCAAAAAATTTACATACATATATTCTGATCAAATTTAAAATTCATAAAAATTCACAACTAATTTATTTTTAAAAAAACAAAAGTTTAGGCCTGGGCTAATTCTCTTCTTGTTTTAACAAGGCACAAATATGAGGACTATTTAGTTTCACAACAATTTTTTTGTTTCTTTAACAGCACTTAGTTAAAATATTTTAATATCTATTCAAATGAGAAACATTAAGAACTAATTGCATACCTACAATATTTTTGGCCATTACCAACTGTTGGGTATTTGGAAGGCAAGGGAGTTGAGAGGTCATCATTCCAAGGACGTCTCCTAAACGACCTAATCTCACAAGAGCCGGACCTCAAACAGTTAATATAGTATATACTATATAGAGTCCACTGTGCCAAGACAGGCAGTCCTAAAGGCCAAAAAAAATCACAAATATAATAAAAAATGTTGAAAATTGCTGCACACAATTTTGGCACAATTTTAGTGCGATTTAGACACAATTTTTGCCTGATTTTAGAGTGGGCATACAAGAATAAATAGATCATTGAACATTGACCATGATTTTTTTTTAAATGCAACTTTTTTGAGGATAAAATCACCAACTATGGCATTTCATGAGTTTGCTGATTAATCACGCATTTTTGGCAATTTCTGCTTCTATGGTTAGAGGTCCTGTTAATTTGGTATAAAATTGCAAACTGCTGCCTCAGACTTGATTTTCTAATTTTCAAGGGCATTACATGGGTCGGTGATGTGGAAGCATCATTTAGCAACTTAGTTTCTGCACTGCATAGTGGACTAGCTGCTGTGTTTTTTGGTTTGAAGTGTGCATTTCGTATTTTGGTTTGCAGTTTGCATCAATCAGCATCACAGCAAAAGTCAAGCCCTACAAGCAAAAGTTGTGAGTTTTATAACAAAGTGCACTTATGCATGGTTTGCATTGCAGGTGGTCCAAAAGGAGCAATGGCCTGCAGAAGAGGACAAGTAGGAAACAACGGAGGTGACAAAGCACCATGTGCACCAAACTCAACAGAAAATGGAAAAGAGGAAGAGTCATGACGGAAGAAATTAGCAAGGATGTGAGGAAAGATGCTGTCACAAATGGACCAGTAGACCTCAACTTTGGGGAGAAAGTCACCATAGAGGATAGGTTTGCAAGAACCGTAATGAAAGTCACAAGCCAGGGTTTGAGTTCCCACTCTATTCAGGAAGCCTAAATCGAGAAGAATTGATAGACTAGATAACAGAGTTTAAAAAATAATTCAAGTTCCAATCAATTGCAGACCCCAAAAGAGTCAAGTACATGAGAACAAAGTTGAAGGGACATGTTGCACTATGGTGGGACTTTGTGCAAAGTAATCATGTTAAGAAAGAGAAGGAGGCCATACACTAGGACCACATGGCCAAGAAGCTCAAGGGTAAATTCATGTCTTATTTAAGAAGCTCCAGAATCTATGCTAAAAGGAGACATTTGTAAAAGAATATACAGACAAATTTTATAGACCCAACATTCAAGCTGGTCTCATAGATGTTAATGAGAAGAAGTTTCTAAGTGTGTTAATGGATTATGCATTTCAATTCAATATGAAATATGTTTGCTTAATATACATTCTATAAAAGAGGCCTACCAAGTAGTGCTTAGTGCAGAGGAGAAATTGTTCCATAGACAACCAAGCGCAAGAGTAAAGGGTAGAGATGGAATGAGAAAAAAGGCTATTAAAAGATAGACCTACGCACAAAAAGAAGACACAAAAACATTTTCTCCACAAAGCTCAAAAGGTGAGCAGACTTCAAGCTGCAAAGGAATAGGACATTGTAGAGAATGTGGCTTTAGAGGAACAGACTACAGATGTGGGCAGGCAAGTAATTGGGCATATTAGTGTTTGAAAGTCAAGCGAGAGTAGGGTCATTCAAAGAAGCTAGGGTAGAAGGATAAAGGTGCGTCTCACTTGTGGGCCACATGCGGATTAGATGATTTATGCAAAATTATACCCCAATCCGGTGCCACAAGAAAAACAGATTAAGTATTTTAGATGACGTTTTCAACATGTATATTTGCTTCCCTTAAAAATTCTATGTGGTATCCTTTTCCCTCCAAGCCACATGGAAGGATTTTATTGGACACAAACTACCAATTTGAATCACATTTTTCATGATCAAACAAAAATCATGGCACAAAATTTTGCAAGAAAGTAGCCTTAACAGCAAAGATTGGAAAAATATACATATTAGTATATTTATTTTCCATTTTCTAATCAACATAGTTTCATTATAAAAAAAAAAGACCTCTATTCAACACACATGGAAAAATAGGAAACAGTTATAAATAAATAAAAAATAAAAGACAACTCTTTGTCATGTCTTTCTTTCAACAAAAAAAAAAAATTGGTTTGGGTATATACAAAAAAAGTTATGCATTATGGGAAAATATGTGTCTAAATTATAATTATTCTCATTTAAAAAATTAATAATAAATTAAATATGCTAAAAAAATGTATTCCTCATATATCAATGTGAATGATCTATGTTTAAAAAATTACAAGGAGGTTTTCTTTATAACTCAAGTTATATGTTACATGAAAATATTACTTTAGAAAATAATAGAAGCATAAGAAACATTTTATTAACAAATATTCAAAAATGAGAGAAATAATTTTTAAAAATTGGAAAGAGAATCTACATAGAAAATCCTACAAATAATTAGTTTACATTATGTTCAAATTTTCAAAAGTTTGTTTGCTATAATTGAAAGATAAAAAATTTAAATGTTAGTTTTTGCAGCCCACGTAGGTCAAAGAGTGAGATACATTATCGTGTTGTCACCTGCTAGTGCATATCACAAAGGCTAAGGAGAGGAAAAGAAGGCAAAAGGTGCACCTACAAAGAATGGAGAAATTGTAATGGGGAAAATGAATCATGGTTGAAGATGAGCACCTTTTGCACCAAGCGCAAGTTAGGTGGTAAGTGCTGGAAGTTGATAACTGATGAAGGAAGCACAAACAATTTGGTGTCTGATGAAATGGTTTAGAAATTGGGGTTAAGCGTTGTCACACCCCACACCAAATAGAGCCTTTTGTGTAACGTCCCCTTTTTGGGATTGCCCTAAATCTTGCCCTAGAATCAAAAATTTAATATTAGTTAGGGTTATAACTAACCAATTATATGCTTGAAGCAATATAAAACTTGGCTTAGGTCCTACAATCATGTTAGACAATATTGGAAATACAATTCATATGATCAAAACATATATAATGAATGTCTTATCTATTTAAACCATGTAAAATATATAACTATTTCAAATCTATCTACACAATATCCATAATGCATAGTGGAAGTTTAATCATAATAGGACTTGGATGAGGAACATGATAAGTCCGCCCGAAGCTATTCAAGCTAAGCCCAAGAGCGGATATACCATCCCTCTTGGCCCCAAGTGGCAGACCCCCAGCCATCCAACATGGGGTGGCGTACTTAGTGGATAAACTTGTATCTGCTTTCCCTAACCATGCTGCCTTATCCATCCTTCTTATGATTGAGACTCCTTGAATCCTTCCCAACAACCAATCCATGTAGAGATTGGGGAAAAAGCTACAATAGGAGACCCATAGATTCCTCTTTCTAAGCCCAAGGGCAGCCACTCACCCCCTTGGGCCCAAGTGGCAGACCCCTGGCAATCCACATGGAGTGGCGTACTTAGAAAGTAATCTAGTATCTGCTCACCCTACTCGTACTTCCCCTACTTCTCCCATGGTTGCTTGGTGAGAATTACAAATACTAAATATATCCAGATTCATAGAGATTAATAAACATATCATCATTCACAATAATCTTAATAGTGCATACAACAATACTTGCTAAAATATAAGACTGCTATATTCTAAGATGCAAATATATTAACAAATGCTGACTTCTGCCCTTGTCTGCTGTGTGCAGATAATTATGTTTGATCTGCTCCAATTGCCTTTCTCAATATTCAGAAGATATTGCTTAAAGAGAAACAAATTAAAGAACCCCTTCCTTGACCGCTGCTTTTAAACTTCTTTAATTATTATTCATCACCGCCTTAAACTAAAGTTTGTTGACTTAAATAAAGTTAGCTGCTTTTAGGGGTTCTTTTATGGAATCGCTAAATGCAATATTTATTCTAAAGGCTCTTTAATTTCTGTTGTAGGCTTGTGATCACTTTAGTCAGTATTTAATCTTTTGTGCAGGCTATGATCGGGCAGAATTAGCTTTATGTATATGCAAGTTTTGGCCACCAATCATGAGGTTGGCCCCTGTTTGAAAGAGAAGTCAATTTCATATAAAGAATGGTGATAGGGATCAACCAGCATTACAATGCAATTGTAAAGAATATATTTCTCAGCGGGGCATGAATAAAATAGAACATCACATTTTGGTTATTGAAGGGGCAACAGATCACTCTGATGGAATAGTGCAAGATTGTATTCTGCATTGGAAGATACACGGATAAGGTATGGCGCACTGTGATATCTATGAATGCATTCCATTGGTTGTTGTGCAGGCCATGGCAACAAGATAAAAATGCAATCTATAATGAGTGGAAGATCACCTTCACCATCATGAAGGATTGTGAGAAGTTTGAGTTGTTGCCCATTAGAACAAAAGAATTTACCATGACAAGTCAAGTGATATTTTTGTCAACCAAGGAGTTTCTAAATGAGCTAAAGAACATGGAGTGACATCAGTAGTGCTCAAGCCCATGCCAAAATAGAAGTTGCCACAATGCTTTGAGGGACCAAACATCACAGGATTACTCAAGGAGTATGCAGAGATCATCAATGGGTGAGATGCTAGAGGGATCGGTATTAGCATGGAGCATCTCACATTATATTGATATGATCCAAAAATACAGTTTGCCAAATAAGGCACTTCACAAAATGAGTCCAGACATGAGTGCAAAATTCAACAAGCAAGTAGAAGAGTTGCCAAAAAGAGGTTTGAAAAAGGAAAGTATGAACCCTTGTGCAATGCCTATTAGCACTTGCACTAAAGAAGGAAGGCAAGTTGGTGCATGTGCATAGACTCCAGGATAATAAACAAGATTGTCTTCAACAATTATTTTTTGTTCCCACAGATGCATAATCTCATGGATTGTTCAAGTGGAGCTAGATACTTTTCAAAGATTGACTTCAAGAGCAGTGATCATTAGATCAGGATCAGAGGAGACAAGTGGAAGACCATTAGAACAAAGGATGAAGAGTATGAACGGGCAGTGATGCCATTTGGACTAACAAATGCCCCAACCACATTCATTAGGCTTATTAATTGGGCCCTGAAATCGTTTCTCAGTATGTGCGCAATTGTATAACCTCAAAAAATGTAGTTTTATAAAAAAGGAAGTTGTCATATTTCTAGATGGGTTGAGGATGGACACTTGAGCAATAATCAAGTGGCCACTAACACAGAATGTTGTAGAAGCTATAATTTTCCATGGTTGGTAAGCTTCTTTAGGAAGTTCATAAGAAACTTCAATGGTATTTATCTACCACTAATTCACTGTATGCAGAAAAGTGAGTTTGAATGGATTGTTATCATAGCCAAGAGTTTTGAGCTTTTGAAGAAGGTGACTCAGGCCTATGTTGGTGCTCACAAATTTTAGCAAGGTTAATCAAGTTGACTATGATGCCAACAGAACTGCAATAAGTGCAGTTATGAATAAGGATGAGGCCAATTGCATTCTTCAATGAGAAATTGAATGAAGCAAGGCAGAAGTACTCAATTTATTGCCCAAGAACTTCATTCTTTATATGAACCATCAGGGTTTCAGATGCATCAAAAGCCAAACAAAGCTAAACCAGAGACATATGAGGTGGATAGAGTGGTTGCAAGGGTATTCCTCTGTATTGAAGCATAGGTCTTGCAAGTGAAATCAAGTTGCAAATGCCTTAAGTAGAAGGCAAGTGTTATTGACAATGATGACAGTTGAATTAGAGGGCAGAGGGGGTAAGGATTTCTAAGAGACGGATCATGATTTCGCAAATGCGTGGAGAACATGAATGGAGTCATGGGCTAGAGACAGAGGCCAATCCATAGATTGCTCTGCATGAGTAGGATACTTGCTCAGAAGATAATAGTTATGTATCCCATGAAGTTCAATGAGGGAGAAGCTCGTCATAGAATTAAACAGTGGCAGATTGGGAGGCCATTTCAGAATTCATAGGACCCATGCCATGCTGGAGCAAAGGTATCACTAGCCTGAATTGCATACAGACATGCATAAGTTTGTAAAGAGATGTAGACTGTGCCAAATTGCAAAGGGGGTGGCACAAAACACTCATGCAAGAGTCAGTTCAGTCTGTCTGTGGCACAGAACTCATATCCAATGGCTTCTGTGGGAATGTTGTAGATTAGTCAGGCTCCCAAACACAAACACACAAACCACAAAACATGCACTTCAAGCCAAAAAAAACTGCAGCTATTAGAATGGTTCTCTGCATAAAACTAAATTTCTTCAGATTTATACCCAACTCCTTCAACTATGCGAAAACCTGCTGCAGGTGTGCAAGATTCTTCCCTTGTCTTGCTAGACACCAAAAGGCAAAATATAATAGCAAGGATGTATATTCTTCCAATAGTTCCCAACTGACAATGATAAACTATACCTATTTTCAATTGCAAATGGTTTGAAGTCCTGTCAATTTAGTGTTAAATTAAACTACTGCCTCAGACTTGATTTTTTATTTTCAAGGGCATTACAAGGTCAGCATCACTGGGTAGAACAGGAAAATCAAAAAACATAAGTTTAAACCTTCTCATTTTACCAGTGGCAAGGATATACAACTTAATTTGCCCCACATAAGTGCTGCAAGTAACACCCACCTATTTTGTACTACCCAGTCTCATGGTAAGTCTCCAGGTTGGCAACTCAGAATTAAGATACATAAGCTCAAATAAAAAACTTTTGTTCAAATAAAAAAACCACATAAAAGGAATTTATAATAGTAAAGTGTACAACTATAAATCAAATGCAAAACTAGCATTGTGACTTGTTTTTCAAAAAAAAAGAGATGGGAAAATATTCATCCAGAATGCTAAGAAGAGACCTCAAGAACATGCATTTCAAAATGCTGGAAGATTTGTTAACACTGCATTCAAACCATAAAATGAGTTCCAATGGACATACCATCAAGTAGCTCATAGATGAGGACAAAATTATTCCGTATAGCATCTTCATCAAATGCACCACCAAAATATGACTTGAAAAGTCCTACTGCCTGACATGCAAAGGATTACCTGATCAGTAAACAAACACTAAAATAATTCTATGTGCATTTTTAATTTGAAGAAACAGTTTACAAAAAAAACTAACACGGCCTTTCTATCATACATTCTAGATTATTGTCTTCTGGAGTTAATATTATTAGTCATGCCCTAGAACAATTTTGTAACCCTTAAAGTGTTTGTGAGTAACACTTCATATCTGTTACAAAGCAACTCCCTGGAATCGATTGCTTGACAGAGTGGTGTGCTTTTGGATGTGAACTGTTTGCATTTACTTTTAAAGAGGTATACTATTGGAAGGGTAATGTTCTCCTAATTCATTAAATTACTGTTGCATCTCTCCTTGTCATTAACTTTTGTTATTGCAGTGAAAGTAAGGAATGTCAATGCTATACAATTGCAGTTACTGCATAAAAGTTCAGAAAGGAATGAACAAGGGCAGCAGTAGCAGTAGAATATATTCTTGCAATGAAAACAAAGGGGAGCATGAGCCCGGCTAGAAAAAACATTAATCAAAGAAGAAACTAATGGAGCATGCAAGTCCTGTTGCATCAATCTAAGAAGCCAGTCTTGCAAGCACACAAGTTCAGTGAAAAACAAGTTCAATCAAAGTAGCACCCTTGGCAATTCTCCAAGTCTATTGATCAGAGAAATAGATAAGTCTAAAAATCATTGTCTCACAATATGATGTGTGCAACAATTGTTCCCAAAAAAGAGCACAATAGTTCAAAGACAATGTGCGCTTATAAATTGCCAACGCATCAATAATGTCTCACGCACACACACCAATGATCTTTATGTGATAAACGCATTCACACTTTAAGAAGAAACACTTCATCCAAGGAACGAAAAATACATTGTTTCCCAAATTAATTATTCTACTCAGGATCATTTAAAACAAAATACATACCTCAACTACAAATTTCAATGCACAAGCTGCATTTGCGTTGCTGCTGACTACAATAACAATATACACATTGCTGATTCTCATGTAAAGGAAGGAGCATCCCCCTATTTGGCGAACCGGACAGGTCCCAAGGTCCTTTGTCTGCATTATGTGTGATCTGAAAGCATCCACCATATTTCCACTGTATATATCAAGCAAACACACATCAGAAACTATTTACACAGTCTAGGGAAAAGTTAGAAAGAAACTGTACACCTAATGGCCCAATGTTAGCTAAAACAATTATGTTTTTCATTCCGAATTCCACATACGCAATTTAAGTGACACATAAGAATTTTACACAGGAACTTGAAAAGAGAATCAGGAAGAATGCCATATTTATTTAATACAAAGTATGTCACAAAATAGTTTGTTATGAACAAGACCTCTTTCCATCTCAACTAAATGGTCAAAAGAACAATTATAAACCACCACAGTAAAAATTCTACCAGGATAAAATTACAGTAGTATTGTTAGTGTATATGGTATAGTGAGATAACAGGAAAAAATCAATAAAAACAAAAGTAATATCAGATGAAGAGAACAAGGCTCGAACATCAGAAGTCTCAATCACATCCATATGCAATATAAAGTTGTACAGTAAAATACACCGTCTAAGTTGAAATACTGCTCACAGTTCAAACAGGATAACATAGTGAAATTATCATCAAGCAAATGATAAAATAGCATACCATGATCCCAAAGAGTTATGAACTTCATGAGATAGGAGAGCACCATTCAAAGGTAACCAAAAATGTCATCTCTCCTTATTGTCTTGTGTATTTTTGCTATGGCTTAAAAATTATTTGAATGAACCAATGATTATATTCAAGATTACATGTGAATGTCCAAATACCCATGATAAGCATCTTCACCATAAAAATCA
The DNA here is from genome assembly GCA_007258455.2 of Sequoia sempervirens. NCBI lineage: Eukaryota > Viridiplantae > Streptophyta > Pinopsida > Cupressales > Cupressaceae > Sequoia > Sequoia sempervirens. The sequence goes on along the minus strand of VDFB02000144.1, from coordinate 1,616 downwards.
TCTACATGAGTTACAATTTCAGAGAGAAATGCATAAATTGGAGGTTCACTTTGGTATAAGATTGCCCTACATCAAATTACAATTTGCAAGAGATAAATATACAGATGAGCATCCTTACTAAGGGTTGCAATCTAATGTAAGTATTTGATGTCCTTCCAAAATATATTAGTTTTGTTAGTGTTTGGTAGCTTAGAGAGCTATTTTCCTCCTAAGTAAAAATTAAATGATAAATAATTAATAAGGCAAGTCGGCCTTAATTACAAATTATGTTTTATATTTTATTTCTTAAAGGAGGCCAACCTATATGAAGAGACACCTTGTTTGTATATATACAAGGTGAAGTTGTTTCATCAAATTATCAAGTCATTCTTATTTTCACATTCTTTCAAGAAGGAGCAGCAGACCATCTTGTAGCAGCAGATCGACTTCAAGAAGAAACTTATTTATCTTTGCATCAAAGGATAGGTGCTATTAATTCATTGTATCATTTGCCCTTGAGAAGGGTCTGGTTGTAAAGCAGTATTCTGCACTTTTTATATGATATATATGAGAGATTATTTGCTGGGTTTTTCTCCCTCGAGTAGGAGGGTTTTCCCAGGGTAAAACTGTTGTGTTCTTTGTTTCATGTGTTGTATTCCTGCTTATTGCAAATCTGATCCTAAAATTAACATGGTATCAAAGCGGGTTCAAGAAATCCGATCAGATTTGTTTAAGCATTCAAGAGAAGTTTGCATCTTTGGCACAGGAAGAAAGGAAAGTGGCTGGGTTGATGGCAGGACATGCAGAAGATTGTGAGTTCTTGGCTGGTGACAGTTTTTTGGACTCTACAGGAACAAGACTACTGTGGAAGATTGATGCCTTCAGTGCTGCGAGATGTACTCTGGGCAGTCAAGATGTCTCATATGTGTGTTTTGAGCAGGTTTTGTATAATTGAAATGTTTCAGGGGAAGGATAATGAATTTATGGCAGATTTCTGGCATTGTAGTTGATTATCGAATGAAAGCAAGTTTCTTTGTCGAGAACTTAACAGGGTGGTAATCGCATGGAACTTTAAATCAAAAGAATGAAGACGTCGGGAAAGACTGGAATCATGCGTTGCTGAAAAATACATAGACTTGAAAAAAATCATGTATGGTTCATCGATTTATCTCTGCCTGGGTTCTTTTCAAGCTGCAAAGAGGGAGCCGTAGTTGGACTGTAATTTAATCGGTTTGAAGAGAGTAAACGCGGATTTTGTCCACCATCGGAGTTATTCTTGAGCTTCACTGAACGCAGATTTTTTTCTTTGGCTTTTTATAATAAACCTGCGTAAGGTTACATCGGTCAGCGATGCTATTACAGCTGAATGAGTAATCTGGGTGACATCTCGTAATATCCCCATAAGAAATTCAAACCAAAATTTTTGCTTCACTAAGGCATTTTGCTTAATTGAGTTTTAATCTTGTTAAAGTGATGTCAAAAGGTCGTTTTTGGGGTTTTTAAATATGGAGTTGGTGTTAGTGTCATGTCAGTCTGTTACTGAAGGAATTTAAGAAAAGTGAAAATCTGAAGGAAAATCATCAAAATTTTCTATCTCTGAAGAAGGAAGCACATTTTCAAATGGGCGCCCTATCTTT
>VDFB02000143.1:0-24963 GCA_007258455.2 Sequoia sempervirens | reverse complement strand
ATAATTAATTAATTACTTGGAAAAAAAATTACAAAAAAAATGGATCACATCCGGATATATTTATATCTAAAATATTATAAAAAAATATTATCATTTTACTATTGTTAGGGTGGTCAAACAAACACCTACATAATCCTTGCATACCATAAGAAAGAGACCATACATATTGTTGCATCGACATACATGTCCATAATTCATATTGCATCACATCATAATCATAATGAATCTATAACATAAAAAATACAATATAGGTAAATTAAGTGCATCCATCCATACATCATAACATAGAAAATCACATATATAAGCATAAACCATATAATATAAATCCATAATGTATCATGACAGCTAAATCATCTCATAATCATATAAATGCATAACATCATAAGCATCACAATCGATCACATAGACATGCATATAACATAGGAACATAAATCATGAAATTCACTACCAAAATCATGCATCTTGCATATATATATCAAAAATGGTGTCATAGTAAAATAGCATGATGCATCTCAAAATGGAACTCATAGGCTCAAAATAAAATATATCACTATCCAATACATGTATAAAATAAGGCTATCCTAAGCTGTCCATATCTCCTAAATTAGATGGTCCTAAATAGGAAGGTCTCCTACTATGGCTATGATCCTGAAAGCCTATGTCCATATCTCCATAGTCGACCATATGGAGAGGGCCTAGTTTGAGAGTATCCTCCACCACTCTAATTCTAGTGAGAGTGTGACCTCCTATTGCTTTGGGTCTGTTTGTAGCTTGATGCCCTCTATGTGGATGGCACCTAACACTCATATAAATCATTTTAGTATCGATCATCCTATCCTACCTAGAAGAACTAATGGCCTAGCTCGGCCATAGGTCTATTAATAGCCAAAATAAAATCTAGATACTATTGGTTGGCCCTTTGTCTCCTAATGATGGCCATGGTCTCTCTGAATGGTGAGCCTCCCATGTTTGTGCACTCATTATGAATGCCAATCACATACCAAAAAATGCAATAAATGATGTATAAATGCTCCCTAATTGGCTCTAATCTTGGTTCACAGCTCATGATGAAGCAACAACAAACTCTAAAAATTCTAAGAAAAACCAAATAATAAGTTTAATTTGTAAATAAGTTTTGCAACAAAAATGTAGAAGACTGGTATTATTAAGGACAAAGACAATACAAAAATACAGCATGTGAGGATCAGCTTAGTGAAAATCCTATACAAGAAGCATCAAGAAATTTTGTGTTACAATATTGTACATAGAAGGTAAAAATAAACATTAAATGGCCAGATTCTTTATACTAACCTTGAAATCAAAACAAGAAGCTAGATTAAAAATATAAGAAAACCCTTGAATAAAGCACTTTTGAATAAGTATGGGAGACACTTCACCCTGAGATAAATAATGCTAGCCTTCATTGCTATTTTTTTAACAAATTGAGTTGTCTGCAAAAATAAAGTCATTGGACAATAGTGGAAATTGGTTCTATGCTAAACAGACCCCTTTAACTTGTCTCAGATTCTTCAGTGAAAATTTTCTGAACCAACATTCAAAACCGACTGGTAATCCAGGACTTCTTCAATCTTCTAGAAATTATTTACCATTTTGCTAGGGTAAATATACCTACCCTGTTTTGTTGGTTCATATCTTTTTGGAAAATTCATCCCTTAGAATGTATCACTTCCTTGTTTAGGATTGATTAAAAAACAATATATCTAAAAATGACTTATTTAGAAGTGTTGGTCTACAGAAATATACTAAAGCCACTAAGTTGTTTTATTGGTGGAGACTTAAAAGTTAATCCCAAGAAAATTGAAATTCTATTCTTGGCAATTACAATAAGGACCTAGGTTTTCTGGCTTAATCGCAATTTCCATTTTCTTAGCTATATGTTCGGCCTGTAACTTGTGCTCATTCCTTCATTAATAAATCAACGATTTCTTAAATCCTATTTCTTAAATTATGACTATTTTGTATGTGCATTTCTCTGTATTTTGGTTGGATTTTCTTGATATACAGCGCATGTATTTCATCATTTCATATGGCTATTCTTTAGATAGAATATATGTTCTGAATATCATTCGCCTTTGGAAACTATACTAGTAAGTTCCACATTTGAGATACATATTATAACCGCATTAAATGAAGGGTCTTTGGTTATGTATAGAAAAAGTATAGTTTCACAGTCAACCGATCTTTAAGCCTCGACCACAGGCATCTTGTTAATTCACTATGATTGACAGAGCTTTGCCTAACACTAAATCACAGTTAAATTTTAAACTGTTTCTGTGTTGTATAATGGCATTGGGGACAAGGTTTGCTTTAGTAATGTTTCAAATTCCATACCTCAATTTACTGGTATGCAGATAATTTTAATATTTCTTCACTCTGCCATCAATATTCCTACATACTAAGAGGATGTAGGAAATAATAGGTAATATCTCTAGCAATTCAAAACACTTCAAACAAAATTCATGCCATCCAGGCTTTTTGAAAAAAAAAGGAAACTATTATATCATGATTTCAAAAGAGTCAATAAGATCTTCAACAGTGGAATTTAGTTTTGAAATGCATGTGATTGCCCTAAATCAAATAGACATACATGAGAATTGATGTGTGCATAAAACTCATATGGACATGGTGAGAAGCCTGGAGGTATGTTGGATGTTGAATCTAAATTATTTCTAATTGAAGTTTGTACTAGGCATCATCTAATATCCATAGTAGCTTGTTTTTGGGATTGGAATGTAATTGAAGAAGGATGACATGCTAGAAGTTCTTGAGGTTTTGTTGGAATGTAAGCCCGATTTCTAGGAAGCTCTTACTTATAATTTGTAGCTTTTGGAGAGGAAGTAGAACTTGCAGCATGAGTTCTCATGTCAGCTAGAACCATAAGATGAAAAAACAAACAAAGATAATGCTTACTGTCAGCCATTTAGAAATAGCCCTAAATAAATTATGCCTGAGTAGTCATTTGAAATTCCTTGGTAAGTTCTCTAATAAACTATAGGAAACATAAGTAACGAGAACCACACCACGTGGGAAAATGGATTAGCACAGAGATTTTGATAGAGGACCACTTTGGGTTTAGGTAATTTGCAAGGGTCAGCTTAATCTCTTGTGAAATCTGGAAACCATATAAAGTGAATGGAAATAAATATCCTTATGATATTTCACAGGAAGGGCCTTACAGGAAAAATTACCTATCAAGCTGGGTGATAACCTAAGAACAAAACCTTTACCATGTTGCAATTAGGCACAAATTACTTTAACTAAAAGCTAGTGTTCCAAAGAAGAGATTGTTGTTGGACTAACCGCCACAGCTCTGGGCATATGATCATGTGGACTAACCGCCACTCTGGGTCTAGGTGAAGGTCCTGGTTTGGAAAGTTCACTAACACTTGCAAGTTTTGGTGTAACGGCAAACTACAAATGGTATCAGAGCCATAACCCAGGTTCAATTCCCCCGAGTTGCGTCAGAAGGAAGGCGGGTGTTGTAGTAACCGCCACACCTCACTTGCAAGTTTTGGCATAAATTGTAACCCTCTCATTGGGGACATGGATACTAGACCTATGACTTCTTGCCTACAAGAGGATGCTTTAGCCAACTAGGGAGAGGCTAAACCTCATGACTTTTTTCTACAAAAAAATGATTTAGTCAATCCAGTCAAAGTCCCCATGCCAGAGATTTTTTAATTTTTATTGGTATTGTGATAATTATACTTTTTTATATTTTTTGCTTATTTTCTATTTTCAATATTTTTATTTTTATTTTAAAGGTTTCTCATGGGAATTCCATTGCTCAAACTACAAGTGAAACAATAATGATTTATCTAGTAAGTTATATCTATTAGTTAAGTATGTTTAAAAAATAATATTTATGTTTATATTTATTCTTTTAAGTTTGAACCTTTACTATATTTTTATTTAATGTGACAATTATATTTTTTCTCATAATTTTAATGTTTTTATTTGAAATATTATTTGCTATGATAATAACTAGTGGAAACATCATAGATCATATTTAAGAATGAATTACTACACAATGATTGAGTTAGTATGTTATATTTTTCATTTAAATACATTTAAAAAATAAATAATTAAATGTGACAATTATAGTTTTCTCATACTTTTTATTTTTTTTACTTCAAATATTATTTGCTATAATAATAACTAGTGAAAAATTCTTAGATCTTATCAAGAATGAATCACTACACTATGATTTAGTGAGTATGTTATCTTTTTTTATTTAAATACATTTAAAAAATAAACAATTAAATTTTGTTGTGATATTTCTTTTTATATTTTTGATTGAAATATTTATTTTTATAATTATATTTAGTAATAACATCATAAATCAATTTAGAACTGAACTAATGCGCTATAATTTAGATGATAAATTATACATCAATTAAATATGTTTGAAACATTTCAATTTAAATATTATATTAATTGACATAATATTATTAATTGAAAAATAAAATAAAAATTATAAATATTAATAAACTATTGTAAATGTCTTTTGTTTATCAAAATAACTTTTCCAAATTTTTTGAAAGTTTTTCAAAATTTGTAAAATTTTCTAAGGGGGCATAGGTCTATCTCATCTTCATCATGGCACAAGAGGGCCCATATTCTGAGCTGAATTTCTTTGATACAACATTCAAGTGACTTCACATTGTATCAAAGAGGGGGAAAATAAAGACACTGAAAAAATATCCTAGGCCTACAAACACCATTTTCCACATCAAATCCCCTTCTTCCCTACCTAAGTAAATATTTAATTATAGTCTAAAGTCATATTTCTTCTATTAATTAAATAATTTTAATTATTTAATTAATTCACTTTCCCTTTTTATTCTTCCTTGACTAATTAATATTTATTTAATTGCATCACTAATTAATCCTTCCACTCTATAATTAAATAAATTCTCATTTATTTAATTATTTATTTTTATTTTCCTACTATAATTAAAGAACTATTTTAATTATTTAATTATTCATTAGCCTTTTCTTGCACAATTTAATTTCCACAATTTTGACTCTACTAGTAAATAATTTTTTTTATTATTTACTAATTTGTCTTTTCCTCCACTCTCATAATTAAATAATTATTTTAATTATTTAATTATTCACTTTTCCTCCAAATTTATAAAATTATTTAATTTGCTATAGCCACCTCCTTTTTTCTCCTAAATCTTATCTCTCATCTCAAATAATTTCACCCTCAATAATATTTTATTACCTTTTAATCTCCACGGCCATCCTTAACTAAACCCTATTTTTTCCCTAACCCTATTTCCTTGCTTCTAAAAGCAATCTTATCCATTGATCTTCATCATTCAATCTTAGCTCTTCATTCAAATTTTGGTTTCTATTAAAGAGACCTATTCCTTTCATTTCAAACCTTAGACAACCATTATCTTTGATATTTTGTTGTCACTATCACTAGGCTTATTCTTTCATACTACAAATCTGAGGAAAAACAAGCATATAAAGCAAAAAGGAGAAGAGAAATGAAGGTGATTCAACCATGGCATATGAATTATGGTAATATTGCTTTATTATGCAAGCATATAAAGTAAAATGGAGAAGGGAAATGGAGGTGATTCAACCATGGCGTATGAATGTGGTAATATTTTTTTATTGTTGTTTATGTTTCTATGTTCATTTATGCTTCATTATTAGATTAAGGTCTTTAGGGTTTTAGTTTTATGTATTTGATCATTGATACTATAAATTCATAAATTTTGCCTTGATTTTATGTGATTCTACACATATAAATCATGCATTATATCTAAAATTAATAATGTTTTCCTTGTGAAACTTGTAGTAGATGGTTATGTAAACTAAATGATTCCTTCCATGTCACAACTTTGGAGGGTGGATGAATCAACTTTAGAAGAGCTTGACAAAATTGGCAATGTATTTGAAGAGGGAGGTACAGTTGAAATTTAGGTACCTACAAATGATCCTTCTAAGCCTACAATTCAATTGTTGGATTGTGCAAATATAGATGTTGCACTTGAAGACTCAACTTGTAAGTTATACATTTAGATATTTTTATTTGAGGTTTTTTAAAAATAATTATACTTTTAAATAGTGACCGTAAAGAAAATGCTAGATCAATATATGAATGCACATACATTAAATTATATTTAAGAAAAATCCCAAATGGCAATAGGCAAATTCACCTTCAACAACTTTTTCACCTCCACGAACGGTGAATTTTTCACCTCCAACAATGGTGAATTTTTCAATGGTAAATTGTTCGCAGTGAATTTTCCTATATCCAATACAAATATATATTCTTTAAACTTTGATAGTCTTTAATATTTTATTTTAAATTTATTTAATCTAAATTGAAGATTCACTATATTTTTGTGTGATAATTATATTTTTCTAACAAGTTGTCCACATGTTCTAAAAAAAATTATCATGGGTTTTTCCAAAAGACTTTTATTATTTTTAAGATCCTTGGAAGCTATAAAAGATTGATGAAACTTTTGTCATTAAATATGGCAATAGTTATCTAGATCATGTTTTGTTGCCTCTTACTAATGGTGGTTCCTTCTGGGTTTAGTTCATCTATCTAAAGACAATATATTTACACAACATTATAGTCAACAACGAGAACACTATTATGATAAACTCGTACATATTTCTTGTGTGCAAATGTCAATGAGTATCTAAGTTTGTTAAGTGTGTTAACTAGTTACAACACAAATATTCAATTTTTTTATAGGTTGACATGCATACATAGTTATAAAGCAAGCAAGAGGGATCCACCATGCATCAAAATAAAATATGTATAAAAAAAATGAAATTTTTTGTAGCAAGAAGATTATTGTGGCAAACAACTTAGCAGCTTTAAAAATTGCTTAAACTCCACTAAAAACACATTTATTTTGCAAAATTCAAAGATAAGATGAATTCAATGAGTCAACAAATTAATACATGCAAGAAACAAGTTGAGTCTAGTTGTATTTGATTGATTTGAAAGCAAATTGGGTACAAAATGGCATCTTCATGTGGAATGCACTGATACTGATAGTCTCAAACAAAATGAAAATAGCAAATTGTTTTTGTAAAATTGAAAGCGCTAGGTTTTTGGCAAGTTTTTCATCTATGATTTTTTGTCTATGAATTTTACTTCATATTTTTAATGGTATGTTTGTTTTGATTAGCGATGAAAAAATTACTATATGTAAAGGATATTAACGAGGAATTCAAGCCAAGAGCTTTTAGGCAAGCAACAAAGAAAGATGTTTTTCCAAGAAAACAAACTAATTTATAGTTTGAGATTGCTGAATGTAGCTTTGCCAGGGAGAGTTATTGGTCAATACGCACAAGGTTGTTGGTTTTCTAGTTTATTAGATTAAGGAACATGTAAATGAGCATCACTTGGTCCCTTTATAAGTGATATGATTTCAACCATAGTGATATCACTTGGAAAGTGCATTTGTTGCTTTTAGAGTGCTAGAAACCTGATAGACAAGATGCAAACAAAATTTTAGACTTAGAATAATTTATTGATGTCCCATAAGACATTGTATAGATTTATGGCTAGCAGATGTATGCAATGATGATGAAAATGAGACCTGTATGGTCACTAAAACATGCCCAAAAGACCTATAGAGCTGCTATTATGGCTAGGCGTGAAGTGATACAGCTATAGCAAGACTGTAAAGCTGGAGCAAAGGTTGAACAAAGCTTCATCAGCAATAAATTCTGTTGCATCTAGCCTCCCATGTTGGTGCACTCATTATGAATGCCAATCACATACCAAAAAATGCAATAAATGATGTATAAAATCTCCCTAATTGGCTCTAATTTTGGTTCACAGCTCATGATGAAGCAACAACAAACTGTGAAAATTCTAAGAAAAACCAAATAATAAGTTTAATTTGTAAATAAGTTTTGCAACAAAAATGTAGAAGACTGGTATTATTAAGGACAAAGACAATACATAAACACAACATGTGAGGATCAGCTTAGTGAAAATCCTATACAAGAAGCATCAAGAAATTTTGTGTTGCAATATTGTACATAGAAGGTAAAAATAAACATTAAATGGCCAAATTCTTTATACTAACCTTGAAATCAAACCAAGAAGCTAGATTAAAAATATAAGAAAACCCTTGAATAAAGCACTTTTGAATAAGTATGGGAGACACTTCACCCTGAGATAAATAATGCTAGCCTTCATTGCTGTTTTGTTAACAAATTGAGTTGTCTACAGAAATAAAGTCATTGGGCAATAGTGGAAATTGGTTCTACGCTAAACAGACCCCTTTAACTTGTCTCAAATTCTTCAGTGAAAATTTTCTGAACCAACATTCAAAACCGACTGGTAATCCAGGACTTCTTCAATCTTCTAGAAATTATTTACCATTTTTCTAGGGTAAATATGCCTACCCTGTTTTGTTGCTTCATATCTTTTTGGAAAATTTATCCCTTAGAATTTATCACTTCCTTGTTTAGGATTGATTAAAAAACAATATATCTGAAAATGCCTTATTTAGAAGAGTTGGTCTACAGAAATATACTAAAGCCACTAAGTTGTTTTATTGGTGGAGACTTAAAAGTTAATCCCAAGAAAATTGAAATTCTCTTCTTGGAAATTACAATAAGGACCTAGGTTTTCTAGCTTAATCACAATTTCCATTTTCTTAGCTATATGTTCAGCTTGTAACTTGTGCTCATTCCTTCATTAATAAATCAACGGTTTCTTAAATCCTATTTCTTAAATTATGACTATTTTGTATGTGCATTTCTCTATATTTTGTTTGGCTTTTCTTGATATACAACGCATGTATTTCATCATTTCATATGGCTATTCTTTAGATAGAATATATGTTCTGAATATCATTCGCCTTTGGATTAGCACAGAGATTTTGTTAGATGACCACTCTGGGTTTAGGTAATTTGCAAGGGTCAGCTTAATCCCTTGTGAAATCTGGAAACCATATAAAGCGAATGGAAATAAATATCCTTATGATATTTCACAAGAAGGGCCTTATAGGAAAAATTAGCTATCAAGCTAGGCGATAACCTAAAACAAAACCTTTACCATGTTGCAATTAGACACAGATTACTTTAACTAAAAGCTAGTGTTCCAAAGAAGAGATCGTTGTTGGACTAACTGCCACACCTCTGGGCACATGATCATGTGGACTAACCACCACTCTGGGTCTAGGTGAAGGTCCTGGTTTGGAAAGTTCACTAACACTTGCAAGTTTTGGTGTAATGGAAAACTACAAATGGTATCAGAGCGACAACCCAGGTTCAATTCCCTCGAGTTGCGTCGAAAGGAAGGCGGGTGTTGTACTAACCGCCACACCTCACTTGCAAGTTTTTGCGTAAATGGTAACCCTCTCATTGGGGACATGGAGACTAGACCTACGACTTCTTGCCTACAAGAGGATGCTTTAGCCAACTAGGGAAAGGCTAAACCTCATGACTTTTTTCTACAAAAAAATGATTTAGTCAATGAATGTTGTCCTCAATAGTCATGTAAAATTATTGCTTCTGCTTGTGACAGTACATAACCATACACTTCAAATAACTTATTTGATTATCAACTTTTGTTCATGATTACCTATGGTTGTGATTGTAGTTATTTTATTAGCATCAAGAAATTAATGTTCTCTTAGATTTCCTCTCTTAAGAAACTTAGTTGAATTTTTAAATGAAACATTTTTTGCTCAATCCATATTGAATCAATTCATTTAGTCTTTACAAAACTGAAAATGCAATAGATTTTTCTTTGAATAATTTGGAGCCCATCTGCTGCAATATTAATGTTTTGTAGAAAAGAGTAAAATGCTTCAAAAGTAATGTTTCCTCTTATGAAAAGAAAGTGTAAATTCCAAATAACCATGATGTTATTGAATATTGTATGGGATATTATTTATTTGAAATTGATGTGCGTTGCTTGTAAATTATAGCTTTATACTTGCAAACTATATTTTCTTGGAAGCTTGTAGAATTTCATATTATGTAATTATGACAAGTCATGAGGCTACATTTGTTTGAGGTATTCTTCCAAAAAATTTAACTCCCTAATTCTTTTTAAAATTGTATTTTTGTGGTCCTACTTGTTGGTGAGGCAATTTGTGAGAATTATGGTTCAAACCAAGTTGATTCTGCCAATTATTTTTATTTGAACGTCAAATCTTGCTACACTTAGATTACTATTAGAGATATTTTCAATGGAAGGGGCAATGTCAAGATATGTTCTAGAGTGCTTCATTAATTCAAATATTTTGAGAGCATCCTTCCAAAATCCATGTTGTGCATATCTTGTGATCATTGCATTCCATGAGATGACATCTATTTGGGGCATTTTGTCAAACAGTTCACCTACCTTTTTGTAAAAACCTGCCCCAACGAAGAGGAGAATTTCAGCACAATTTTTTTTCTTAATCAACATGCGAAAAGGATTTCAAAAAAAAGTTAGAATTATATAAAGCATAGTGGAGATCAGCTTAAGTTGTTACATATCATGTTAGTTACCTAATCCACTAGTACAACTTGCTGCATTAAACCATAGGAAGCTTTGAATTGGCTTGTACATACCTTCATGGATGAGTTCGAGTTATCTCTACTTCCCCGCTTACTCTGCTCATGATGGGGTGCAAACTAATCCCAACCAAGTGAATTCAAACCCTATCCACCCCTCCAAGTGGACTATGTGGCCCTTGGTGAGAGAGAGAGTTGTCATTCCAACCCTTAGGCTTACATGCATATATGGTGTCCTAGTGACCCTCTTCTCAAGGTGCACCTAACAATGATAAGCTTATATTTCCTTTTAATAGCTATAGGGATTGCATAGGGGTTATTCTACCTACTTCAACTTGTTGGGAATCTGCCTTCCTGTTGTCCATCTATTAGCTAAGCAAACTAAGGTAACCATTGTTGGCATAGTTGCTCCTAGACTAATAACCTTCTCGAGCATAGTACTGCTTCTAGACTCATGTCCATCTTGAGCGTAGTGTTAACCCTAGACTACTATCCATCTCAAGCTTAGTGTCACCCCTAGACCACCATCCATCTCGAGCTTAGCACTGCCCCTAGACTATGGTCCATCTCAAGCATTGTACTGCCCCTAGTCTTTTATCCATCTCGAGCCTAGTACTTCTCCTAGACTACTGTCCATCTTGAGCAAGTACTAAACCTTAGCTGAAGCTTAGCATTGGAATGGAAGTAGGTTCCCAACCCAAGCTTAGTAGATTTCATCCAAAATGTAGCCATGTTTGGAAAACTCACTCTTCGTCCTTTTGTGAAGAAGTTCTAATTCATTCTATCCTTTAGGAATGTTCCTAATGCATGGGCTCATAAGGGCTACACTCATCATAATGCCACCGATGAGTTTAGTAAGAATGCCCTATCATTCAACCGATCATAACATCTATTAAGAAGTGGATGGATGGATGTCCTTTCAGCCTACCAAGCAGACGGTAATGAGCAGATTTTCCAAAGGCCAAAATCAAGCATATTAACCATTTATTCGCACAAACTAATTCCCCTAATGTTTGAAAGAAAAAAAAAAATAGACCATTTAAGTTTAATGAAAAACACTATTCAAGAGACGTTTACTGAGTTGTTTGCGAAGATATATGTGGAATATTTATATATATATATATATATATATTTATTCTCAAGGAGATTGCTAGCTTCTGATGGACCTAATTTAAGAAAAGTTTAGAAATAAATCATGTTACTATAGAACCTTAAAATGAATCATAGACAACTTCAAGTTGTTATATGCAAAGTGTACCTAACTACTTGTTATTAGCCAATCTTTGACTGCCAAAGATAGAATATATTGTCCATTCCAAATTTCACAGTTTCCTTTTGACTTTTATACTACACAAATTGGAAACTATAAGAGCTGATCACTACACATTTCCAGCTAATACTTGTCTATAACAAAACACATGTTTTTCCAATTATGCCCCATTGTAATGTATATGCAACATATTTTGTTGATAGCCTTCATATGCAGCAGCAACCTAGCCTTAGTTTGTATCAGAAAGTGACAACAACATCCAAAATTTTGTCCCAACAATAAATATGTACTACCAAATGTATGTGGCAACAAGATGTATCAACTGTTTGTAGGTAACAACAATTTTGACACAACAATATGATTATATAGCCAAGTATAGGTGATAATAATATGTATTAGCAGCATGTTTGAGAAGCAAGACTTGTCACAAGAATAAGCATGCACAACGAAGTAGGTTTCATCAGTATGCAGCAATAAGATTGTAAAGGCAGCGATGTAACCGAATTATAATGGCAATATGTATGCACTACAAGGTAACAAGATTCTAATAGGTGGTTGTATTGATGTAGGGGCTGCCCAATATAGAGTCTTTGATGGGCTTGGAAACAAGTTCACCAACTCTTTTACCCTATTTTATGCTTTCTTACAAATCATATTTAAAGGAACACCTTTAACTCTCTTGAACAACATAATATTTCTACACTTCACATTCGACAAGAGCCTATGCCTAGCATAATGTCTGGAAATGATTGGAAAAGCAAGCCAATAGAGTGGTTGTGATTGAATGGCTCAAAGAAGCTGAATAAATAAATATATATAAAATATATATATCTAGTTAGATAATAGAGTAAGAAATTCCTCTGCCATTCTAAGTAAAATGCAAGCCTTGTGTGTGTGACAACAAATCTTTCCTCGAATTCTCAAAATGACAAAGTAACCATACAAAAAGGAAATTTATAAGGGTTCAACTTTCAACAAAAAATAATAACTACAAATAAGAAAAGAAAGCTTGCACCTAAGAATAAGATGTCTTGAATCAGCAATACTCAAACCCTAGTCGCCACCAACACACACTTCTGCTGCGCGCCTCTTCCTTCTTCTTTTTCTTCTGATTTTCTCCTTGCCAAAATGAAATGTTGCCAGATGTTTTTAAAGATGGGATGGGCATGGTTCTCCATGGCGTGACTTTCAAGCTTCATCCCACCATTTTCAACTGTAGGGTCACCAGGCTTAAAAAAATATTCTGATGTCCTTTTTTATTCCCTCTGCTTCCTCACCCAGCTATGCTTCTTTCTTTCCTTGGTCTAGGTTTCTGATAGCCACCCTGCTTTGCTATTCTATGCTGTCCTTCCTCTCCTGTGAAAGCATCTCATTTTTTTTTCCCGTGTCTTCCTTTATTTCCTCATTTGTTCGATGATCGCTTATTTCTTTTCTTTCATTTTTTATTTATTTATTCGATGGGAGTCTTCAGCCTTTATTTTATATCATAGGTGAAAGGAAAATATTATTATTTTTTTTCCTTAATTTGTTTTCACTTTAATATTGGTAGCTATTCCTTATATAGTTTATTATTTTCTTATTTAACCTTATTTATTTTATTTTCCTTTGATGAATTTATTCATTTTTAATTTTACATTTTATTCAGACTTTTTTTTTTTTTTAATAAATTCACCAATTAAGCCATGTCAAATAGTTGAAATATTTTAAGTGAACCTATTGGCTGTACTTAGCTAGAACAAATAACTATAGCAAAACTATATATGTCTAAATCCTAGGCAGATTGAATCCCGGGGAGATGAAAACCATAGGTAAGGTCTAACTCTTGAATGAAATACCATTTATCTTTCTCTCAACCAATAGAACCACATAATCCACCTCACTTTGCACCCTTGATACCTGCATCCAATGACAATCCTCACAAAAATACAATAGCCAAAACATTAGTCCACATTAATCCAAACTTTTCATGCTTTAAATTTATACAACATAATAAGATTTACAATCACATTTAATAATAGTAGCATCAAGGTTCAAATTTAACTCACACACACACACACTGATACATATATCCACACATTGGACTCTAAAGTTCCACCCCTAGTCCAAATTACATCAGGACTAGGGGTCATGCAAAATAATTATCAAGGTATTGAGGGGTTATGACATACTACCCCCCTTAGGATTAAGTCGACTCGGCTTAATTAAACAAGTATGGATAATCTAGTTTCATTACATTTTCATCTTCCCAAGTAGCTCCTTTTTCCCCATATTGGTCTCATAGGACCTTAACTTGCTGGATAGTTCTGTTGCACAATTGCATATTGCGCCTGTCTATGATGGCAAGCGGTTTAAGGTGGATATCTCCACCGTCTTCCACCTGCAGAGCCTACCAGTCAATTACATGTGGGGGGTCAACATCATATTTCTTAAGAAAGGATACATGGAATACATTGTGTATGCAAGAGAGAGATGGTAGAAGAGCTAGCCGGTAAGCTACATGACTAATTTTCTCAAGTATCTCGAAAGGCCCTATGAATCATGGAGCTAGTTTAGCAGCCTTGCCAAACTTTATTGAGCTTTTGAGCAGTTTAACATGTAGGAACACCTTGTCTCCTACTAAAAATTCCCTTCGTGTCTGCTTGGTATGTGCATAACTTTTTTGCCGATCTGAAGCCTCCTTCAGTCTTTCTCTTATAACTTTCACCTGAGTGTCATATTCCTGTAGAAGCTCTGGCCCTATAGTTACTCAATTTTCTAAACTGTCCCAACCTATAGGCGTTCTGCACTTTCTACCATACAATGCTTCAAATGGTGCCATTTGGATGGAAGAATGGTATGAATTGTTATATGCAAATTCTACTAGTGGTAGATACTCTTCCAACTTAGTGGGCTGATCCATGGCGTACATTCTGAGCATGTCCTCCATAACTTGGTTAACTCTTTTGGTTTGGACATCTATTTTAGGGTGGTAAGCCGTACTAAAATTGAGTTTGGTTCCTAATGTGATCATAAGAGAGGTCCAAAACCTGGAGGTAAACAACTTATCCCTATCTGAAATTATTACCTCAGGCATCCCATGTAGTCTAATGATTTCCTTTATGAATCTTTTAGCCAAAAGTGGGGCATCATCCTTCACATTTCTTGGTATGAAGTGTGCTACCTTGGTTAGTTTATCAACCAATACTAAAATACTATCATGTTGATGCTAAGTTTTAGGTAATCCTGTCACAAAATCCATGGAGACTACCGACCACTTATGTCATGGTATATCATGAGGATATAGTGTTCCTGCAGGATGATAGTGCTCTGCCTTAACTTGTTGACATTCAAGACATTTGGTGACATAGCAAGCTATTTCCTTTTTCATTCCTAGCCAAAAGTAATGAGTTTTTAGGACTGCATACATCTTAGTCACCCCAGGGTGTGCTTGATAAGGCACATTATGGCCTTTTGCAAGAATTTTCGTTCTAAACCACCCTCTTCTGGCACATAAATTCGGTTCAAATAACAGAGAATTTCATCGTTTCCCACATGGTACTTAGCTGGATTAATCCCTCATTGTATTTCTACCCTCATTTGTTGACAAAAGGGATCTAGTTTCTGCATTTTCTTGATCTTTTCTGGCAGTTCAAACTTCAACTATGAGATTGCAGCTAGTTTAGCCCTTCGACTTAAGGAAACCACAACACGATTTTCTTTTCCTTTAACATATGAGATATCTATCTCATAATTGCTTAAGAATTCTAACCACCTTCTTTGATGTGCATTCAAATCTAGTTGGGTGAATAGCTATTGGAGTCCTTTATGATCAGTGTTTAGCTTGAAAGGTCTTCCTAACAAATAGTGTTTCCATACTTTTAAGGCATGCACAATTGCCGCCAGCTCTAGGTCATGGGTGGGATAATTGAGTTCATGATCCTTCAATTTCCTAGACTCGAAGGAAATCACTCGCCCATTTTTCATTAACACTCCACCTATCCCATCTAATGAAGCATCCGTCCAAACTACAAATTCTTTATCCGGATCAGGCACTTGCAAAATTGGTGAAGTAGTAAGAGCTTCCTTCAACTTCTAGAATGCAATGTCACATTTGTCTATCCATTCAAACTTCTTCCCTTTTCGTTGAAGGGAGGTAATGGGGTTAGCTATCTTGGAGAAGTTCTCTACAAACCGTCGATAGTACCCTGCCAAACCCATGAAGCTTCTTACTTTGGTCACATTTTTAGGAATAGGCCATTCTACAATTGCTTGCACCTTGGCTAGATCCACTACAATTCCTTGGGCCGATATAATATGTCCCAGATAGTGTACCTTAGGATGAAAGAAAGAACATTTGGACAATTTCCCATATAATCTATGGTCTCTCAACCTTTGCAAGACTATTCTTAAATGCTCCTCATGTTATTGCAAATTTTTAGAGTAGATTAAAATGTCATCCAGAAACACTAACACAAATTTGTCCAAGTAGTCATGGAAAAAATGGTTCATGAGACTCATGAAAGCTGAGGGGGCATTAGTTAGGCCAAAAGGCACCACCAAAAATTCATAATGGCCAAACCTAGTTCTGAAGGTTTTCTTTGGAATATCTTCTTCCCTAATTCTTAATTGGTGATACCCTGGCCTTAAATCTATTTTGGAGAAAATAGAAGCTCTCTTCATTTGATCAAATAAGTCATCAATTCTAGGTAGGGGATATCTATTTCGAATGGTTACCTTGTTCAACATCTGGTAATCGATGCACAACCTCAGTGTTCCATCCTTCTTCTTAATGAACACTGGAGCTCCCCAAGGAGACACACTAGGTCGTATCAAGCCTTTCTCCATTAGATCTTGCAACTGCATTTCAAGCTCTTGTAATTCAGTAGTGTTCATTCTGTAGGGGGCTTTTGAGATAGGCTCGGCCCCTGGAACTAGATCTATTGTGAAGTCCATTCGTCGCTTAGGAGGTAATCCTGGCAATTATTTAGGAAAGACATCACAGTACTCTTGGAGAATTGGGTGGTCTTCAATGCTAGGTGTGGGATCATCATTACCCTCTTCTACCTTTACTAGATAGATTTTACTCCCCTTTCTCACTGCCCTTATTACTTGCATCACTGAGATCATTCTTACCACCATAGGTCTCCTAATCCCCTGAAGAACCACTGACCTCCCTTGTTCATCTAGACATTTGATCTTCTTGTTGTAGCAATCCAACTTGGCTTGGTGCTTTTGGAACCAATCCATCCCAAGGATTAAATCATAAGACCCTAACGGAGTGACCCATAGATCCACCTTGGTCCTTATAATCCCTAGGTCAATTTCAGCTCCTCGCAAGCAAGATTTGATCTTTTGTGTCTTACTTGACCCAAACTCAACCTCCATCTCCTCTCTACTAAGACTCTTATGATCAATTTTACATTTTTGAATAGCATGAGAGGAAATAAAACTATCTGTGGCTCCTAAATCTACTAGGATAGAAATGGGTTGGCTAAGAAGTGTACCTTGTCAAAGTTCTATCAATGGAGCTTGCTGATCCGCTTGACGATTATCCATGACTGCAAAAATTCTAGCAGTGGGTTTGGTGGTTTTGTTTGGATTCTTGGGACACTCGCTCATATAATGATCACCTTTACATGTCCAACATCCACTCACTGATCCTTTTCGGTCTTCCTTTCCTCTCTTGGAATCACCTTGTGCCTCATGCCTAAATGTTTTTTGCATTTTGTCTCCTTTATCCTTTTGACCTTCTGACCCATGATTTTCCTTGTAATTTGAACCCCTCTTATTTTGTTGAGAAGCCTTTCCTTTAGATTTAGCTTCTTGATTACCCCTCTGCTTATTATCAGAGTGGTTGGAGGTATATGGCTTTTGTTTGCATTCCTACTTGCTCTTATGCTTTTCTTTAGAAACCAAAGCTACCTCCACTACCTGGTTTAAACTTTTAGGTCAAGTGAGCTTGGTTGCATACAAAATATTCTTATTCAATCCCAAGATAAAATTGATCACCCGATCCTCTTCTTCCTTCATATAAGGCACATGACGGAGTAAGCTCATGAATTTTGACTTATACTTAGCTACCATCATTCCCCCTTGGCGCAGTGAATGGAATTCGGTCATCTTTTGGTCTCTATGATGAGCAGAAAGGTACTCCTTGCAAAACCACTTGGTGAACTTGTCCCAAGTTAGTTGATTGATATCATAATTTTTTATTTCTGCCAAATGTTCCCACCAAAGCGAGGCTTCTCCTTCTAGGTGATAAATGGAAATCCTAGCCTTAGTGTTGGAACTTAATTCTATCAACCCAAAATACTTGTTCATTCCAATGAGCCATGCTTCTACGATGTCCCCACCTCCAGTCCCATCAAACTTAGGGGCTTGCACTTTCTTTAATTCTTGAATCAATGGGTCCTTTCCCACTCCTCGTTGTGACTCTAATCGATAGTGACTGTAGGTGGGAATTCTGGATTTGCTCTCATGTTCTTGACTTGTATTCCCATTATGCTCCACATCTAACTCTTTAGTTCCAATGCCAGTGTTATGATTAGTTCCTAGGCCAGTGTTGTGGTTAGTGCCTTGCTCCTTTTTCCTCGTCAGTTCCTCAATTTGATGCTCCTGTGATGCTATTTTTGCATGAAGTGCATTTAATTAAGCTTGTAACTCTTCAGGTATGGTAGGAGGTGGAGGCAATGCACCCCTACTTGCATGCAACATTTCGGCGAGGCTAGGACTTGTTCCCCTCCTCGAAGCTCTCTTCATTGAATTTGTTTGGTTCTACGAAAGAAAAGAGATTGTTATTTATGTGTTTTTGTTATTTTGTATAAATCTTGTCTTAGAATCAAGGAGAAATTCATACTCAACCTAAGATTCAAATCCTTAAACATTCCATTCTCATTCATCATAACACCTTGATAAATAAGCATATATAAGTCTATATTTATATATCATTAGTAGTTGGAAACTTTTACAAAAAGTGAGACGATGTTTATTTAGTACTAGTTCATCATCTTTTACATAGTTTTAGTTACAGAGTAGGTGCCTCCTCTTCGAGTTCTTCCTCATCGGAGGTCCCCATAGTTATAGACATATTGGCATGAACACAGTTGTATTCTACAATTGCTTCCTTAGAGAGGATTGGAGCATTGCGTCCACAACCAAAAGGGAAGTCCCTAATAGTGGAGGGTTTGGTTTTTGGATTTCGTTGAGGGCATCCATTTGGCGCTTCATGATTGGCCATTTGCTTTCCCTTTTGGATTTTTAGTTGCTTAATAGTCTCAGCCAATGGCTCTATGTCAGACATGATTTTGGTTTCGATCTCAGTTTTTGGTTGTGTGATATTAGTGGTCTTGGATCCTTCTAGGTTATTTCATTGAGGATGTTTCCTCGAGGCCTTCTTCTTCCCCTTTCCTTGCTTCCCTCGACATGACTGTCATTACCAAAGAGTTGTATTAGGACAACGAAAGAGAGAGAGCACCTAGGTCCTAGTGTCGAGTTCTAGGCTCTGATACCAATGTTAAAACCTGCCCCAATGAAGAGGAGAATTTTAGCACAATTTTTCTTTTCTTCATCATCATGCAAAAAGGATTTTAAAAAAAAGTTAGAATTATATAAAGCATAATGTAGATCAGCTTAAGCTGTTACATATCATGTCAGTTACATAATCCACTAGTACAACTTGCTGCATTAAACCATAGGAAGCTTTGAACTGGCTTGTACATACCTTCATGGACGAGTTCAAGTTATCTCTGCTTCCCTGCTTAATCTACTCATGATGGGGTGCAAACTGATCCCAACCAAGTGAATTCAAACCCTATCCACCCCTCCAAGCAGAATATGTGGCCCGTGGTGAGAGAGAGAGAGTTGTCATTCCAACCCTTAGACTTATGGTGTCCTAGTGACCCTCTTCTCAAGGTGCACCTAACAATAATAAGCTTATAATTCCTTTTAATAGCTATAGGGATTACATAGGGTCTATTCTACCTACTTCAACTTGTTGGGAATCTGCCTTCCTATTGTCCATCTATTAGCTAAGCAAACTAAGGTAACCATTGTTTGCATAGTTGCTCCTAGACTAATAACCATCTCAAGCATAGTACGACTTCTAGACTCATGTCCATCTTGAGCATAGTGCTGCCCCTAGACTACTATCCATCTCAAGCTTAGTGTCGCACCTATACCACCATCCATCTTGAGCTTAGCACTGCCCCTAGACTATGGTCCATCTCAAGCATTGTACTGCCCCTAGTCTTTTATCCATCTCGAGCCTAGTACTTCTCCTATACTATTGTCCATTCTGAGCAAGTACTAAACCTTAGCTCAAGCTTAGTATTGGACTGGAAGTAGGTTCCCAACCCAAGCTTAGTAGATTTCATCCAAAATGCAGCCATGTTTGGAAAACTCACTCTTCGTCCTTCTGTGAAGAAGTTCTAATTCATTTTATCCTTTAGGAATGTTCCTAATGCATGGGCTCATAAGGGCTACACTCATCATAATGCCACCGGTGATTTTAGTAAGAATTCCCTATCATTCAACCGATCATAACATCTATTAAGAGGTGGATGGATGGATGTCTTTTCAGCCTACCAAGCAGATGTTAATGAGTAGATTTTCCAAAGGCCAAAATCAAGCATATTAACCATTTATTTGCACAAAATAATTCCCCTAATGTTTGAAAGAAAAAAAATCAGACCATTTAAGTTTAATGAAAAACACTATTCAAGAGACGTTTACCAAGTTGTTTGTGAAGATATATGTGGAATATTTATATAGTATATTTATTCTAAAGGAGATTGCTAGCTTCTAATGGACCTAATTTAAGAAAAGTTTAGAAATAAATCATGTTACTATACAACCTTAAAATGAATCATAGACAACTTCAAGTTGTTATATGCAAAGTGTACCTAAATGCTTGTTACTGGCTAATCTTTGACTGCCAAAGATAGAATATATTGTCCATTCCAAATTTCACTGTTTCCTTTTGACTTTTATACTACACAAATTGGAAACTATAAGAGTTGATCACTACACATTTCCAGCTAATACTTGTCTATAACAGAACACATGTTTTTCCAATTATGCCCCATTGTAATGTATATGCAACATATTATGTTTATATCCTTGATATACAGCAGCAACCCAACCTTATTTTGTATTAGCAGGTGACAACAACAGCCAAAATTTTGTCCCAACAATAAATATGTAGTGCCAAATGTATGTGGAAACAAGATGTATCAACCGTTTGTAGGTAACAACAATTTTGACACAACAATAAGATTATATAGCCAAGTATAGGTGACAATAAGATGTATTAGCAGCATGTTTGAGCAGCAAGACTTGTCACAACAATAAGCATGCACAACAAAGTAGGTTTCATCAGTATGTAGCAGCAAGATTGTAAAGGCAGTGATGTAACTGGATTATAATGGCAGTATGTGTTAGTGTAGGTTTTTTAATATTTTTCCTACACATTATTAAGCATACCTTAGGTTATAGGAGATGTGGTTTATATGAGTACATGTGGCGTAATACAACAGCTACATGTGTCACTCTCCCCCACACA
This sequence comes from Sequoia sempervirens, assembly GCA_007258455.2. Lineage (NCBI taxonomy): Eukaryota > Viridiplantae > Streptophyta > Pinopsida > Cupressales > Cupressaceae > Sequoia > Sequoia sempervirens. Next base: position 3,625 of record VDFB02000143.1, on the reverse strand, counting down.
TGGGTAGTTGAGTTACACATCCTCTTTTGGCTTGTTGTGCCACCTCTCATAACCACTATTTTGTATTTACCTAAGTAGTTTATGGGGTAGTTGAGTTACACATCCTCTTTTAGTTTTATGTGCCACCTCGCTCTTGTCTTCACTTGAGGAGGTTATACCACATGTTTTGTCATTTACCAAGTAGGTAAAACCTCCCACCTTTTATGGGTAGTAGGATTTAATGCACCTCTTGGAAGTATTTTCATCACCTTGCATATATAAGCAAGGCTTCATATGTACTTTGCCATATTCAATTTGGCATTCTTGTATCTTAATGATAGCATAATATTTCTACCATTTCTCTCTTGTGGAAGTCATTTTGTCTTGCAGGTGATTCTGGGGTGTTTGAGGAGTTCACCATAAACTCCTACGTGGTATCAGAACTATATCTCAACTCTTACATGGTATCAGAGCTTCAGTGCTGTAGACTTCTTCCCAAATTAGAGGGGTCAATCTTGGCATGAAATTTTTGCTAGGTGCAAGTTGGAGTCTTGAGAACCTTGCCATTGAATCTAAGGTGTTAGCAATTATTTTTTGTGAGATATTTTTTAATTTTTGCTTTAGAAATATAGCTTCCACTCATTTGGAGAAAAAATGATTTATGGGTTTTATTCCTAGGGTCAAAAAACCATCTGGGTAGTCATTATATTTTGAAAAAGGTAGATAAATTTTATAGAAATCAAGTCAAAAATAGGCATGAGTTGTTTATGACAGGCAGATTTTGCATTATTCTTAAAAGTTACATAAATTTTGCCTCAGATGTCAGATTTGGCAAACAAGATATCAATGGAAAGCTAGTTTCAAGTACTTCACAATGATGTAGATAATTTTTTTTATATTTTTTCATCTACAGATATCTGAGGTCATTTTTCATCATGGGAGCAGATGCGAACATTCATCAATGCATGCATTATTTCCTTTTTGGTGTGCATTAGGTTTGCATTATTTGATCTATGCAGTTCAGTTTAGTTCCAGATCATCTTTCAATCGAATGTTGCTTCATAGATTCCAGAGATGTGCCAGTTTGCAAGTTTTCTAGTGTTCCTTGGCATCGGGTCTATACTCCTACTACCCATAAAAGGTGGGAGGTTTTACCTACTTGGTAAATGACAAAACATGTGGTATAACCTCCTCAAGTGAAGATAAGAGCGAGGTGGCACATAAAACCAAAAGAGGATGTGTAACTCAACTACCCCATAAACTACTTAGGTAAATACAAAATAGTGGTTATGAGAGGTGGCACAACAAGCCAAAAGAGGATGTGTAACTCAACTACCCATGTGTGGGGGAGAGTGACACATGTAGCTATTGTATTATGCCACATGTACTCATATAAACCACATCTCCTATAACCTAAGGTATGCTTAATAATGTGTAGAAATTTTTTTAAAAAACATACACTAACACCCCCCTTAAGCGTAGATTAGGTGGGTGAAAAGCCACAAATATGGGTCCTGGCTACTAGGCCATGTTAGGTACCCATATACATGTAATGCAAATGAAATCTCTCACAAACAGAGAAAAGGAGAAAACCCAGTGGGACAAAACTCCTCCCCAAAAGAGAGATGAAATATAATAATGATATCCATCACAAATCCAATCAATCTCTATCCATGCAAAGGATGATAAGAGAGATCATAGAACCCCCCATAAGAGATAACCTGCTGCAAGAAGAAGCAGTGGAGTACACTGTGGAGTAACACTGGAATCCCGAATGCGGCAAGCAAGGAAAGATACTTCTGTTTGCTAGAAACTATATTAGAGTCATTCAAGGACTCAAGTCAGAATCATGATGAAGCAAATGCACCTCTTGGAAGTATTTTCATCACCTTGCCTATATAAGCAAGGCTTCATATGTACTTTGCCATATTCAATTTGGCATTCTTGTATCTTAATGATAGCATAATATTTCTACCATTTCTCTCTTGTGGAAGTCATTTTGTCTTGCAGGTGATTCTAGGGTGTTTTAGGAGTTCACCATAAACTCCTACAGTATGTATGCACTACAAGGTAACAAGATTCTAATAGGTGGCTGTATTGATGTAGGGGCTGCCCAATATAGAGTCTTTGATGGGCTTGAAAACAAGTTCACCAACTCTTTTACCCTATTTTATGCTTTCTTACAAATCATATTTAAAGGAACACCTTTAACTCTTCTGAACAACATAATATTTCTACACTTCACATTCAACAAGAGCCTATGCCCAACATAATGTCTGGTAAATTATTGGAAAAGCAAGCCCATAGAGTGGCTGTGATTGAATGGCTCAAGGAAGCTGAATAAATAAATATATAAAAAATATATATATCTAGTTAGATAATAGAGTAAGAAAGTCCTCTGCCATTCTAAGTAAAATGCAAGCCTTGTGTGTGTGACAACAAATCTTTCCTCAAATTCTCAAAATGACAGAGTAACCATACAAAAGGGAAATTTATAAGGGTTTCAAATTTCAATAGAAAATAATAACTACAAATAAGAAAAGAAAGCTTGCACCTGAGAATAAGATGCCTTGAATTAGCAATACTTTCCTCAAATTCTCAAAATGACAGAGTAACCATACAGAAAGGAAATTTATAAGGGTTTCAACTTTCAACAGAAAATAATAACTACAAATAAGAAAAGAAAGCTTGCACCTGAGAATAAGATGCCTTGAATATGCAATACTGTCCTCAAATTCTCAAAATGATAGAGTAACCATACAAAAAGAAAATTTATAAGGGTTTCAACTTTCAACAAAAAATAATAACTACAAATAAGAAAAGAAAGCTTGCACCTGAGAATAAGATGCCTTGAATCAGCAATACTCAAACCCTAGTTGCTACCAACACACACTTCTGCTGTGCACCTCTTCCTTCTTCTTTTTCTTCTGATTTTCTCCTTGCTAAAATGAAATGTTGCTAGATGTTTTTAAAGACGGGATGGGTGTGGTTCTCCATGGCATGACTTTCAAGCTTCATCTTGCCATTTTCAACTGCAGGGTCGCTAGGCTTAAAAAAATGTTTTGATGTCCTTTTTTTTCCCTCTGCTTCCTCACCCAACTACGCTTCTTCCTTTCCTTGGTCGAGGTTTATGATAGCTTCCCTGCTCTGCTGTTCTATGCTGCCCTTCCTCTCCCGCGAAAGCATCTCATTTTTTTCCTGCGTCTTCCTTTATTTCCTCATTTGTTCGATGATAGCTTATTTCTTCTCTTTCATTTTTTTTTATTTATTCGATGGGAGTCTTCGGCCTTTATTTTATATCATAGGTGAAAGGCAACTATTATTATTTATTTTCCTTAATTTGTTTTCACTTTAATATTGGTAGCTATTCCTTATATAGTTTATTATTTTCTTATTTAACCTTATTTATTTATTTTTACTTTCATGAATTTATTTATTTTGAATTTCACCTTTTATTCATAGACTTCTTTTTTTTCTTTTTTAAAATAAATTCACCACTTAAGCCATGTCAAATAGTTGAAATATTTTAAGTGAACCTATTGGCTTTACATAGCTGGAACAAATAACTATAGCAATAATATATATGTCTAAATCCTAGGCAGATTGAATCTCGGGGAGACGAAAACCACAGGTAAGGTCTAACTCT